>VWZS01000133.1:583199-920957 GCA_013397075.1 Rhabdornis inornatus
AAAAAACCCCAACAAAAACAAAAAACAAAAGACAAAAAAAAGAAAAAGGAAAACAAAGAAACAACAACAAAAAACCCGAAAAAAAACCCCAAAAAACCACAAAAACACACCAAAAAACAAAAAAAACCCCAAACAAACAAAAAAAAGAAACAAAACAAACAAACAAAAAAAAAGAAACAAAAAAGCAAACAGACAAAAAAACAGAAAAGCCAACAACCTAAAAAAACCCACAAACAAACAGGAAAGCCAACAAAAAACAAACTAACAAAAAAGCCAATCAAATAACAAGCTGGCCTTAATTTAGTCCATCCTTTATATCAGCCAGATAATTTATTATAACCATTGGATTCAGGATGTAGTAAAGCTTTCAGACGGCTGCTAAGCTCTCAGAAAAAAGTAAGCCCTAACAGAAATGCTGGAGATCCAGATAAGCAAATGGCCTCTTTTCATCCCTGAATATGCACCTGGACCAGGTGGAGGTAAAAATGAAATAAAAGGGATATGGCCTGTGTCCAACAGAAAGTGGCTAACAGGGTGGCAAGCTGAGTGATCACAGACTGAGCAATACACTTTGGAAAGATTCACAATATTTAACTTACTTGCCACTGGTAAATGAGCTAATGAAAACCGAAATTAAATTAATCACAAAACTGATTTTCAAAATTGTCAAGATATAGAGAACTGAGCAAAGCAGCTCTTTGATTCTCCCATCGTGAGTATACTGTTTCCCTCTCAAAGCCGGAAATAAGGAAAGTCCATTTATCTCTTTGACTAAAGACCAAAGTTGTAACTTGGCGTTACCTTTCCTATGCACATGATAGGTAAGGAAAAATCATATTCAGTGCATACCACGGATTAAGGAAAAAATTAACACATAGGACCATTTTATTTCATCCAAACTATGTAATAAACACTTCTGTTTTTGATGTTCGGTGGTGGCAAATAATCTATTTCTTTTGTGAGATGTTTACCAGTGATTAATGCTGTTATCAATGTGCTTATGAATTTTCCAACCTGTTTGTCTACAAGTCCCCTGGAAGATGGCATCCCACATGCTCACATTTATGTTCTTCCTCTTGCAGTTTACTGGAGATTAATCTTCTCAGAGTGTCAAAGATTGACTGTTGGGAGCATCCCAACAATAAAAGAGAAGCAGGCAGTGTGTTTGTGGCCATAATGAGATTGAAACTTCCTTTCCAGTAAGTGGACAGCTGAATGACTCAGCCATTTATCAGTTGAAGATAGAAAAATAGAGGTGCCTGGAGAAAAGAATTACTTATTATGAATGGCAGCTGGTATGACATGAATATGAATCATGAGGAAAGCAGTTAGTTTAGAAAGAGCCCAAAGGAGTCCGGGCAACATTGCAGAAATACCAGAGGACACGTGACTGCATTGAGTCTTAGAAATGTAGTTATGATTTCCAATAGTTGGCCAAAAGTGATTCATGTCTTCAACGTTCTTTCCCAAAAGGAGACTAAAGTTACAAACCCTACTTCACAGGCAAGATTTCTACCACATAGAAATTTTATTTTTTTAAGTGTGTAAGAGACTTGGTCACCTCCTTTATTCAGAGAATTAAATTAACCCTGCTTTGGCTGACATCTCAATTGAAATCTTTGGCAACTGATAAAGGAGCTGTAGTCATTACATTAATGAATAAAATCATGTTAGAGGTAACAAATGAAGGAGCAGAACATGTTGAATAGTAGAACCAAGCACCAGTTTTACCTTCTGTGAGAAGACTGGAGATAATTTTTAATGCCCTTATGCTAGCGTTGTACAAAAGGGGGAAAAGGCAATGAAGAGTCTTTACATAAGTATTCTAATTTTTGACTTTGAGTTCTTGGGTAGAAGAAGAAATTGAGTTTACCTGAAAACCACAATAGAAACAGGTATATTAAGAGATAGCCAAGAGGACTGTAAATTATTTTCTTTTTCTGGTTTAGTTTTGGTGATAATCTAATTTCTCTGAGGGTGTTAACATAAGAATCTTGTTTCTCAGCTTGTGTCTTTTGGTCAGTGTTTGCAATCTCTCTGTATAACCTTTACAAAATTCTGTACAAATTCTGTAAAATTTTTTTCTTCGTATTCTTCACATTCTTTGCATTTTTCTGATTTTGTGGAAGACAACTGAAAAACAAAATGCAATAGTAAAGCAGGATAATGATCCATTGGTTCTGATAGAGAATTATTTTTTTTGCCCTGCCTTTGGGAATAATTCCAATGCAGGTAACCGAATATATTAGTGGAGGCTTCCATGGTAGTTATGGTCTGTGCAGTTCCTGGCTTACTTTTTGAATAGGATCATCTTTGAGAGGTACATCACTTCAGTGAAAGATGCAAATGACTGTGCCTCTGAAAATTAGGATACATTTCTGGATGTGTAACATATCTGGATGTGTAATATATCTGACTGCAGGTACTGAAGCTGCAAACTGTCATTTATACACACACATTCAAACACCCTGACATATGTAAGCATGCACAAAATTATTTGCTTTGATGGAAATCCTAAAAGTTTTTCTAAAAACCACTGATCTCTGATTTTTCATTACTGTTTGTGCAGCTAACTGGAATCTCATTAGTTTTCATCTCTACCATGCCACCATTTATGTAACAAGATATATTTCTGCTAGTGAAGAAGCATTTTTGATTTTCCTTTCTTCCACAGACTGTTGGTGTTGCTTACCTTTTTTCCAAGGCTTTCATTTCCATTTTTCCATATGTTCCATACATCTTGTGTTTTACTACAATTTTTGATACGACACTCTTGAATTATCACCTGTGTCTCTAAGAAAAAGCACCTCATTACAAGTTCTTGGCATTCTTCCTGAAAAAAAAATGCAGTTGCAATAGTTTTATGATTAAAAAGGAATAAGCAAATTTAGGACATAATTTATGATATAATTTAAAACACAAGTATGATATAAGTGAGATGTGATCTAAGATAAAATCAGCCACAAAGAGGCTGATTTTTACTTACTAGGCATCTTTTCTTACCATTCAAATACATTTCAATATCTGCAAAGATGAGCTATGAGAGCTAAGAACAAAAAGGCCAAGCAGTTTGCCAAGATGAGGTGAAACTATTAAATTGATATTATTCTTAGTAGTTTTAACACTTTAACTCAGAGATTCTGAATTCAGAATGGGTAAGAGAGAAGGGGAAGTAGGTAATGGTCCCTTAAATTACAAATTAATCCCAGCATTATTTTAGTATTGTTTGCTTTGGTAAAATAATTTTGAATCACACAACCACAGAATAGTTTGTGTTGGAAGGGACCTTAAGGATCCTGTACTTCCAACCTCTGCTATGCACAGGGACTCCTTTCTGTAGGCCAGGTACTCAAAGCCCCATCCCACATGGTGTTGATCATCCCTTTCAATTGGTTAATTTTAGTAGCAGATGACTAAATAAAAAATAATTAATACATGCTTGCATAATTTATCATAAGCACTTTGATTAGAAGAACTATTTAATCCAAGGCAAATTATTCGATTTTAGACGTTTATCAAATTAGAGCAAGTCTGCTTTAAGAGATAATTTCTAGTAAGGGAATGAAGCCACCACATTAAACATTAGTTGTGGTCATATGTGAAGTTTACTTACATCCTCGTCTGCATTTGCAGTGTATAAACTGACATCAATATCCTACAAGAAAACAAGAGTTGGAATTACAAACATTAGCTAACAAACACCATCCCTTTCCCTCTCACCCACACTTCTTAGCTGAGTGCCGTGCTAAATATTTTATTAAGTCTTCTTCTGTGATTATATGAAATGCTGACTGTTGTATGGACTTACTTTGGATGTCTTAATCCTTTCCAAATCTTTCAGAACTTCTGCCCACCTGCAATCATCTGCTTCTGTCTTTGGTACATAAGCACTAGAAGAGTATAAACACAGTGACCACTAGGCTAAACAGAGGTATCTACAACATTTATGCTGGAAAAAAAAGACTCTGCATTTTAAGATACTACAGATATATTGTTTACATGTGGTAAATGTTTGGGGCAAGGAAGCATTTTTCGCAAATCATAAAATCACATAGATACATAGAAGATGTGCTTCATGTTACACACTGTATAAACAATGCAGGGTTTTTTAAAGGCCAGATTTATAGAACATAATGAAAGATTCAATTACCTGATGTAAAATACCTAAAATTCTTTTAAAGAGTAAGAATAAAATTCCAAATCCACTCTCTGAAGTGACTGGAGACAAGTAACAACTGTGATAGTAAAAAGCAATAATTTGTAGTTACTGTCTGATTGACATTGACTTTGTAGTTACCATAGGAAGAAGATGATTAGTCCCATCCCATTCTTTAAAAGGCAAAAGCAATGGCTGTTCAGAAGCCGACAAAGCAGATACTGCAGACAAACACTTTTCAGGTGTGTTTTCTGAAAGACACAACCAAGGTGATACCTTGTCACAATTTGATTCCACAGAATTTTGCTTTAGTACTGACTTAATAAACCAATTTGCCAAGACTTCCAATAAAGTCAAGATCTCATTGTGCGTAGTTGGAAAGACCAACTGATTTGTCGCTTGGAGAAATACATAATCGCTTTACCAAACAGTTGGCAAAAAATCAGATGCTGAAGACACACTGGGAAAACCTGAACTCATCCTGGGCTCCCTAGTTATTTATCAATTCATACTGCAAGCTACGATTTAATGTAGAGGCAATATTAAAGAACTTTTGTTTTCCATCTCTCCCCTGGCTGCCATTTGTTACCCAAATTCAATGAATTACCTACAACATTAACTCAAATATTGTGGGTGCATATATGTGAGACTCTACATTGAATGCATCAAATACTATAGTTATGTGTACAAATGTTAAATAGAATATTTAGATATATACTTACATTTCTTTACACAGTGTATTGTGTGTCTAATAGTAGGCAGTGATGCATTTAAGAATTTCCTCAGTGGAGTTTGGCAACTGGAAATAAGGAGAAGCTGTGAGAAGCTGTGCATTGTCCATCAGGAAACATTTCCCTGTGCACAGCCTGGTAACCTTTGTTCCAAAGTCAAAAGGCCTTTGATTTAGCTGATAAAGTTCCCTCACAGGCTTAGGTTAATTATCTGCTACAGTTTTGACCAAAGTTTTTATTCCTTATCACAAATGCAATATTCTATAACTGACTCAAATGATGTTTCTTTAGTAGTAGTTTCTTTACCTGCAAACTTGCAAGTGTTTAAAAATGGACCAGAGAAGATAAAAAAACAAGAGCTAGCACTGTGCAGTGGTAAAGATATCCAAATGGGAGGTCAGCCCATGCACTGTCAGGATGGCAGCTGACTTGCTGAAAGCCACCTTAATAAAGCAGAGCCAGCAAAATAATGATCACATGTGTGACAGGACTCCTGGAGAGTATTTGTAACAAATACTTACTACTCTCTTAAACAGAAAATACTTTAAATACATTGCAATTATTTTGTTTCCAAGCCCCAAAGATATAGCTGAAACAGCATAATTACCTAATCCTACATAAATTTCCACATTCAATAATGGGACACAGTGTCAGTCCCTTTTATCCCCTTTGGTTGTCCAAAACCTGTTAAATAAGAGCTATGTAAATGAATGGTTCTATGACAACCTACATTGCAGGAAGGACAGAACAAGTAACATCTCCTACATCAATTTCCATATGGAGGATGCTGTGTTATGGTTGGCCAAAGTAGGTCTACAAGCAAGGCTAAACCTGTCACTGCTTCCACAACAAATGGAAATTAAAAATATGTGAGTGCTAAACCCAAAATATTAAGTAGTTATACATGTGTATTTTTCAAATGTACAGGAAAACAAAGGAAAATAATTATTAACTGCTTGGATACAGTCAAAAGACCTAAATCACTTTGCTATAGTATGACAGAAAGGCTTTAACCTTTTCACAGTTAATATTGATTTGAAATTGCCGTGTTATTTCTTTTGGGTTTGGATTTTGTTTGTTTGTTTTTGTTAAATCTGTATACTATATATGCTAATCCTTAGAAAATAGCCTTTTTTGGTTGTATTTTTTATTATGATGATTTAAGTGACGTTCAGAAGTAGCCTTACTGGGAAACTCCAAGTGCATTTAAAGAAATTTTAAACCTAATTGGTGGATACAGCTGAAAAAAACATATTTTAACTCCAAGTTTTAAGAAAATAATTTAAAGAATACTAGAAATATTTTTCAGTAGCTAAACATTTTTATCATTCTGCAAGCAAGTTTATATGAAATGAGAAGAGGTGGCAACAAATTAAAATATGAAAGACTTATGATGGGTCCATAAGCACAAACCAGCTTTGTAATTTATAATTAGTGTTACGGGGCCTTAAAAAGCTGATTTGAGAGGGAGTCCCAGTCCAAATGCATTGTCAAATTTATGCTGCAGAACAAAGTGTTCATAGTGAGGAAATAATATATTCTAATATCAAGTGAATAATGGACCAGGGTTATCATTAGTTTGTCATTTGTTTCCTATTTTAAATAATTGTTCACTGTAATGACACTGGAACACTGTGTTCTTATTGATTAAATAGTGTCTGCATCTTTGGTTTTCTTAAATATTGTAGGTAACCTTTATTGTAATAAAATTATAATTGCTAATGTAAAATAAATGCTTAGTTTTAGAAGTAATAGAAATCTTCTACTGATGATAAATAAGCGAAAAATATACTACATGCACACTCTAAAGGGTACTCCATTCACTCATAAAGAGGTTTTAATGTCAACTACGTCCCCCAATGCACTTCTTTCATCAATGCAGGGCCATTTTCTACATTAATTTCTTAATTCTTTCATCCAAACTATTATTCAACAACAGAAGCATTGCTAGCTGGCTTAGAAGCTTTTACAAATTGTTCTCCTGCCTTGAACACATAATGTCGTAATGTAAAAATTTTCTTTGGATGATGTCTGGTTTTGATTTCTTACTCTGTGTAATCATTAACAAATTACTCTCCGTCTTCATTACATCTCTGGTATTTACCCTTCTGAACATTGACCAAAGGAGCAGCTCATATTTACAGGCATAAATATTTTTTTCTGTAGCTTGTGTCCCGATTACTTGCTACTCTAAAAATTAAAGTGTTTGGAAGTGAATATATGCTCTTCCAGAAAGCAATTATGATATACACAATAATGTCTGGGAAAGGAATGCTATTTTTAATAATGAATTTAAATTAAGCACTTTAAGAGCAATTACCTCTGAGTGATATCTAAGGTACAGCAGTATTGTTTTCTCTTTAAATAAGCAAATCTATAAGCAAATGAAAAAAACATCCTTTAACAAAGCATAAACAGCCAATGACTTTGCTGATTTGGCTGTCACAGAAACAATAATCTAAGTTACTCAAAAGAAAATATTCATGGCTTTTTACAGTAATTAAATTACCTGTGATGGAAAATTCAGACAGTTAAAATTGCATGTTTCTGCATAAATACTGTATGTCTAAATTTCTTTATTAACATTTGCTTATAAATGTCTCCTTGAATTCTTGAGATGAGATATTCATCACTAAGAAAGTTTATTTCCTGGCTATGCCATTTGGTGATATTGGCAAAGGTCTTCTCTTTTTTCTCTCTATTTTGAACTGTATTTTTATTCTTTATTTATAGCTTTATTCCTTATCTGCTTCCTTGTTCTTGAAAACGAATGACCAGAAAAGTACAACGTACTCAGATCTTATGAGGGATTTAGAAACTGCTGATAATACTTTCAGTTTCAGTGGGAAAAAGGGAACTACTGCCAGTGTTTTCTGCACTAGTGTATCACACTGGTGGCTCAGACCTCAATATGTTCCCCTGCCAGAACTTTATGTCCACTTCTTTCAAAACCCTGGAATGTCCTGAGAGTCTTTCACCATTTGCAGAAAACTCTTACCCCATAAACTCTTACCCCATAAAAACCCCAGAGCTCTGATATCTAACCTTCTTAATTTTTGATTACTCTCAAATTTTCTGTAGCTGCTTGACTTCTAGCACACAGCTCTTTTCCTTGATCAGGCCTTTTCTTTCCTTGTTCCCATGAGCAAATCAGCCTTCTCAAACACCTCTCTCTTGTAACAATCTATTTTCCCATTTACCATCTTCATTCTGTAGTGCAATAGACTTCTTGCACATTATTTATTATTATTATTTTAGTCAGTCTCTTCTTCTCCCCTGTTCTACAAATACATGTCCTCAGCATTTTCTGTCTAGCTTCCTGTGCAGCAAAGTACTTTAAATCTTTTCTCTGTTACTGCTGCAAATTTCACTCTAAAATCTCACCATCACCTCCAGCTCTCTCCAGTCCTTTAACATTTTATTGAGCAATGTCTCATGCATAAAGTAGTTGTCTTTTTAGATCCATATTCAAGTACTGTCTACATCACGTAGGGCTGAGTTTTACACCCACTCATTTGCATTGTTGCAGCAATTCCTCTTCAGTGTTTCTTTTGTCACAATAATTAGAGCCTCCTTTAGAGAACTCTGCCTTCTCCCCCAACAAAATCTCACCCCGTGGCTCTTGTTCTCGTATCCTCTGCTTGTTGGCTCCACTAATTAATTGTTCTGTCCTCTTGCTCTAGTGCAATTACCTTCAAGGGGACAAAGTGCCAAATAGCTGCACAGCTAGAGCACTGCATCTATTTAAGGTTTTGTATTGTGCATAATACTGGAGCTCCTTCTCTTTGCTCAGAAGCATACAGAATGTCAGAGTCTATAAGACTGAGAAGAAAATCAACGTTTTTCCCTAGTCTTATACTAAAAGAATGTTCTTTTCCAATTTTTTTTTCCAGTGGAGGAGCATGGAGAGTAAAGATTTCATAAAGTAATGGAAATGACTGGAGGACGAATGGAGCCCATAAAGAAAGCAGTACTTCTGGACTAGATAGATGTTTCCATATTGAGCCCTTAAATAAGTAATTTTGAAATCAAATTTTCATGGATTATGAGTAAGTTTTAGAGGAAGGACATGTTCTTAGTGCCTTGTCCTGGAGTAAATGCTGAAAGTCAAAGGGACAGATTCACTGAAGAATCTCTCTTCTCTTTCATTCCTGAGTTCCTTTAGGCTTCTTACAGGAACCATCCAAAGGGAAACAAACAAAAAAAGCCCCAAATATGAATTAGTGTCAGAATGTAATTATTCGAATTGATAAAGACAGAGAACCGCATTAATGTTCTCTGAGACAATAAGAAACTCTGGTGCAGATGCTACCTATAAGTACAGCCCTCAAACACACTGTCAAAGAAACTTATTTTACATCTCTGCTAACTTCTGAATTCCATTTGATGCTGCAACTATTAGAGTTGTTTCTACACTATCATGGTGCCTGAATCTGTTATAGTTCCTCCTCTCCCTTCCTACCAATCTCTGCACAGAAGCCTTGGAATTCTGCCCTCCAGCTCCACCAGGTATTATCAGCAGCTCTCCTCAAAGTTTTCAGGCAAAGAGTAACCTTTCCATGCTTCTGTGTGGCTTGTACTTACTGAACCAGAAAGGAAGCTAGTGGAATTACTAGGTCTTAAACTGAATCATGTGGCTGAATGCTAGTCTGGCTGAGAGCCAAACCATGCCTTTGTTTGTTAAATGTTTAGGCTTTTATGACACAAAGTTCTTTCTTAGAAGTTTTTGTATTTAGCTAGAGTTACGGTGGCTAAAGCATTTTTTCTCAGCATTAAAACAAGGTATTCTTTAAATATAATTCCTATTTGGTTACTTCCCTTTCTCCTCCCTTCCTCCAAGAACTACATTTTTTCTTAGTTTTGTTGTATAGTGGTGACATTCTTGTGGAGTACTATCCTACATGGCTTACTCGGCTTGTATTAGAGAAGTGTTAACCTTCAAAAGAGTATTCTCAGTAATCAGCATGGGAGGAGACTCTCTCAGTTTAATCACATTTTGTATTTATATGTTCTTTGTTTGCCTAAGTAGTTGTTGATTTGCTTTGACAGTCCTTCCTTCTCCTGTGTGTTCTTGCTAATTGGCATTTATACTAGAGAGTAAAGTTTGCAATGCCTGTTTGAAAATTTTGCCAAAAGGTCACAGAGTCATTGCTATTCCACTCAATACCTTAAACTTCAGACCTTGAAATGTAAGAAGTTAAATATTTCCTTTGACCTTTATTTTTTTGCAAAGCATGCTCAAGGCCCAGAGCTCAGACCATCGCTTTGTGAATGTGTCCCATACTTGGGTATAGACCTTATGTTTGCCAGATGGCAAAATCCAGCCAGGAAAGAGAGCTAATATATGCTTCTTTCTCTTTTCATCCTTCCACGCAATTTCCATTCTTTTCAAGGTATCAATCACTCCTCAAATTGTGAAAGATCAACTTAATGTTTTCTTGATGCAAGGATACATGATATTAATGCTAGGTCAGCATGCCAAACATAATTGACACAGAGACTACCTAATTTTTGCTAGTGGCAAAATTAATTTAGCTCAAATATGCAGTAAAGAAAAAGTACACGGCAAAAAACTCATTGGTAGAGCACAGAAGATTAGATTTGACCATTTATCCCCAAATGACACCCTTCAGGGTGCAATATGAAATAATTAGTTAAAAGGCCTTTCAGAGTAAGTTCTCACAGATAAAGGAGCAGTGAGAATATCAGGAGATTCAAAATGTAAAGGTCATTAATAAGACACAAAAAATAGACACAGAGCTAAAGTTTGTTTAGCAAAATGTATCCTGATCTATACATTTACTGTTAGGCACTCCTTGTAAATATTATTTGTGATATTTTTATCATAGCAACAAATACCCAACAGGGAATGAGAACACAATTATGGATGAAATTTTTGTGCCTTTAGGTATAGGATATTAGCATTAAGCATGGAAATTTGAACAGCAAAAAAATATAAATTATGGTATATTGATGCATATAATTGGAAACTCTGAGACCATAAAAATAGTTGCTACAGGAACAACTGCTGGACAAATAATATCCTCAGCAAAATACTCAGTTTAAAGACTGTGAGTAAGACTATACACTAATAGAGGTCTGTAACGCACTTGTAATAGGTAAAAGACTAAAAATAGCAAGTGAAGTTCTCAAAATGGTGAAGAAAGGCAGTATTTTCAGAGCTTTTTTAAAAAGAAGAATTACAATCTATGGCCCTCTCTTACAGTGATACTTCTACTGGAATTTGCTGGATCCTGAATTAAAGAGGCAGGATGCAATTTGAAACATTCTACTTTTTCTTCTGCTTTTAATGTTCTTTAAAGAGCAGAAATAAATCCTAATATGTGACAGTTGCCATAGATTTCCTGAAACCAATGAAATTTTAATTTCCAGAGTTGTTGAGAATTTGACCAAAATATTAACCAGGGAAAAACAGATTCATTGAACTACTGAGGAAGCAGAACACAAACAACTGTAAACAGATCAATAGGAAGAAAAAACTAGAATCAGGATTCTAAGAAAGAAGAACAAATAATTTCTACTACAGATTTATTTCATATAGGATAGGCATGGAAAAGGAAAGAAAAATTGGAAAACAAATTATTTCTGATTTATGTTATTTACAAATCACTTATAAATAATAATGCAATAGGACTTACAACAACAGGACAATCATTCTTAGTCTCTTGTCTTTGGACACAGGAGAAGCTATTATTGGAAAAGCTCTAGTGTCTGTGCTACAGAAACCTCCCCCTTTCATGTAAATTTTGAATGTATTTTTGTGGAATGTAGCCATTATGAGCTTGCACACTGAACCACTTTTTTCTATATGTAACAGGGGCTGAGTGCAATACCATAGTAGTGTGTGTGCAACACCCACATTGTGGTAAGGTGTAGGGGGGATTAGTTAAAGATCAGATTTCTCCAGAATATTTTCTTTCAAGAAAGTTTTTTCATCACTTTTGGATGGTAAAGCTAGAAATCAGTCTTGTGTCACTCTAAACAGAGGCTGATACAGTGTTTTATCTGCCTCATGCTCGTGGTCTCTGTTTAAGAATTTAAAAGTTACTGGTGATATTAATAACTGTGTGCCAGACTGTGTGCCTGAACACAACTCAGTGTTCTGAAGGCAATACAACCCTGCTGTCTTACATAAGTTTTTCTTTGCTTTCCCAACAGCTTACTGCTTCCCTGACACCAGAGGAAGGTACCTGTTTGTCCTGAATGGAAGCACAACACTGCAAAAAATCTCCTTTGCAAAGAGCAGTGAACAAAATTGGGTTTTGGCAGATACCTACCCAAACACCATGTAAGGTCCTCATGGCTGGTAATCAAATTTAAAAGTCACCAAAAATATATGGCCATTCACATAGTGCCTGGCACCTTTTGGTCTAAAAAGCATAGTAGGTATGATGCACATAGAGACATGTGACAGAATGCAACTGAGGGCAGCAGGGAAAATTCATGGGAATTATCACAGATGAGTCCCAAGTTGCCACCTGGCTACTGAAACTTCCCTGAATATATGCTGGAATATGTTTAGACTTAGCTTTATCCCCAAGTCTTATGACTGCATTCTCTATGACATGATGCTCATAATAAATCTCTAGGAACCAAGGAGCCAGATGACTCTGTACATGTAAGCATTATTCTTTGAGTGTTTTTTAAAAACTTAAGTGATAGTATTGGTTGCCTGTTTCCAGAAGGGGAACAAAATCAGAACAAAATGTGGTTGTGTAGCATCTGTCTCAGGTGAGAGTGAACATGTTCTTTCTACTTTGATAGATTACACCAACTCCCAAATGCAAACCAGAGCTATTGCCAATGCAAACATTTATTTGAAGGCTCAAGACAGCAGAAACTTTCTCCAAAGTTCCTTATGCCCTCTCCATAGAACATGCAAACTGGCTAATCAGCATAGCAGAGTATGGCTGAAAAGTGCATGCTGAAGAATTTTACACTTTTCTTCCCTAAAACCTACACTTCTAAGCTCACTGGACTCCTACAATTCCAAGATCACTGATTTTTTTCTCCTACTCTCCAGCAGCTGAATTTCAAAACTATTGTACTAGACTATTCTTCCTGAGAACACACCTTGAAGTTTTCCAAGCTTTTGCAAGAACAGGTCCAGAAGCATTAGAGACCCAGGAAACAAAATGTTCTTTCTAATTCATTTCTGAAATTGTACATGCTTGATTTTTCCATTATGCATTCCTGTCACTACTGTATGCTGTCTCAGAAAGTCTTTCTTGCCATTGATTAGATTTAATGCTATCATTTGTTTTACACTTGGACATTGAGCCTTGTTGCTGTGTCTGCTTTTGCCCCACTGGGTTTTCTACCTTTTGCTTTCAGAGCCTGAAGGACATTACTGATCTTTATCTTACACCTGTATAGACAGCCAGCAACAGTTTTGCATCAGAGTCCACAGGAGTCATCTTGCTGATGACCTGTTTTGTATTAAAACTTCTTTACACAGCTTCTGCACACTCAAAGACCTGCAGAAAATCCTGCTGGAAGAATTATGTCTCATATAATGGCATTTCATTAGCCTGTGCTTGTCTCCTGTAGTACACACCTTATGGGTAATAGGATGAGATTATATTCATAACAGGCTGAAATAGGTACACACTCCTGATATGAATTAGAGAAGCACACAAAATTTAGGAATAGCAGAGGTGGCTGCAAGCAAAGCCTGGTGTCTCCAACTACTTCCAGCTGAGAATACCAAGGGAAGGGCATCCTGATGCCTCCCTCATTTATCCTTGTTTTCCACTAGAGGAGACTGCTTATAAAGCTTGTCAGATTTGGGGCTAGCATTTTCAAGTTTATAACTTCTCTAGCCCTTTCCCCCTGCTGTTTACAGCATAGATAAATATTTGCTTTTTAATTAGTTTATTAGAGTCTTTTGTAAATATTTCTTCTTGTAAATATTTTTTCAGCTTACATTTCAATTTTTACAGCCACTGTTGACTTCTAAACATAAAATATGATGGCAAGTAATTTAAAATATTACATTAATGAGGCCTCTTCATAATGTTTTTTTGCTGAAGAGCACTGGTTTTACAAGCGTGTAACTTTAGAGAGCATAGCTTTCGTTTTTTAGGTCAGATTGAGTTTTCTAAAAGTCACAATGTCACAACAAATAAATAATTGAATAAACATACATATTATTTTCAGACGTTACAATGGAGGAAATGCTGGTGTCAATACTTTCCCTGAAAACAACTATTTTATTTCTTTGTGAGTTTTATCTCTTTATTTTTCTTTCAATTCACCAGGCATTGAAAATGTTTTCATCATTTCAAAACTGAGCAATCTAGCTGAGAGAAAACAAATTTCTTCTCTCTTAGTTTTAAACTATGAATTACAAAAAACATGGGCTTATGTTTCCTAATTCTAAATACTGGGAAAATGTAGCATACTTTCAAGATTGCTTTTTACACCAAGGCAGGAATGTGTAAAACTTTTCAGAGCATGTAGCAAAGCTACACCCCAACAACTCAAGTTTGTAACCAGCTGAAGGGATGATAAATACGTTTATTCTATTCATTTCAGTAAGAATGAAGCATTTATATTACTTTGATGCTTAGCTTATATTTTGCAAATGTGCTTCTTTGTCCTTCAGAAAGTCTGAAAAGTGAGCAAAAAGAATCACTATTACTTTGAGAATGCTCCTTTTTTTCTTCTATTTCAGAAATAGTTTAGCTAGTCACATTTAACTCACACAAGACAAGATTCAAATATTCTTTGATCGTTTTATTTCCAGTCCCATTTCTTTGGCATCCAGACTGACAAAAATTGTAAGTAAAATAAAAAACAAACCAGAAAACAAGAAGTTGTTGTTTACAAATTTATAGGATAAAACCTTTGTAACAGCTAAGAATCTGAGTGTATATTTGAAAAAATTCCTTAAAATATGGCATTTTGGTTTCTTTCTGGTTAGAAATGCCAAGTAGGATGTTTAAATAAAGATTTTTTCATTTGCAAAAATTTTAATTGGTTATATGAATTAGAGAAAATATTCCTTTATAAAATAATTAAAGTATAAACAGAAATAAAAATTAATTTTAATGACTTAAATGAAAGCTATTTGGTTTTCTGATATTTAAGTCAGGACAAAACAGGTATCATAGATTGCTTAGAGATTAATCACACTGTCCCAGTTTTTGAATGCTCCCTTCAGGTCCTAAGGGGAGCAGAGGATCACTTGTAGCCCTTCATCTTATTGAACCACATTATTGTTGAAAAGTCACTTTTACTAAGTGTCATACAGAGCTTGAGTTCACTCTCAACACTATATCTTGCTCAGAGTTTTAGTCAAATTATTTTCTTGTTAGAAATTGTCACATGTGCACAGTACATAAATTTACATTATTGTCAAGTTCTTCATCTTTAGCTGGATGAAAACTACTAGAAAACTATTTTGTCCTCACTGTGACCTGTGTATCCTGAAATTGCACGCCGTTTAAAAGGAGACCTGAAATATTCATGTTTCATTTAAATTATGCAAAATAATCTACAGCAACCATAAAATCTTATGAATCTGAGAGATATTTTCGGTTGCATGAGGGCAGGAGATGAGTGGGGGTTTTGTCCTTCAAAAAAAAGAAGAAAAAAGACAGAAAAAAAAAAAAAAAGAATTGTTTCAAAAGTAGAACACAAAAAAAGTTAAATTTAAGTGCTATAAAGGAAAGCTAAATTTTGCATTCTGATCAGCTAGAGACAATGCAAATGGTAACAGCAGGTGCCTTAGCAGAGTTTTCAACTGGGTTTATGCCCAAGCTCCTGAATGCTGATGTAGATCTTCAGGTAAACAGCCATCCTGCTCCTTAGAACTTAGATTAGTTTCTCCTCTGTGCTTACACAGTAGAATTGTTCTTGAGAGATTGGCTACTAAACCAAAATCTTTGCACTTAGAACTTCAGTGCTACCTACATAATGCTTCTAAAGAAGATTCTTCAACATTTTGGGGGAGGTATCTGTCTCACAACACATCTGCAACTGCATATCACAGCTTAATCTCTTGTTGTAACAGTATTTGGACTCTTCTCAAAACAAAAAAGAAGAGGAAGGACCTTCCAGGACATCTAAATATTGCCTTTTGCCATCATGTTCATAAGAGGCTCTGAAGGTGGAGGTGCTGGGCAGAATGGGTAAGTAAACGATACCACTGAATTTGGATTATGCCCGACCTTGGTTGAATCAGTTGTTTTCTGCAGATGAACAGAAGTTTAGTGCTAATTTATTTGGCACTTTGACAAATTTTTTTCTCAAAGACTGGTAGCAAAAATGGTCAATCTTAGGATAAAATGTCCTTTTATATCAGGATAAACTTGGCAACAACTAAAACCTGAGTGTTATCAACATTATTCTCATCTCAGTTCCAAAACACAGCATTGTACCAGGTACCTGGAAGAAAATTAACTCTATCCCAGTCACAAGGTCATGAAGACAGAAACTTAAGTCTAAAATGCCACAACATACCTCTCAAGCTAAATGCGCAATTTTATCTGTAAATCAGCAGCAGATAGAATGAGAAATTTTGTAGCTGATTCATATAACTCCAGACCTTAATGTTGATATATTATTTTATCGTCTCCTCTTTCCATTAGTATCATGATGTAACATGAAAATCACATAATTTACTACAAAAAACTTTAAATCAGGCCACTTTAGTAGCCCAGAGCTGTATCTTTGAAATCTACCGAAATATGCTTGAGAAGTCTAAAATAAGGCAAATTATGGCACAACCTTTCATTCTTAATAGAAGCAAGGGATTAGGAAAACGGGGTTAGTCTCTAACTGTGTGGAACAGGATAATGAGGTGAGAAGCATCTCTTTTGTATGAAACAAAATGAGCATAACTGCAGGCAAAAAGCTGTAGTCCATTAAATAATACTGTGTTTTTCTGGAATTGTAATAAAACAAAATTAAAAAGTAAAATCATATAGTTATCTGGTTACTTTCTGTGGGAAATGGGAAGTCACAGGAGCAGTCTCTCTCCTTGTAGGTAGCTAGGGATCTCTGGGAAACACAAACAACTGGCTAAATGAAAAAAATTGCAGAGCAATTAGGGACAGAGAAGAGAAGAGAACAAATCATGCAAATCAAGGCTCTCAGCTGAAAAGTTTTCTTGAATGTGAGACAAGGAGATGTGAAGAAAAGTATACTTAGGATTCAAGAGAGAGGGAAAATACCCACATAAGAATTCAGCCAAGACATAAAGGTTAACAATTCTACTTTGCAAAGATATTGTGAGATAAATCATCTGGTGCATTGTGTCATGCTGCAGGAGAAACAGCTACATTTATAGCAGCCTTTTCCATATAAGTTTAGTTGGAAGCTGTCTAAGAGCATAGAAAAGAGAATTGCATGACAAATATATTTTTCATATAAACTTTACTATTTTATAACTAACAGAATTCATCAGAGTAACTGTTGTTTCTGTACCCATTTTCCTTAAATCAGTACATACAAATGGCACTCTGAGGTCTTTTCCTCCCTCAACTGTTGTCTAACCTCCCCAGGATCTCTGTTAGAAACTGCTGGGGGATTGTGACTGTAGCGAGTCTAACAAAATCCCACATTCCCTATGAAAAAGCTTAATGAATCACCTGTCTTGAGATGAAGTGAAACTTCTAGATTTTATTTAGAGGGGGAGGTTTTCTTAATTTTAAACAAAGTGCTAATACACTGCCTCTTAAAGATGCTTTCATTCTTGAAGATGCATTTTCATTTGAAAGTAAGTTGCCATGGTGACATTTTTCTCTCTTTCCTCCAGGAAAAGAAGAAAAAAAGAAAGAAAAGAAAAGAAAAAAAAAAAGAATAAAGGAAAATAAAAGATAAAAAGCTTTGAATAAACTTTTCCCAGAATAACTTCATTCAGGAAAGTATTATTTCTTGGCTTGGGTAACTACCAATGAATGCTGTGAAAGAACAGTGATTCACAAATCTGTGCTGGACACTGATATGATGCCACACCACTACCTTGCCTGTGATTCAGTCACCAGACAAAATGCGTAGGCAGGAGGATCTCAAGAGACCCATGGAAGAGACTTTGTTATCCTCACTTGGTAGCTAGGGAACAAAAAATATTACATCCATTTTTCCTTGGAAACAGTCATGAAAATTGTACTTTTCCTAAGTTTTGGAGTGGTTGTTTCATGCTTTTCCCCTTATTCCCACTACCATCTAGAAAACTTGGAGACAGAACATATCTTCATTCAGCTTTACAAAAAAAGGTCTGATTCCCGCTTTGGCCGGGGATGTCCGAGAACTGAAGTCATTGGAACACAGACAGAAGAAAAATCCTGCTTGCACTAGTGGCTCTTCGAATCAGTGAAGCAAGACTCCAGATGAAACATACATCTCCTCACTCTTTCTAAATTTTGGTCTCATTTTTTTGTTGGTTTAGTGGTTTATACTAAAGAAAGAAATCAGGGGAAAACTTTCATTCAGCAATCTCCTTAACAATGACCTTCTAGAACCACTGAAGAGCATCACAGCTCACACACTTGCACTGAACAGGAGATTCTTCAGTGCCTTGGGTAAGGAGTTATTTGTGAGCCTATAGGTTAATATCTTCTTTGACTGCTTCCCTGTCAAGTTCCCAAGGACTAGCTACTTTCTAACTTTTTGTTTATGGCCTCTTTTCTTCAGGTGTATGAAGATAACCCATAACAAAGCGGCCGACAGACAGACATTCTGTTAATCAGTCATTTCGGTAAGGGAATGCTGATCTGATTGCTGGGAAAATGACTGTGAACCTCGGCTCCTAAATTTCTGGTAATGTTGTAACTACCTGTCTTCTGCAGAGTGATACCTCTTTGAGCTCATCTCTCAAAACTGTTCTGAAACTCCTGACATTATCAGAATGTGCTTAAGTTAGCTTTTGTGCAGTAGTTTTTAAGTATTTTATATAAACAATCTCTGTTAAAAACAAATTAAAAGATAGCTCATCTAGAAAAGCATCATATAGTTCAAGTTCTTAACGATTATTAAAGATTTAAAGGAAAAAAATCTGTACAAAATGATCACAGAGTGCTCAAAAATATATTTATTCTTAGTGTTGGAATCCCTCAGCTTTTTTCCTAACAGTAGATAATTCTAATGTGATTTATATTTTCAACTTCTCTGCACTTTTAACTTTCTAAGGGTCACAACATAGATGTTACATGTATATGTTCCTCCTGGTTTTATATACTAAGCCTTATCGAGAAGGATGTTGTCTTTTTGTTTTTACCTTCATAGCTACATCATTCACTGTGTATAATTATAAGAAACAGCATAAAAATTTTAATTTAAGGGATGATAAAGTAATAGCAAAAATACCAAAGTTACATATACCTTTAAAAGGAGTAGTGGTGCAGTTGTATTTTAAAATGTTCACTGGCTTTTGAAGCAAACAGAATTGCTTCCAGAACACATGAGAGTTCTTTTAAGTTACCATGAAGGATGAAGGCATTTAAATAGGTGAGTCATAACAGAGGGAGCATTAGTATGACTGGAGGGCGAAACAAACTTGCTTTCTGATAGTCACACAATCCTGTGTCTGCATCTTGCTACAAGAGTAATGGTTTTTTATATTCTTTTAAGAGCTATTGAGGAAATCCTGTACTTAAAGCAACACTGGCTGAATGTGTATTTGAAATGCTCAGTGTAAATAAAGACTTATTTGCTTGTCATGCGTTTGATTTTTTCACAGCCTTAGAAGAATAAATAACCTTAGGTTATTTACATGTACTACTGGCAATCAAGGTGGAAGCATGCTCAAGACAGTGACTCATGACCCACTTCCAACTTTCCAAAGCCTTCATTGGTGACACTTGAGTTCCAAATTTTTCCCCAAAAATCAGAAGGTCTATATATTCTTGCTTTTAATAAAAGCTAAGACTGATGCAATCACTCTAGCACTTTGCATGGAATCATACAAAGCTATTGGGTAATCAATAATTCACTCAAATGTGAGATGATTAATTGGTTCTGTGACTTCTGCAGAAAAACTGGAAAGCCAGCAGAAAAGATGAGAAAGACTGAGCATAGGGCTAATTAACATAAGAATCATCAACCAATAGAAAAATTAATATGAATAAGAGAACTATGTGACTTGTAGCCAATGAACATTAATGCCTTTGTTTGCTAAAATTTTATAAATAGTGAAGACTCTTCCACAACCTGTTTTGGGACAACCAAATGCTAATGACTTTGGGATTATAGAAAGGTCACTTTGGGATTATAAAAAGGTCACTGCCTACTGAAAATGCAGCTGTTACTGCATCATCTAGGAGATGTGTGGGGAGCTCTGGAGTGCTACAGAGGCTGGACACTTTAATGGATTTCCCCCCTGTACTAAACACTCTTGAGGATCAGAGGTTTTGGCCTCACGTGTTGTGAAGTATCAGCCAGACACAGGGATTAGGTCCAAGCAGAAAAGTTGGCTAGAACATGCTGTACCACGAATCAACTGAATATTATGAATATGAAAAAAACCCAGACCTAATGACGATGCAATTCTGGCACAACTGAATAACAAGGAGTGGAAAAACCAATGCAAAAATTATAGAGTGTAGGGATTTCATCTAAAATACTGGAGATGTTTCCAAGCCTTAAATTTGTTCTGTTACCTACTTTTCATTTTGGCTTACAAAACAACATTAAAAACTTTGGTGAAATTTCCAAAAATGTCATGTTGTTTAAGTGATCCTTACCTGACTCTGCAGCCTGCTCACTGCTCCAGCAGAGTTTTGTGTTGGCTGTGCAGTCCCCAGCATCCTGCCTGCTGGACCATTACTCAGAAGAGAAGCACAGCATCTGGATCAGGCAACTACATTTTGGGACCTACATGTGGGTGAAAAATATGTAAGTATAAAGCCACAATAGATTTCTGAGTGACTTTCAGCCCATCCATTAAGGTCATTCAAAGCAGGAAGCCTCTGAAATTTCATGAGTAAGTTCTGCAAATCCCCTGAATCCCCTGTATGTATTCTAAATTAATGGAAAACACAAAACAGACTTTTTGAAAAGGTTATTTTTATTTAGATAATAGAATCACATCTTTGAATGCTGTAGGATAAAGGGTTCCCCTGGACAATGCATACTGTCAGCAATGGATATTTTTTCGTGATTTCTCATGACAATCATGGTGACTGTCTAACAAGCTCATTGCCCTTTTTATTACCTTTCTACAGATGGCACAATAAAATACAATTGGAAGGCATCATTTCTCTTTTATAATTTTTTTTCCCCTAGATTCGTGTTCAAATCTTGCAAGTGTTGTGGTTGGAAAAACAGGCAAATTTTTGTTCAAGCAACTGGTTTTGTACTCATAGCAAGACCTCAAGGAGATACAGCAGAAGATGAAAGTATGTTGACAGAACAGCTTATTTGGACATTAATATTAGTATTTTTTGGAAAAGCAATCCCAACATAATCTGCAAGAAAATAAATTTGTGGAGGAGGCTCCCTACAGAAGTTGTAGAAGCTCCATCTTCAGAGGTGTTGAAAAATCAATACCTGGAGCAACCTGCTCTAATGTCCAAGTTTGCCCATCTTTAGGGGGGAGGCTTGAAGAAGGGTCCTGTATGTGTCTCTTCCAAATGTGAGCTATACAATGAAATTGGGCCTTGAATTACAGAGATATTAGAGCTGAGAACATAGTCTTGTTTCTGTAATATATAAAGGCACTATTGCCAGTTTTGTAGCCCTTCAGCAGCTGGGTCTCAAACAATAAGACTCAATTTCAGTTACCTTTATTTTGATCAAAGTGAACTTGTTGGATCTGGGATTTTCTGCACTGGATTATTTACTCAGGCTAGTGATTTTCTTTTAAGTCTCCTTAAGAGTAATTCACTCATTTCCAAAACCAAATTAGCAGAAAATATGCATTTCTTTCATATAAAGAAAATGTTTATAAGTATTTAATTAAAACTGTGCTTTTTGGTAGTGTTTTCAAGTCTGGCAGCTCAGAAAACCTGCATAAACTTGGCCAAGTCCTGAGTGGCTTATTTTATTTACATAATTGCAGAAGAGATTTTTTGGCATTGTGTAGGTGGTATCCAGCAGTCTCTTCACTGACATATTCCATCTCAGAGCTTCCAAGGCAAGCAGAACTTTTTGTGTGTGTGTACATATATATAAAACAGGCTTTCTACATTGTGAAGGCTTAGGAGCAGAAATCAGTGATGTTGCTCATGCACAGCAGTGGAATTTGAGTTGTGTGACTGGATGGAGAACACAGCAAAGAATTAAGACATGGTGGAGGTAAAAGGAAGGAGAAAGTTTGAGGATAGGAGAAGTCAGAGGATTTATCACTAAAGCAAATTCTGCTCAAGAACTTCAAACTCAATCCCATGCTCACTGCATTCCCATGAATTCATAATTATAAAAAGGTGTTAAATCTTTAATCTGAGTATGATGTAATGATTTCCCTTTTCTCATACAGGGTTTGTGAACCAAAGGGATTATTTTCACTGAGTGGACCAAGCTCCTGGTAAAAAACCAACCAAACCCCTGTATAAATGGCTTTGTTTGAAAAAAATACATGTAGAAAAGAAGATACAAGATCACAGAAAGAAAACTTGGGTTCAGTGATAAAGGCAGCTGGGTGCAGCCCTGAGCCTTCTTCTTGCCTTCATCTCACCATCTTCATATTGTTTGGGCAAGCTCCTTAAAACAGATTTTTCACAAGCAGCAATAATTTCCTGAGTTCTCTCTTACAAGAAATCCTCCCTTTTAGTTGCTTTGCATATCTGCCCCTAGGATGGGATGCTTAATCCTCCCTAAGCAAATATTTCTAGTTGCTATAGTCGGCTAGCTCAGATGCTAGCTCAGGTTTCTCCAGGGTAGATGTTAGAGCTTGGAGAAAAAAGTGCCCTTGCAGAGCTTAATTCAAAATAGCTGTGAGTCCTCACAGCTGCACCAGAACACACTGGGGCTAAAGTGAACACAGACAATCCTGGAGAATGCTAAACAATCACTTAAAACAGAAACATAAATTCATCCCCAGGTATCACATACTGGGCTCAAAATATTTAGGTTCTTCTAATATTTTTTGCATTTGTAGAGTGAAATTCCTCTTTTCTTATCCTTTCCTATGCTTTTTGGGAAAAATTAACTAATCCATGATCAAGAAGAAAATGGATAATATACTGATAAGTGGCATATAAATATATATATACATATACATACATATATATATATGTGTGTGTGTATGTTTTGGCTAGAATATATATATTCTAGCCAGGGTAAAATGACATTTCTTGTGCCCATGTGAGTAATTACTGTAAGATAGTGTAGCTAAGGCTGTAGACCTTTTTTTATTCAATAAAAATTATTGACAAATAAAATGAGTGAAAGAAAGCTGTAAGCAGTGAGGCAGCATATGTGAACCCCAGTCTGATGACTTTGGCCATCACCAGCATCCAGTGTTAGTCACTGGAGGACAGATTTACCCTTGGAGTCTCCAGGCTGAGAACAGGCACCAGTGCAATCCCAGGTGGGTTCCCAGTGCCACCCTCTGCTGCCCAGCCTCTCCACTGCACATGACAGCCCTGGGTTCAATTAATCATAGTGTCAGCATTAATCAAACCTCAGGAATATGAAACAACAATTGACCTATTTACCCTTCCAAGGAGAAGCATAAAGAAAAACTCTAGGAGCTACACCATTGCCAAAGTACACTGCCAGGGAAACAAACTGTACTCACTGTTTTTCTGCAAAAGGTTACAGTGCTTGAACCTTTGAGAGCCACAGTGGCTTGCAAGCACACTACACACCCTTGGTGCTAGCAGGTATGCCTCGTCTGTCTCTATTGTTTTCATGGCATTCAGCCTGAAGCAATTTGACTGTATGGCTTACACTAACAGATATAATTTGTTATTTTTGAGCAAGTGTGCTCATGTCGATTGCTTTTCCTTTTACAAGTAGGTTTGTGGCAGTCATCAGCTGCAGCTTTCAGAAGACAGGCACATAGATTCCCATAGAGTCTCTGCAAAGCCTCTCCTTAGTTCTGGAAGGGCAGGTAAGGGTCCCATTTCCCCTTAAAATAAGACAGACAGCATTTTTGTAACTTGCCAGGACATATGCAGGCCCTACTGGTAGAAGTGCAATAATTCTTAATCAGTCAATGCAGCATCAAAAGAGCCCAACATTCTAACATGTTACTCATCAAACAAAAAGAGCCAATGTTAATAGAACATGAACAACATATTAACAGTTGAAATGAGTTTTAAGATATGTGAAGTAAACCTTATCACTGTTATTGTTTAACAAAAAAAAAGAGTCCTCTACTGTATATGTTTTTCAACATATTTTTAGCTCAACAACTACATTGTCCAATCTGTGTCTTCACAAATACAGCCTATGGCAGACGGTGATGTGACATAGTCAGTGAGATCGGGTCCTTTCTCCAGCAGAGACAATAAACTTTCCCACAGTGTCCTTATTTATAGCTTAAATTCTAGGGAAGAAAATTACCAGCACTTTACATTCACAGCCTTCTGGCAGAGACTGTAGCCAGGGAAAGGTGCAGTGGGAATTATTTCTGATTAGCAGTTTAGAATATGATGGTCCATCTACTCAAAAATAAATTGCAGCCAGTAAATTTTCTTCTCTTATATTTTTATTTACAAAAAAACATCTTAATATATTCGACAAATTTCTGTCATGAGTGGGATGGATTAGCAACTTTGGTATAAGACTTTTTTAACTACCACAGAGTACAACATTTTTAGTCTACATGTATTTTTATAAAACAGTCTTTTAACTGTTCCTCAGTGGGCAAAAAAACCCCATCCACCATTTTTTTGGTAAAGAATATTTAAGCATTGGCATTGGAGTTAATTGGTAAACTATTAAACTGTTCAGTTGTAATGTATAGCAGCTGTGTCAACAATGTCTGAATGATCACCCTATGCTGTCACTAAGGACATACCTTATCTGTTACAGCATGAAATACTGTATGATAATTTGTAATGATGCAAGTATCTGGTTACCTGCTTATAACAACTTATCAGCAGAGGCAACAGCTTAATCATATAGTCCATCTCCTGATGGCTTCCAAATATTTCTGCTATTCCTCACTAATTTATAAGATAAATAATAAATAAATAAATAGGAATCAGTTTCCTTATTTTACAGTAGTACATTGATTTATGACTGGAAGACAGAAAGCTTTTATTAGCTGCCAAGGTGCCTAAATTCTTTGTGTTCTCATCGTGATATAAAAATCTAGTCCTAACCACCCATAAATCCTGATGGATGATGGAGAAGAGGCCCCAGGGTAATTAAAGGATGTGGAGGAAATCCTAGACCAGACTTCTCAGAGAGTTGTGCAGAATATTATCTCAAAGGTGACACTCAGCCCTGGTCAAGTGGGATCTCTGTTTACGCTGATATAGTTCAGGCAGCTTGGATGAAATGTCTTTCTCTTCTGGTCCTACCTTCAGGTTCATTCTGAACATGGGATCACAGGACCCATCTTGGGAACAGCACTGGACCAGCAAGAGCAGAGGAACATTCAATGTGCAGGAACCTTCTCTGTTTGGCACAGAGGCAGTGACAAGGTAAATTGATATGGGATCAATGGTATGAAACCAGAAGCCTTTTCTTCTCTGAAAGAACAATCTGTGTAGGTATCAGGGGCCTCCAACATGGTTCTGTCCCATTAAACATCGGCTCAAAAAGGAGCTCTGAACATTCCCATGAGGAAGTATTAATAGTGCTTTCCACTGGAGTTTGCTCTTTGCAGAGACAAACTTTATCACCTTGTTTGCTAATATGTCAGCATTCATCCTTGGAATGAATTTCTGTCCTATCAAAACCTGTAAAATGGGAATCAGACACCTCAGCTGAGTGAGAAAAATGTCTTTAGATTTGTAAACTGCTTATAGAAAATGAAATTTTGCTTCATACACATTTCTCTGAGAAATCAGTAGCTGATAAAAAGTAACTGAGAGCAGGGATTTCCTCCCTCCATTTCTAAGAAATTACTTTTAAAGTACTTTTGAAAATTAGAAAAATTTAGCATGCATGGAGAGCAAATGGACATGTTTGGGATGTTCTTGTTTTGTCTAGCACTATAATTTGGTGTAGAGAATTGAGAATGTATTATAATAATGAGAATTGGCAGTGAATTACAGTCCTGTAGTTAAAATAACCTTTAAAGTCACTATCTTCCATTATGAGTGTTTAAGTGCACAGAAAAGCCTCAAAAAAACCCAAAAAACCCCACAGGAATGCATGAGTATTCACTCTCCTGGGTTTATAGCTCCTAATGATGGTGCAGTGTCAAAATAAAGAGTATAGCAACAAGACTGAGTCATGTAAAAAAGCAAGAGGCATAAAATCTGTATTTCTGTGCAGACTAACAAGTTTGTTCCAAAAACTGAGTATGGGCTGCTGTGCTTCCCTGCTCCCTACAAGCAGCAGCACTGTGCTGGCCTGCAGAGCAGTGGCCCACTCTGAGTCACAGACCACACTGTTTGGATAGAACAAGATGTCTCACAGGCAGCTGTTCCAGACTGCCTTTCTCCCTGCTGTGCTGGCTGCACAAGCTGAAGTCTCTGAGCACAGAAAAAGGAAACATGGTTCTGACAGAACCCTGAACCTGACACTGGCAGGTTTGTGTCAAATGTGTCACTGTCCATGAAGTGAAAGACACTGCAAGCTGAGGATGAACTTTTCACTCAGAAGAAAAAATCTAGCATTATATTATCCATAATGCCCAACTACTCCACATCAGCCTGTACCTCTGTCCCCTGTGACCCCTCTCTATTTTCAGTGAACTCTTAGGCAGCCTTAGAATGGATCTGACCATAATCTTATTTTTCCCAGGGCATTCAAACATTCATAACGACAGCAAGATATAATACATTCAAAGAATTGTTTAGGTTGGAAAAGACCTTTAAGATCATTAAGGACAGCCATTAATCTGAGCACCACACCTATGTGTCCTGTGAAGATCTTCAGTGTTGGTAACTCTATCACTTCGCTGGGCAGACTGTTCCAATGCTTGAGCACTCTTTTACTGAAGAAACTTTTTGTATTGTGCAATCTGAACCTTCCCTGGCACAACTTGAGGCTATTTCGTCTTGTCTTACCACTTGTCACTTGGGGAAAAGAAATCGATCTCCATCTGGCCTCAACCTCATTTCAGGGATTTGTAGAGAGTGATAGGGTCATGCCCAAGCCTCCTTTTCTCCAGACTAAACACCCCCAGCTCCCTCAGCTGCTCCTTATAGGACTTGTGTTCCAGACCCTTCCCCAGCTCCATTGCCCATCTCTGGACACCCTCCATCCCCTCAGTGTCTTTCTTGCAGTGAGGGCCCAGAACTGGACACGGCACTCGAGGTGTGACCTCACCAGTGCTGAGGATTGGAGGACAATCACTGCCCTGCTCCTGCTGGCCACACTATTGCTGACACAGGCCAGGATGCCATTGGCTTTCCTGGCAACCAGGGCACAGCTGGCTCATGCTTAGCTGCTGTCAACCAGCACTCCCAGGTAATTTTCCACCAGGCAGCTTTCCAGCCACTCTGCCCCAAATCTGTAGCGTTGCATGGGGTTGACCTTTGGAACCTGTCTTTGTTCAAACTCACACAGTTGTCCTCAGTCCCTTGATCCAGCTTGTCCATATCTCTGCAGAGCCATCCTACCCTCCAGGAGGTCAGCATTCCCACCCAACTTGTCATCTGCAAACTGACTGAGGGTGCACTTGACACCTTCATCCAGATAGCTGATAAAGGTACTGATCAGGGCCCCAGCACTGAGACCTGGAGAACACCACCTGTGGCTGGCTGCCAGCTGTATTTCACTCCATTCACCACCATGCTGGGCTTGGGTAACCAGCCAGTTTTTCACCCAGCATAGAGTACACCTGTCCAACCCACGACCATCCAGTTTCTCCAGAAGAATGTTGTGGGGCGGAATCAGATAAGACAAGCAGGACTTGCCTTATGCCCTTGTTGACCGGGCCTGATCCTCTGCTTGTCCTGTGCTTGCTACAGGATAGCACTCAAGATGATCTGCCCCATGACCTTCCCCAGCAGCACAGTCAGGCCTGGACCTGTTGCTGATCTATTCACAGAAATATTTTTTGTGTCTTTTAGGGCAGTAGCCAGATAAAGGTGCAGTTGGGCTTTTGCCCTCCTAATTTTCTTCCTGCTTAACCTCCTGTTTGCTCATGTTGTGTGCTGGTGTAGAGGCACTTCAGCTGAGCTGTTGATTCCACCACCTCCATGGGGACAGAAGCTCTAATTCCTACACGACCCTTCTCAGGTGCTTCCATGGTTTCTGAAACATCACTGACCCTTGTGTCTTTATTGCCACATGGATCTCCATCCCCTACCTTCAGTGGCAGACAGAAGGAACGTGCTAGCACATAGTCACTCAAAAATTGGTGGGCTACCTTCAAGTTTGCCTTTAGTGAGCCTGGTTTTACCCCTTTCCCCATTTTAGTTTAAATTTGTTTTGATAAGCCCTGCTAATTTGTGTGCAAAGACCCTTTACCTTCTTTGGGACAGGTGTACCCCATCCATTGCCAGCAGGTCTGGTGTTGAGTAGAACAAATCATGATTAAAATCCCTAAATTCTGCAGATGACACCAGGCTTGGAGCCAGGTATTGGTCTGCTGGATTGTACCATCCCTTCCCTGCAATTGGATGGACAGAGAAGAGCAGCAATTGTGCTCCTGATCCTTTAACAGTCATCCCTGCTAAGGCCCTGGAGTCTCTTAATTGCCCTTGAACTTCTCATTGCAACTTCATCACTGCCTACCTGAAAAAAACAGAAAATGGGTAATAACCAGAGGGTTGTGCCACAGGAGGACACTTTCACTTCACGTCTTCAATCCAGGCCCCAGGAAAGACACAGACTTCCTGAAGAAGCCTGCCTGGTCTGCATATGGGGCTTTCTGTACCCTTCAGAAAGGATCTTCTATGAAATCAACCTCTCCTTTTTTCTCTTTATGGAAGCAATTTTGACACAGGGCACAGGCTGAATTAACTTCAGTGACACCTCCAAGCCAGATGGACCATCCTCCTCATTATTGTTCCATTGCAGTTGCAGAGCCTCCCACCTTGTGTGCCAGGTCACCTGGGGCGCTGGGGCAGTCACAGGTGAGATGTGCAGGAGCCTGTCGACATTCCTCCATCCCTTAAGTCACTGTGCTCTGCCAGGCAGAGAGAGGACCAGGAATCCCGTGTCATGCACCTCGAGGTGCAATTCCAGCAGTTTGTCTCTGTCACACCCCGGGATATCTTTGTTCCTGGAGCTCTGGCACAGGGTGTAATTCCCCAGTCTGTCTCTCATGCGCCCGGATAGCCCCATATTTAGAAATATTTAGAAATAAAGCAGTACTAGGGGCTGCACACTGCTGCTCTCTGGTACGGGTGCACAGCAGAACACAGCTACAAAGTCGTACTCCAATCTTACAACAGCCAAATTTAACACCGCTCTTAAGCTATAAATATTGTTTGTTTAGACTATGTTGACCTATATTTACCTCCTTCCAAGTGATACCTTTCCATTTAACTAGTACATGCCCAATAAATTTGTAACTGTATATAGAAATAAACACAATCCCAAGAAACAAAGGAAGCACTGCATTATGTACTGCTTGGAAAGTATAGCCAAACATGCTGTGATAATTATTAGCAGGAATTTGTTCCACAGTAAAAGAGTGTCTAAAAAGTAAGATGCCTGAAAATATCTTCTTTACCCAGAGGGAATCACAAGTTAGTGGCTGTGCACAGGAAGGAGAATTTCCTATTAGTCTTATACAGGTATAATTCTGCAGGTTTTGACAATACAAACTGTGACAAGTTTCTGTCCACTGCATCTTTTCCCTCTTTTCCAACCTAAATAAATCTATGATCTATCACTAGGTAGAAAGTGTTATTTTTAACAAGGCTCATCAGTGCATATGTTTACTCTTGTTTACTACTGAGGAAAACCTCCCTGTCACACTGCTATCATCTACAGAAACTCTGTCACTGTTTTCAGTAGGATTCCACTGACTGCAGATTTTCTGTTCTCTGCCTGCATTTAATGCTCTTTCAACTGTATGCACTCAGAAGTAAATAACTTCTCTCCCAGTCTTTTGCCTCTTTCCTTGCTATGTTAACCAGGCTCAGAGGAGTAGCTTTGTTTTCTCCTCATTTTTGCTTAGTGAATTTGTTAGCAAACTGACAAATTTTCACAGGCTAGCAAAAGTTTTGTCTATTTGCTGATTTCTCTAACACAGCAGAAACAGAGAAATAGGTAACAAGTGCAAGGTTAAATACTATACTTAGAATGTCTTTTATAAGAAATATTATTAGACAGTTTTTAAAAGCACTTAATAATTTGAAGCTAAGTTCTAAGTTCCCTCATCTTTTTAATACAATGAAGAAAAAAAAGAAAAACCAGAGGATGTCAAAAGTTGTGAAATACTCACAAGTCTCGGAGTGCTGAGCAGCAAGTCGACACGACACAGAAGTTAGGATAAGGTTGGCACAAGTGACAGCAGCAAATGCTCCACCCCCTACTCCATTCTGTTTTACTTTCAGTTTTTATATAAATAAATTTGTACCTAATAAGGTGGAAAATATTCTCATGCCAAAGAGCAGACCGTAGGGAATTTCTGCTTCCATTTCCGAGCAACTTTCAAACTTGGGGGAAAAAAAGCCTGAACAAGACAATACAAAAAAAAAAAAAACTGTGGGGAAATACATATGTCTACAATTTAGAAGGCAGGCAAGTGGCTGCCGAACACGAAAGGCAGCTGACTGATTGTTATCTGAGGCATGGACCTTCCTGGACATTCCAGTTTAGTATTCCCTAAGGCTCGTGGTTTTGTGTCCTTGTTGCTACACCTTGTAGCTTAAGTGTAACCTCCTGGCCATGGCTTGGAAGAGTTCCATACCTTGGAAGTAGACACTGGAGCGTTGTGCTGTGACTCCTCCTCTTTGCAACCCGAGCAGTGTTTTTTTTTTTTTTTTTTAGCTGGGGCAGCTGCCATAGGAGGCAAAACGCAGTGGCCTTCCAGGACAGCACCAAGAAGCCATAGAAGAAGGTTGTGAGGACAGAAAAGAGCTTCTCCAAAAGGCTTCTCTGTCTGATTTGGTGTGGAACAACACGGTAGAGAGGTGGCATAGGCCAGCAGAAGAGGATCCTTAAAAAGGAGCTGAAAAAAATAATCTCCACATTGCATTGAAATCCAAAGTTGCGGATTTTTAGCTGTTAAGAAAAATGGAGGTTTAGTGTCTATAATAATAGTGAGTAATGGCAGCTATAATCCTAAAGTCCTGCCTAGACACATCATCATAAGAAACTTTTTTTCCTTGAGATAAACTTGAATGTCTTGAAGATGAGGCTTAGCAGCTTCCGAGGAGTGCTGTCAGGCTTCCAGGAACCATCACTTACCTATGTAAGGTTCCCTATGTGAGGTCCATGCATTTGAGAGGCAACAGTGAAAACAGTACTTGATCTCTGTGCAATCTTCTTTATATCCTCGGCCGTGCTGTTCTGGGTGCTGGTTGTTATTCTGTGCATGTCACACTGAGAGGTGGTAAAAATATTCTGCAACCAAATGACAGGGTTTTAGAAATCACTCTGACTCCTTACTAAAGAAGAGATGAGTTTCTGGAGCTGATCATTCCCTTCTTGTTTCTCAGTGAAATGATGTTTTTTTCAGGAACACTACTTATAAAACAACACCAATTAGTTCACTGTGCTGGCATATTCTATTACAGAAAGGTTCCAAAAATCTTTTTATGAACATTAATAAGACTTCTGTATCTTCAACATCAGTCAAACAAGTGAGAGAAACATGGACTGAATGTTTCCAGAGAGTAGTCAGAGTTGGCTGAATCACAAATTCATTGTGTGGGACAGCTCACTGCCGTTTCTTACCACCCAGGTATCCTGTAATCCAACATTTGGCTCCAGCATCCATTCTGCAGAGAAGGCACTGGAATGAAATGTCACCACATTAATTACCTCCTGCATTGGATCAGAGTTGCAGTCACTGCCACTGCAAAGAACCAAAAAAGAAATAAAAAACAAAAACCAAACAAAAACAAAACAAAACAAAAAAAAGTAAAAAAACCAACCAGAACTCACAATTTCATGCTTGCCAGGGACTCTTGGCTCTCTCATGATACTTTATCTGTGCCTCCAGAAAAGCAGCTTGCACTTCCAGTACTTTGCCTCAATGCAGGCTGTGAATGTGACTTTTTAAGCAGGTATACAGACGTGAGAGGTGAAATTCGCTTCACCTGGCAGCTGTCAGAAACCTGGGCAGGATTTGGAAACAAAAATAAAAATACAGACTTTCCACAGCTAGTGACAGATTACAGAAAGAAGTACTAGCATTGCAGGAAAAAGATCAGCTTGGATAAATATTTAAACCAAAATAACATACCATTTATTAACTGTCTTATGATAAGAGCACTTATTTTCAGACAAGAGTGGTCACAAATATCTGTTTCTTCACCTCACTCCAGCTCACAGAGTGAGAGCAAATTACATCATGTGTACATATGTGTACTTCGACACACTATGGACCCCAAAGTGTCTCATATTTGCCACTGTTTAAATCTGAAAGAAAACAGAGTGTTTTCCACTTGTTTTTCTCTTTGATGTGATACTTGTGCTGTGCTAAATTCGATAGAATTTTCTAAACTAGGTGAAATTGATAAGCAAACAGACAAAAACAAGCACACAGAGATTGAGGTATTAACTAATTATGCAAAAATAGGGAAAGAATAACTTGTTACATTTTAAAAACAAAAATCACTTTCCAAACAATTTTCTCTCAATACAGCAAGATGGAATCATTGCATATAGACTGGATTTTTTAAACTATCTCTCTGGGTTTGTTCTTTTTTTAAGTGCTGTATTTTGCTGGCATTTCTGCAGTTTAAACTAGATTTCTAACTTAATATAAAAACTATTCCTAAAAATTACATTAGTTGTATTTAAAAGTAATGCAAGTGTCAGTATGTATTATATTACAGTAGGGTGGCAATACTACCAGCAGTCCCTCAAAATTTAACTTTCATTCATTTTCTTAATTACACAAAAATGTGCTCCCTAATTACACATTTTATAATTGTCTACTTGCTACTAGCCATAACAAGGGGTTTATTTATAGCATAAATTATTCTCAGATTGTTCTACAAGCAAAACACACCTTTCTAATTTATGCAGGTTTCATTTATAGTGGACACAGGCTGTTTGGCAAGATACTAGCAATTATTCTCACCAAGGAGCAACTAAATTGTAACTTAGTGTTTTAAGTGCAGTGACAAAGAACGTGAATGCAAACAGAAAAGTGGAAACTGATGCATGGATGTCATTTTGGAAATAAAGCAGGAAAACTAGAAACTCAAATATGACCATCCTGATTTGAAGCAACATTACCCAAATGTTTTGTGCAACTGCATGACACTCAACAAGAAGTTTGTGGTTTCTCTACTCCTAAAAGTCTGCCCGTATTCTCATGGAATTCCTTTGGAATTGGTGTTAGTTCTGTTGCTGAACACCAGGAGAAGAAGTCTTGCTACAGAAGCAGGAGTGAAGGAATGGGAGGGAAGAAGGCTTTTCCAGAGCAGCCTATGTGATCTGGTAGGTGTACAAAAACCACAAACCAGAACTGTGTTTGTTCTAGCAACCACAGAACCCTGTAGGATGGCCCCAGCTGACCCAGCCCAAATCCAGCCTCCTTTGCTAAATTTCTGAATGCTTAAAGAAGGGAGTGCACTACACTCTTCTCACCTACTGTCCTAGTATCAGTCATTTTAATAAAAGATCTCAAAATGGAGACCTTCACTGGTAAGTTGTCAGCTCTGATATGACATCATGCTCTATAATGATCTTAATTTTCTTTAAATGAATTCCAAAACTTTTAGCAAACCTGAACCCAAATATACAGGCTAGTGACAGATTATGAAAATAAGTACTAGCATTGCAGGAAAAACATCAGCTTGGATAAATATTTAAACCAAAATAACATACCATTTATTAACTGTCTTATGATAAGAGCACTTATTTTCAGACAAGAGTGGTCATAAGTATCTGTTTCTCCAGCTCTTCGGTGGTTAAAAATATCTGTTTCTTCATGCAGAAAACACTAATTGTAATTTAAAACATATCTCTTCCAAAGTACATTGTTTTGTTATAATGTTCCTGCTGTCTTCGAAATTTTGCTGCAGGGCTGAACTACTACACTGTCAATTAAAAACCAATGAATTTCTGCATAGGAAAATGAAGAAACTGTTGTTTTCTTCCGCTAGGTTGCAGGGTGGATATAAAGAGCTGATGAGGATGTACAACTTTGGCTCCCTTCATCATTGCCAGTGTGGCAGCCAGAGGAGGTGGTTCCAGGGGAAACAGCCTTCTGCCTCTGAGAAGTCACATCCCAGTCATCCCAGCAGTCTTCACCATTACTCCATGGTGGTTTAGCAAAGGTAAGCAGCAGAGTGCCTTCGTACTGAGAAGGACATGACAGAGGGGAACTTGTATGATGAGGGACTCACATCAATCTGTCTTTCAGATGAGGTGGGAAGGTGCATTTCTGGAAATTATCATGTTCATACACATAACTGAATTTGGTATATGTTCTGCACCAGTGCTGTAACCACACATAGTAATATTCCGGACTGAAATAATTCTATGGAGGAGTTACTCCTGTAATAGAACATGTAATGTACTAAACATGTTACTAGGTGGGAATGTGTACTCTCTGAAAATCTAGTCAACTTCTGCTTCATGGCTGGTATAGGTCTATAATCTGTTTCTCTTTTTTTCATGCTAAATTGTAATGTTTCCTAAATTATAGACACTTCAGATTTCTTATTAAAAACAGGCATTGCAAAACTGCTATTTAATTTCTAGGCACATCTGGGGCGATATTATTATTATGCCTTTCAGAAGCATGCACAATATTTCTGGCATGTTATAATTTATCAACTATTGCCCCTAAGAATGAGCTATTCCTATTTGAAGAGGCAGTGTTTCCAAGCAAAACCAGATCAATTGCTAAGTCAGCAAAATCAAAACAAAGGGAAAGGCATTTAATACATAAAATGTTTAGAAATATGTTTCTGAATCTGTGAAAAAAGTTAACACAGAGCAATGTGCAGCTCTTAGTTGGAGTTGTGTTATGAGCATATAATCTTGAGTGCTGGGTGAACAAGTACTGCTATATTTAGACAAAATATTTGTAGCATTTCAGCCTACAAATTTTGCTAAGAAAATTGCTCTTCAGATTGCATGATAGAAAAATTCTACATATAAAATAATTATATTAATTTAAAAAGCTGGCTAACATCTCAAAAGGAATCCCTTCACTATAGAGGTTCTCTTAAATTATACTTGTGTTATTTCTCTCTGTGTTAATCAGACTTGACTGGAGCAGCCAGACCACAAAGCTCTTGCAGTTCATGCTTTCTGATGCAGGGAACTACATGCCAAATCCATGAAACCATTGATGACTCTAATCTTTATATTCCAAAGCAATTCCCACAGGAACAGAACTCAAGTGCTTCTTTGAAATTAGGTGCTGTGCTACTTGACCTCAGATGACTGGACACCTTCTGTACTGGGAAGCTGGAGCCCAGAGCAGTGCCTTGGGGAAGCAGGCACATTTCCCTGTTAGGTTGCTCATGCTGAACAGAGCAATGCCTAAATTACCCAAGTAGCAGGGCTGGCAAGAGCCTTTTAGGGTTTAAATGCCTTTGGCTGCACTGGTACTGCCTCCAACCAGGATCTGTAGCTCAGAATCCTCCCCTAAAAGCCGCACCTTTATACAGTATAAAGCACAGCATCAAAAACATGAGACAGTCAATTTTTATTTTTTTTTTCTAGACAAGCATTTTCTAAGTGTTTCTCAACAGAAATTCCAGAACAATGAAGTGAAGAGTCAAAATTTTACAGTGCTAAAACAGTCTCTTGAGAGAGGGAGGGTGGATTCCTTTCCTCTCAGCTAACAATTTGTTTTTGTTAAAGCATTTTCCAAAAATCTCTCAGTCTCAGTCCGTGTGGAGACTCTCTCTGAGATTAGCAGCCTGCTTTGTGGTTTACTTCACCATTTGTAGTTGAAGCTTTAAGGAACACAGGAAAACTTGATCCTAACCCATAGGAGGATGCAATTAAGCCCTACAAGAAAGAATAACATGAGAGAGATGAATAAACTGGAGTCATGAAAGAGGAATACAACTGAGTAATGATGTGCATTCCATCAAGATAATTTCCCTTTTTTTCTTCTTTAATACTAAAGTAAAATAACCATGACATTTGTATCAAATTTTTTGTCTTATATTACTCTTTTACGGTTTCTTTATGCTGTAATACAACTGTCTGTTTAATGATCAGAGCTTTTGTGACAAAAGTATAAAACACTTATTGAAAACTAATTTCTGTATAAACAGAAAACAAGATACTTAGCTACCACATGAACAGAATGTATTCTAAACCCTAAAAATTTAAGAGATTCTGCACAACACAGTATATTTAGCCAAAAAGAAGGAAAAGGACTTCTCCAACTAGTTTAAATTAGGAGTCATACCAAATTCAAAGTTGTTTTTAGTTTTGTCACATTGCATTCCGACTTCTGGGTTATATCAAGAGAATATATGAAAATATATTATGACACTTGTGGAATATTGAACTCCCACATCACCCCACAGTATCAATCCTTTACATGAAAAAACTCAATGTGCTTTCTGTAGGTAATCTTAATATATGGCACACTATGTACAGAAACAGTGAATGCTCTGGGAGCTGGCAAAATTTTGACTAGTTGATGAAAAGGTGGTGGTTTGAAATTTACCATCAATAATTGGTCGTTTTTCATTTCAGACATGGGTTTTACAATAGTTTAGTGTCCTCAGGCCAGTGATTTTACCCATCTGTTACTTCTTACCTCTCCCCAGAGCACCTGTTACTCGGGAGCAGCAGCTTCCTCTGAATGCTGTGCCTTTGCTTTCACTGGGGCCACAAGAGACACAGAAATGTTCAACATGCACAGGAATGGAGATTCCCCATTTTTAACCTCCCCTGCTCACTCTGATCTGTCCCATCCTGTGCCTCTTGACTGTCTGGCCTAGGTGACTAAAATTCATTGTAGGAAATCATGCGGCAGCGGGGAGCGGGAGAAATGTACGGCACATTTCCAGTCTTCTCTGTTTCCCTGATGATTTATCTGTGTGTACTTCATGTACCTCAAAAACAGCCAAAGTGTTTATGGAGAAGATTGCCACTATCAGGCCCTTGAACTCTACCTGTACAGTGAGCAGCTCCCCTGAACTCCCTTTTTGAATGTCCAAAATGGGGCTGGCTTGCAGGGGCAAACAGCGTTTCCTAGTACTGGTCTGTCTAGCTATCCCTGATACATGACTTGATGTTCTTGTTACTCTTCAGTGGGCTTTGAAATCTTCTCCAGATTGCTCCAAATAGAGAAAAACCAAAGGCAAACTTCTGGGCTGTGTAAAGCAGCAGCAACCCTTTAAATTGCTGCTCAACATTGGCCAAACTAGGGTAACACAATAAGCCAAAAGCTTTTGCCTCTATGGTTGGATCAAAGTTTGTGTGTATTAAAATAATAGATCAAAGATGCCCAACAGATTATTATATTCTCTGCAGAGTTGAAAATAGGAGAGAAGAAAAAAGCAGGTTTTTGTAAAAACTTGCAAGACATGGATGAGTGGTCAGAGTAGGCATGTTCCAGAAGAACAGTGGATGTGATAAATAATAATAAAATCTGTCCAAAATCTCAGCTATGAAAGACTATGGTATTTCTTGACACTTCCCAGATACCTAAATTACAGGCAACATCTCATTTGCTTTTTCTTCCTCCTGAAGTGACTCCTACTGTGTACCAGAGAGCATCTATTTTTGTGCAGCTCCCATTGTAGCTAGTTTCCTATGTTTAAAAATCAATGTTGTGTGGCTTAGAGGAGGGATAGAATTGAATTCCTGCTCATATAACACTTTCTTGCAAACCCTTCCATGTATTTATACTAGTGGAGACTGTGATTTCCAAGATTTACATTATATGGAGCTGGTCCATAAAATTGCGTGCTTTATTTGTTTCATTTCTGGGTGACTGTATGAAATCAATTCTAACCTACTCTCATACACCTATCAATAGAAGCTTAGACTTCAGAATGTGATAAACACAGTCTTCTGGCATTCCAGAGAAGCAAGAGATGCATTACATCTTTGGCAAGTGGGAAAGAGTAAGTCTTTGCACTGACTGTATGAAAAAGTGAATTGAAACTGATGATGGTGCAAGTTCATATTATCCAAACTCAAGGGCTTGGAGGCCTTTTTCACTGCCATTCACCCCAATTAACAAAAGCTATATTCAGCAAATTTAAATCAAATCCTCTGTGCTCTGGCTGAAGTAGGAAGTTTAGCTTAAAATGAGGGGTTTGGGCTAATTTGTACATTTCTCAGGAGCAGAGTGAATATATGAAACTGGTGAACTTCTCAAGGCTGCTTCTGGAATATAAATGGCCACTGTGTCATTCCTGAGGGACAGGTAGTGTAACTTGAGGTTTTAAAAATACTAGAAATATTAATATATTTTATCTGATAATTTAAAAATAACTACTTCCCCACTTGAGAAAGAGAAAAGCTGTTTTTCTGGCCATTATTGTGATTTCTTGTTTATATGGAGTGTTCTCCAGTTGTGTGTATAATACAGTGTGGGGGTTTCCTTTGTTAAAATAGATCAAAAACTGAGTTGTAAAGGATTTTTGACAATGTCTAGTCCATCCTTATGCCCTAAAGTGTGAGCAAATATACCTAAACCATACCTAGTGGATATTTTATTGATGTTCGCTTCAAAATGTCCAGTGCACTGAAAAACTTTACAGGAATGTGGCATACGAAGGTGCAAGGAAGGTGCACAGCAAAGGGAGGGTCCTGTGGCAAACACATGATAAGGTTTTTGGATATTATTTTGTGGTCTGCTTTTCCCTTCCAAAACATTCCATTCCTTCTGTTTAATGCTTCCTGAGGTTTTGTGAGCAGAGCTTTCATTTGATAGCTGCATCACAAGCGAAACTGCTTGAATAATCCTGAAGGACCATTTTCCTTTCTTTCAATTACAAGTTCTTCTATGCACAGCACTCGTGAGTCCACGTCTCCAACAGGTTGTGGCCCCTCATGCTGACAGATTTCTTACTTGCTTATATTAATTTTACAGGACAGGATGTAAAAATCTTACTGAAGATAATGTGACAGCTACTGCTTCTCCTGTATAATTTAGACTTTTTAGACTTTCTTAGACTGTCACAAAAGGAATAATTTGTCATAATTTTTCCATTATGAAATGTGTGGGCTTATTCCTCCTCCAATTTCCATTTTCTCTAAGTTCTTCTCCTGGTAGGTTTTCAGGCATGGGAGATTACCTACCTAGACTGGTGCACTCACTCTTTCTGCCCCCATATCTCAAGGACAGTTATTCTGAGCCTGCTTTTATCAGCTTGGACCCCAACACATCAGTCAGATCTTCAGGAAGGGAAGGCAATAGGAACCCCTCACTGCGTTAAACCAAAGGCCCACTATCCCAGGATGCAGCCTGCCTGCCATCCACTGGCCAGAAGCAAAAGGAGAGTGTGAGAGCAAAGCCAGGGCACAGGGACCCTTCCCCAATGATCCCCTTATGTCCTCCAGAGGTGCCTCAGACTGCTTTGTCTCCCTCAGCCAGCAAAAAGTTCTGCAAGCTGTCACAGCCACTCACATCAGACCTTAAACAGAAGTTCCCCTTTATTCACAGTGCTATTTGTTCATTATTTGTCTTCTATGCTTCTCCTGCTAAAGAGAATTTACTTCTTGTTTTTGGTGACGTGATCTGTTCCCTGTCATAAACAAAGTTAAACATTTTAATTGTATCACAAGATAGAATTGAAGAAGAAGTTCCAAGTGATGATCCAAGTGATTTTCAGCTATCTGTCTTGATAAGTGAGATCTATATTGTTTTTAAAACAGTAATGAATCTAAAATTTTGGGTAATGCCTCTCTTTGCATCTCCTGGTAAATGCAGTATGTCCCTTGCACAATACTTCCAGAGGCATGGAAAGTGCAACTCTTTCATCATACAAATTTTGGCCCCAACTGAGCGCATATGTGGTTCATGATTTCTACCCTGTGCTGCACTTTCAGAACCAATTGAATTTTTCTATGGAAATATTTGGACATTTGGGGCATTGGAAGTTGAACACAGGTGCAGGACATTACATAACAAACTGGCTAATCTAATCCTAGAGACCACTGCAAATAAGCACCTATGTTTCATTTACCCTCACGTCTCCAGTCACTTGCTCCTGTGGTCTATTGTGACTAGTTTGTAGATTATACATCTAGAAGGCACAAATTTAAAAACTCTTGTCTGATACTGAAATGTATACTCCACTTATAAACATGCCCCAAAGAGAGGATCTGATAAAATAGTAGGACGGCACATCCAGTGGAGTGATTTCACTTTCTGGTAAGTGAACTAACCAGTGAAATCACTCCACTGGATGTGCCGTCCTACTATTTTATCAGATCCTCTCTTTGGGGCATGTTTATAAGTGGAGTTAATACTCCACTTATAAACAATTTAGGAGATCCCTGGAGTGTGTGGAAAAGATCAGGAAGATCTCTTCCACACACTCCAGGGATCTCCTAAATTGTTTTCTCTCTGCTGTATTATATTTCCAGCAGATATCTGGTAAGCTGGAGCCCCCTATGAGTGGGACTCTTCCCAGCTGCTTGTAGAATATTCCATGTGCCTCTTCATCCTGGCTCAATGGTCTGTAACAGACTCCAGCCATGACATCAGTCTTGCTGCCCTTTCCCCTGATCCTTAACCATAACCACTCAACACCATCATCACCATCATTAAGCTCTAGACAGCCAAATCCCAACAACTATTTGCAGAGAGAAGCCCTAATTCCTATTCTCAGGTGCTTCCATGGTTTTTAACTCATCAACTCACCCTGTGTCTTTGCTGCCATGTGGATCTCCATCCTCTGCCCCACTGAGACAGCAGACTGAAGGACCTCACCAGTACATTGTCCCTCAAACATCAGTGGGCTCACCCCAGGCCTGTCCTATTTTTTTATTTACTTCTCTTACATTGCTAAGTGACAACTACTGCAGCTTCAGTAGATGATTTTTTAATTAGGCTTTCAAAAAATTTCCATATGTTTATTCTTGTAGCATGTAAGCTCTATCTTGTGCATTAGAGCTTTATAATATCTTTTAATGTGCTTTTCAGTCTGTGACCTCTGTGTTTACAGTGGCAAGTATCCCACAAAATGTTTGATAAGAGGTGAAAAAATAAAATCACTTTACTTTGCCACAACCTTTCACTATTACCAAGTTTCCTTTTGGGATAAAGGCAGATTTGAACCACATGTCAAGTAAGGACAAATCAGCTGGTATAAATTGGTGTAGCTTGTTATTTGCTGCTCCATGATAATTATTTACCATTATGGAGAATTTAGAAATTTTCACTTTTAGAAAAACTACTTTTCTACCTCAAAGAGAATATTATACGACTTCTTTCTCTGCTTTTATAATAGCTCATTTTATTACAACAAATAAACAAAAGGATTCTTGTTAGCATGCATGGTTTAGATGTTTACAGGAAAGGGTACATTTTCTAAGGTGATTTTTCATTTGGAAAAAGTTCACCTCTCATTTGCTGTCATGTAGAAAGATGAAGGTACTTTTAAAGTGTGAATGTCAAGATTAAAGACCATAATCCAGTGGGTGAAAATATTAACACAGGCTTCTTGAGGAGGATTTATGGAAGATGTTCACATCTAGGAATAACAAGGACAGGAGAAAGTGCTGCCTTTAAAGAACAGACAATTCCATAAGGTAGATTAACAAGGGGAGTTAGCAGATATGCACATGATATCTTAAAGCTTAAAATATTTGTGTTCCAAAGTAATATTTCCAAGTTGAAAAAAGGATAAGTGTTGAGAGGAGCTTGGTGATTTAATATTTCAGGATAATTCACTAAATTTTGTAAGTTGTTAGACAAGTTCCAGTTCAGTAAAAGTATCTAAACTATTCTTAGCCCAGTTAAGACATAAAATGGATTTTAAGATAGCATGCTGGTTGGGATTTTTAGTTATTTAGATAGCTGTTCATTTTTCTTATCTTTTTTTTTTTGCCCACTCACCTTAAGAGAAAAGTAGATGGAGCAACTTTTTTCTTAACCTTTTGAATGGAAAATTAGTTTATAATGGCCATGGAAAATCTGCATCAGAAATCAATTATTCTGTGGTTTGTGAGCAGATCTTGGTTGTGTTAAGATTACTTTCTTTTATGCGCTTGAATTTAGCACTGCAAATTCAAGAGTTAGTTTTGTTTTATTTTTACATGTAACTGAAAATTACTATCTAAAAGCTAGGAATTACTATTTATTTACTGTATAATATTCATAGTGAGCAGTATGAGAAATTATGTGATAATGTCTCCTCTTTACACGAGCTGACCTTTATAAGCTTCCTCAACTAAATAAATCTTACAATTCAGTTTTCACTTGCACACCTGTAAATGAAACCACTGTCAGATGGGGAATATTAATGAACACTAAACCAGAAAAGTACATAGTTGAAGAATTCACTGCTTGCTCAGTCTATGTCCATACACTGAGGATTTTTTCTGCAGTAAATAGAGAATTATTCTACAGAATTTAAGCCCTTTTTTCCCCCCACCCTTTAAAGCCCAAGGGTTTGTGTGGGGAACTTTTCATTATTAGGTGCGACATATTGGATCTTGTTCAGCAGCTAAAGTGTTCTGAAAGATAAGGAAAAGAATTTTGAACTCTACTTTTTTATTACTGATTTTTCAAGCCAACCAACAGTGTGAAGAAAGTATAAACATTCGCTGTTGTACTGGTGTGTCCAGCACACAGAATTCACTACGGTGTCTGTCCATCTGCTGACTCATACCAGGGAAAAGTTTCTGGCTGTGGAGCACTGACATAATCCCTTCTCTATCTCCCCTTGACCCTTCCCACCCTGCTTAAAAGCCAGGGGCTTTTAAAGCCAGGAGGTGTGGGAACAGAAGTTGCACAGGGCAATTCCCACCCAGTGACCCTTTGGAAGAGCTCAGTCTCTTGACATAATGCTGTGTTCGTTCCCAAGACAAACACTGCCATCAGTAGTGGGGCATACTCTGATTGGAAAACCATCACCACTCTGTGCCTGTGGATATGTGATAGTATGCTTATAACCCCATGTAGCCAGAAATTTACTAAGTGCCTTGCCTGCCAGAAAGCCAGCTGGACTTCAGCAACTGCTGCAGCTAAAAGCAGTGTGTGAATGTATTTGCTGGACCATACAGAAGGCACCCTCTCACCGACAATGGAAACAATTGGCAGCATAACAGAAACAGAATTGGTTACTTCAGATAAATAAAACCGTATCTTGTTTCTATCAATAGCATGATTATGCTGCTGCTTCACTCAGGGGTAAAGAGAGGAAGTAATTTTTTATAGTTTGATGAAACAAGTAGTGGTTTTTTTCCCTGCTGGTTTTGAGGAGCCACAAGACTCAATAACAAAACATAGTTCTTTCAGTTATGAGTTCTGCTTTTGCTGCCAATTTCAGGAAGATTCTCTAAGGCCATATTTCACACTAGCATGAATGTAGTTTTTTATAATATTTCCATCAACAGCCAAAAAGTGTGTTACGTAAGTGCGACCATGTCATAACAACTTTCGTGCCAACCCATGTAAGAGCTTCTCCATACAGAACAATTTAGAAGAACTCAGGCAAAAAGAGTCATATGTATAAAGGAACAGTTTTAACATCCGTGCTATGTTGCCTGTATTTGGGAGTAAAGTGACTTTAGCTGATGTCATTTCAATACCAACCTAAAAGTAAAGGTATACCTTTCCCTTCCAAGGGATTACAGGTAAGAAATGTCTATGCCAGCCAAAGATTTTCATCTTTTGACACGATGTCATTTTGGTAACTGCTGAAATAATCCTCTTCTTATCTTGCAAGATGCAGTCCCTCTCAGGGTTCAATATGATCAATTTTACTGATGTTTTAAGAGTTTCATTCTGTCCACATAACTGAGTATGGCTTGGAGCTTACTTGCTTGGCCAAGTACTGTGAAGCAAGGATTACATAAAGAGTTGTATTTAAAGGATGTGAATTATTTCAATCTTAGCAAAAGAGTAGTTGATGAAAAATTTCCTTTGGTTCCCAATGGTTACTGGGAAGAAAAGAATCTTGACTTCTAAGGAACATTAATTTTTGAGTCACGGGATATGAGATCAATCTTTGGTTTATTTAGATCATGTCTTCCTACAAAATGTCATTGTGCTTGTTCTTATGCTGTCTCCTCCAGATGTTTTTAGCTTTCCACAAAATAGTTTTGACATTAATTTGTTCAATGCACTTCATTTTGTTTGCATGCCCCAATTAAGGATGAAATGTGTGTTTATCAAGATATTCTTAGTTGTAGAGGCAAAGGAAATTGTGTAACATTTTATGTGTGTATTCAATAGTTCGTTGTTTAGGATATTGTTTTCTATTCTAGCTTAGAAGCCTGAATCTTCAGATTTGAGCACTCAAAATTCTTTTTCATGACAAAATTTGAACCTATCTGAACTGTAAAATACTTATAAACAGAAGCTGGCAAGGTCTTCTTAAAAAATCCATCTGGTACAATTCAGTAAAGTTCTTCTTATAATTTTCTTCTTTCCTTTTTGTACTCACACCTTTACTCTTGTAGAATATTTTCTCATCTCTTAGTTGCTAGTTAAGTAAAATCTATCTTTAAAATTCTGTTTTTAATATTTTATTCAGAACTTCACTTTTTCCCTCTCAGATTGCTTAAAAACTCCTGCAATTTTGCCATATGTGCCTCTATAACACAAATCCCGGAATTTTGGCTGTTCTGTGACATACTGTGTATTCTTTTCAGGACTTTATGTTTGTCCTTTTGCAGCCTCTGGGAAAACAGCATTCACTTATTTGAACATGCTAGGCCATTTGTCTGTCTGATAGCTCTTTTTGCTCTGTCCTTCACGTTAACAAATTTCACAGAAGACAAACCCATCTTGCTATGAACGTGTTGTAAAATGGGTATATGAATAACAATGTTACAGAAACTAACCAGAGGCAAAGATTTGTCACAGGTCTGCTTAATTACTCTCTTACTCACCAATGCTCCTTGCATTATTGAAAAGCCTATAAAATCAAACACTGCCTTCTAGAGCCTGTGCTCCTGACTAAAAGTAATAATAGCAGTTGGTAAGAATTAGACTCAGGACAAGCAAGTTCATGCCCAAACTTGCAAATGTAGTTTTAATATGCAAAAAATTGTGATACATTCTTCAGCAACAGAATGAAACCTAAACCACGCCCAGTGAGAAGAGCTTGCTATATCTAATACTTGTTCAGCTATAATATCTTCTTGTGATACTATTTCAAGCCAACAATGATCCTTACAGCACTGCAAACACAGACGAAATCTTTGGGAACAAGAAACCTTAAACCACTGCCAGGCTCTTCTGTGATTCGTTCTTTTTGTCACCTTTTATGTTGTTTATTATAGTGTCCTCCTCATCAAGAGCCCTCATCATTCCTGCCCTGTCCTTGAGGTTTCACTACAAGCACTGAAATAGTGACAAACTGACACATGAAGGACAGTCTCCTAGACCTGAGCCAGCACTGATCCATCTGCTGTTCGTGGAAAAGGAGCCAGCCCAAATGCTCCTATTAAAAGTGGAAATAATTTCATTTATGCATAAAACCATATTAGCCTTATTTAGTGAGCCTTTCTTCCCCAATGTGTGGAGTATTTGTTCAGCAGTGAATCCCAGCAGTGGCTTGTTTTTAGCCTCAGGCCACAGGCTGCATGTAACCATTGGCCTTCTCCTGACTTTGCTCATTGCCTTATCAAACAGTGCTGCTTCCATGAGCTCTATGCACAGTTTTAGAATGGCATAATTTCTCAAAACACACATTTTATAGCTAATCTGTGATAATTATAACTTAATTTGGAGAAGAGGAGGGTGAGAGGGCAAAAGGTTTAATTGCTGCTACATGGCTGGAGCTCTGTACCATCATCAGATGAAGCGCTGTATAATTTGCAGAGTTTTACCTTGTAATATCTCTAATAGTGTGAATATCCCTAACTATTTTCCCTGTATGTTTGCAAATTTCATTGTTAATAACAATCTTAATCTGGTATTCATTAGCCTGTTAATTATACTGTCATTTAGAAACCCTTGCTTCCAATTAGCTTTAATGACAACATCAGAATCATTTTTCTGTGCTGCCATTTCTGTGCAACAGTTTCCCACTTAAACTGTCTGCTGTTCTATCTTAATTAAATTTAATAACAGTAGTGGTAGTTTATTGGGGACTTTTTAACCTCATTTAATGTCAGACCATTTATACTAGTTTGAAGAAGGCACTGAAAAAGTTTGCATTAATCCAATTACCTTTAAAAGTAGCAAACTTCACTTTTCAGATGATTTTAATTAAGGCAAAATCCCCATGAAAAGTCAAACTCCCTACCTGTGCAAATATGTAGAAACAGTAGGGGGTTTTCTAGATACAATGAAGATACATTAAAAAATCAACAATATCAAGAAACATTGAAGCACTAATATAAATAAGGAAGCCATAATTTTTTGTTTGTTTTTACAGACGAGAAAAGGGTGAAAAACCTGCCAGTATCATTAGTGACTCTGTATCACCATTCAGACCAAACTTTAGGTAGGAAGTGGTTGCAGCATTTTTTATCTTGGGAAAGCTCCACAGCCTGAATAATATGCTTAGCATTATGCAGCACCCTTGAAGTTGCACCATGAGACTAAAATCATGGTTCTCATTAAAAATAATTATCTTTATAGCCTATGTAAATTTAAAGCTCTTTGGAGAATCTTTCCGGGAGATTAGAGAAAATCATAGAAAAGTAGATTGAAAGAGATTCTAGAGGTCATCTAGTCCATCCTCCTCCTCAAGCAGTCTGTCTAAACCAATACCATTCCTGAATAAAAGTTTGCTAGACCTTACAGTCCTCTTGTGATAAGAATTTGTGTGTTTATTACACACCACAAAGGTGTAATAGGCAGCTTCTGCTCAGCTTTACTGACTTCTCTAAATTTGCTGTTACAGTCACCATTAGATCTGGACAAGAGCTTCATAGAATCATGGAATCATTTAGGTTGGAAAAGATCTTTAAAGCATCGAGTCCAGCCATTAATCCAACACTGCCAAATCCACCACTAAACCAGGTCCCCAAGTGCCACATCAACATCTTTTGCCACATCTTTTAAACACCTACAGGGATGGTGATTTAACTACTTCCCTGGGCAGCCTGTTTCTTCCTTGTTCCAATGCTTGACCACCTTTTAAGTGAAAAGAAATTTCATAACATCCAATCTAAATCTTTCCTGGTGCTGCTTGAAGCTGTTTCCACTTCTTTTGCTTATTGGTTGGGGGAAGAGACCTGGCCACATCCTCCTTTCAGGGAGTTGTAAAGAGTGATAAGGTCTCCCCTGAGCCTCCTTTTCTCTAGACTGAACAAGCCCTCCTCCATCAGATGCTCCACATCAGACTTGTGCTTCAGACCCTTTTTTTACAAAACAGTTCTGTTTCTCTAAATACACACAACAACAATTCTTGCTTTCCTAATATAAGATACCAAAAACCCTCTGTCTTACAAGCCATGTGTCTGGCTTCTTCTCAGCTTCACAATTAATTAATTTCCTTTTTGGCTGAGAACTATCAGCTTAGCCCTGTGTTTGTAGCTTGTGTATATCATCTGTGATGGGCTAAGTTTCTTTCATCTTCTTCTGTTACAGAAAGGACCTTGCTGTTTGCACTCAGAAAGTGTCCTTTGTGCTACTCTGGTTTCACTTAAGCTATGATTTTTTTCAAGGATGTGAAGCCTTCTCACCAAGAGAAATAACTGAGTGGGGTAAGAAGAATTTTTCATCATGTATCCTTTGTCTTCACCAGAAATTTCTCCCATCTGGTTTTTCCTGAATAACTTCCTGAAAATCACAGGAAAATGGGTTACTGCTTTTGTTTTTGTATAAAACTGAAGCTACAGGAATAACTTGTCTGTGCAAATATAGACTTTTGGACTGTGCAGGGCTAGCTGGTATGCAGGAAATCTTAGGAGAGAGGTTTCCTTACCCTGAAGTAGCAGAACCTTGGCCATGGTCTTTTCTTGCTCAAGTTGCAGCATCAGATGAAGAAGGGGAAGGATGCAGGACAGAACCAGGTTACACAGGAGTGACCAGATGAAAAGACTCCATTCTGTATTCTCCACCAGTAGTTTCAGTGGATATCTCAGTGCACATTCTTCCATCTGTTTTGTCACCAGAAATCCACCTAATGCTGATAGACAATGATCCCATTATTAGATCATATAATTTTTAAAGTAGGACCTACGACTCACCTTTTTATAGATTATATATAACAACCAAGATAATTTGTATGACTGCCAGAATAATTTTTGACTATTGAGATAATAGGAATAATTCGAAATTTTGTTACCTGAAAGTAAAATGGAATGGGTGGATAATGAGAAGAGCATCTCGTAAGTTTGATACCTTTAGTCCTAGTATGAAATTGTTATGCCTTCCTTTTTATCTGCCTGAAAATCGGGCTGGAAAGGGCTGAAGGAGGAGGGATGTTCTGGCTGTTGTTCAAAGAGGGTGCCTATTACCTTTGACAGACAGGCAGGGATGGCTCGGGAATGCGGCTGTGTGGCCCCAGCGTGGGTCCTGTGCTAAGTGGGCTGACTCACACACCAGACACGATTATTCTGTAGCTCTCCCTGGCTCACTTTATCTGTCTGGGAAGCTGGCACAGCTGCATCACTCCTGTTAGCTTGTGAAGGCAGCCTGAAGTATCATTGCTCCATAGTCTTTTCCCCAGGGAGTTGTCCTCATAAATTCTGTCTATTAAAACCCAAAGTGAGCATTCATCTGTGTCCTTATCCCTCTGCAGTGGTATCCCTGCACTATGTTGGAATCTGGCAGGGTGAAAATTATGAGGCAGAGTTACCCCTAAGCCAGCTGTTCAGGACTGACAATGTGAATATCCTTTCTGTGCTTGCCTGTGCAGCTGCAGCAGTACAAAAGCACTAAAACCCAGACACATTACTCCCCTGCACTTCCATCCCTGTCCTTAAACAGGCTTAGTTCCTCCTACTTATTCTGTGTTTTCTCTTAGTCTTGTAGCAATTTCCATTTCAATACATTTTTCTTCACAGACTCTTGGGTCACTGGTTTTTCCTCCAATATTCATTTTAAATATTAATTGTAATTCCATGTTTTCTCCACAGAAATATTCATCTTACTACAGTGCCTCTTCCCAGTAGATCTTTCGTGTTACAACACTGAGTGTGTTTTCTTAACTTACAGTAATAAAGGAAATGTGTCTGTCCAGTAGACCCTGTGAGTAGTCATAGAAAAAAATAGCTTGAAAAAGACCTTTAGGATCACTAACTGCCAAAAGGAGCAAATTTAGAGAAAATTTGCCTAGCAAAGGTTCATGAGGAACAACTTTGTGACTGCATCAGTTTCTCAGTATACTTTCAGGTGCTGTTGGTATTTTGCACAGCTGAGTGCCTTCAGTGGCAGATGGGATTGCAGAAGCCTTTTCTGGGATCAGGAGAGAAGAATGTGCTTTTAGGCACATTGAAGTGAAAATTAGCTGTGATAGTTAAAGGCAGACAGAAACAAAGATGAGGTTTAAATAATTCTCAGTGCAACTCAGAAGCAAATGAAAAGGACATTTCAGGATTACAAATGAGAGGAAGGAATAAAGGTGAATTGGGGATTGTAAAAAAGCCAGCAGGGAAGAAAATCCTACAGTATGATGTCAGTTTGATATATACCTATCTGTTAAGTGTGCCTGAATTCAATAGCAAGTAATAGAATTGTTTGAACCATACTAGTTTTATAAATAAGTTTTATTGCTTAAAACTTCAAAATCAAAATGTGAAGATGGATCACTAGCTCTATCTTTTGTATATTGTAAGATTTTTTTTGTCCACCCCAGAAAACTTCTGGCATTTCTTACCCAGCTTTCAGAATAATTCTTCAGATAGATTTTTTTTTCTTCTATTTCTAAAAAGAAATGAGAGTGTGCATGAAGCATAGCTTGACAGTTAAAAGGACAGAGTGAAAGGACTTGTCACACTTTACAGCAAAAAACTGAATATGATCTTGTTGGAGTTCAGTCCACAGAACACTGGGGTGTAAAACAACTGCAGCCAGGGGATGCAAGTGGACAGAGAACTGGACAGTAAATGTTTCATGTAGGAAATCCACCCTGAAGTATGTCTTTGTGAAATTTATTGCAGTGTCCCTTCTCCTTCTGTTTGTTAATGTGGAATGTGTCCAGAAGCAGCATGATTTAGTAGAACATTTAACTGAGGTTTTTAGAGTCTAATTCTGGGGTGACACAGATTGTGTCTAGTCTTTCAGACAGACTCATTAAGAGAATTGACACTATGAAAAACAGGTATTTCAAGATGTTAAGTACCCTAAATTCCAATTAATGATGAGACAGCCAAGAACAGTGTGGGCTATGCAATTCAGCATAATAATGCAGTGCACCTGAACAGACATTATAACAAACTAGGAAACTAAAAGTAGAATTCTTTGCATCTCTGTCTCTCATGGGGAACCTCCTTGAATACCAAGAGAAATGCTGAGGACATGGAAATGGCTTAAATTTAGGATTTATAAATGAACATAAGTAAAGACAGGCCTACCTCAACCTTTCCATGTGCACAGCTTGTACGTGGCCTCACCTGTTCTCTCTTCTGGATGAATGTTGTCATGGAGAAATGCCACTGACCATGGACATGTTTCCTGTAAAAAATTCACTGTCACTCCTACAAAGGCAGCTCTTTCCACACAAGCTAGAGGAGAAGCTTTTTCTGCTCCTTTTGACTTCAAATATAAATAGCAGAATAAAGGATCTGAAACATTCATCTCCAAAACCTTTTTAACAGAGATTTTACTAGATGCTACAAGACCTTTCTAACTTGCAGCTGAATGGTTCAGAAAACTTGTGTGAAAGCATTTGGTTACCCTGTGACTGAGGCATCATTTCTTCTGAACTCTGCTTTTTTTGGGAGCACAGAGCAAGGGTGTCCTCAAAGATCTGATGCTGTTTGATAACAAGTGCACCTGATTTCTGTGCAGATATCCAGTCTTACTCAATTTCAGCTAATAACTTCTCTTTCATTCTCTTAGTATAAAAAAGGCTGTCCATGTTTGTATAACCTCTGAAAATCAGGGGATTTTTTTTTTTATCTATGTCTTTTCCTGGCTTTGGTTTCGGTTTCTTGGGCATGAACAACTGATGTACTAACTGGGAATTTTAAGATTCTGTCTTTCTCAACATCTATCTCTGTTCAAATCTACAGCCTAGAACCCTACAATTAGATCCTTCTTTTCTATAAAAGCCACCTTCCTATTACAAGTCAGTTGTTTGTCATTCCTGTTAATACTGTAGTTCCAGATGTAGTTCCAGTTTGAACCCTCAGTTGAATTCCTGGGCCTCTGAGTTACTGTGCCTAATGCTTGGGCTTTGATCTGCTTTGGGATCAAGGTGACCCTGTTCCTTGTAAGACTGTTGCCACTTGATTATATCCTTCCTAGAAGGCAGTATGTATAACCAGCAACAGGCATGATAGCCCTACTGGAATATTTTAATGTGTAAACGAATCCAGCATTGTTTGTGACTCTTTGTGACTTTGTTTTCCTGAAGGAGGCAAACAAAATCTGTCTGGAATACAACAGGCTGCTTCTGACCCCATGCCCTTGCTGCCTACAGCTCTTGGCACAGACAGAGGGAAGAGCATTTGCTTAAATAACCTGCCTGCTACTGGCCAGGGGAAGCACAGCAAAAAAAAACCCCAAGCTTCTAGGAGCTGGGAGGCTCAAATGTATAATTTCAAAATAATGATATTAACATTGCATCTTGCAGAGGCCTGGGGTTTGTGGTGTAGGAATGTTCTGGGAGAACACCTACTAGATGGACACTTTCCATCTTGCTTTTGAAATCCCTCCTGACTCAGAGAGTGAATTAGGAATGGCAATTTGGTGTATGTCTGGAAATCTAATTGCAGATGCCTGGAGAAATGTAAAGTCAAGTCTAGTCGAGAAAAGAAGGAGGTGTGAAGTTTAGTGTTTAACATACTGGTTAGCAACAGCATGCCTGCAGGGGGAAAGAGAAGGGGGAGGGAAGTATTAACTACAGCTTTGGGCATGAACACTTACACTGCAGTATCATTCTTGTCCACGATGGCCTTTTCTTGAATCCAGCTTCGTGAATACAGGAGCAGTAGGGAGAAAATTTAGTCAGATTGTTTAGGATGTTATTGCACTGATAACTAAGCTCAAGGAAAGATGCTGACAATTCATAGGTCAGAGGAAAAACTTAAGACACAAGAGTATGGGTACAACAATATGCCAAGATTAGTAAGATCTTTTAAAATACATTGTTTAGACTTTTCAAAAAAAGTAATGATAGCTCAAATCCAATAATTTTGGGACTTTCCATTGCAGAAATAGTAACATAATGTCCAGATTCAGCAGGAGAAATTGTCCAGTAACACTGACTGCAGTGCTTTTATCCCTGCATTTACTGCTGTTGTTGTTTGATGTGCAACAGAACTTTTCAAAATGAACTTTCTTTCCTATTCCATTAATTATCTGAGGATTTTCACAACTCCTATTTCTGCTACCTTTAAACTGTTGTAAAGCCATATGCTACAAAGCCAGAGAGATATGATATAAAGAGACAACCTTGGGCAATGTACTGACAGCTGGCTGAAAAGGTTTTAGGAAATACATCTTCATACTTGAAAAAGAAAAACAAAAAAAATCCAAAATGGTGAAAAAATAAAATAAGAAAAAGCTTAGCTGCAAGTATATTTGAAAGCTTTTAAAACAACTCTGTAGAGAAAAAAGCAAAATTGTTGCTTATCATACAATGAGAGAATGGTTTGTGTTGGAAGGGACCTTTAAAGGTCGTGTAGTCCAGCCCCCTTGCCTTGAGCAGGGATCTGATCACTCTTCGTGAATTGAAGCTCAGAAGTTGCACAATATTTACTCAATGCAGCAATAAAAGGTGTGGGTTTGTTTGGATTTATTTTCTTTTTTTTTAAGACAAATTAGCTTTATATTGCTCATAAATCCTTTTTTTAGGATTGTAGCAATATCTTTATGCACTTTTTGATAACATATAAAATTGGAAGGACTCTTCTGTCTAAATGCTGACACAGAAACTGTCTATCACTGAAAAATTTCTTATTATCTTCTACCTAAACAAATAGTGACTTAATTTTTTCCCCCTAGTCTTTCCAGATTGCTTGTTTTAAATTTCTATGCAATGAAATTCCATGATCAGCTGCTAGACAACTGGTTTGAGAAAGGATACTGGTAGCACGTATTTCTCAACAAATTTTGACTTCCTTTCCTCTTGTCACCCATCTCTAGCTTAATAACTTCTGTGTTTTCAGATATTTATACTCTTTAGCAAGTATAAAACTGCTAGTGCTGCAGATTAATTCCCCAAGCACTCCTTTGCAATGCCACCTTCGAGTCCCTGGATGGGGTTTTAACAATGCAAATGAAATAAATTGCTGCTTCAGAATAAGCTTTGTGTAGGAACTATATCTCCTGCTTTCTCAAAGTGGATGCTCATTTAACGGTTTTGAATGATAGCTGTCAGATACTCACCAAAATCTTGACAATATTTTTCACTTTCATCATTTCTTTGCAATTCCAGCCTGCCTTATGCTGTCCCCTCTACACAGAGCAATTGTTCCACAGGTTTTTCAGAAAACTGGATTTTCAGAAAAGTTTGAATACTGACCCACTTTGTTCTTCTCTTGGAAAACTCTGGAAGATTTTTGCAATTTGTGCTGTTTCATAGGAAATATTTAGTAACTTGAAAACATTCCTCCTGTTTTTCATCTTAAAAAGAAAATAAAGCTACAGGTACAAAATGAAAATATATTTAACAATTTCACTACTCTTGGAAATACTTTCTGAAATTACTACAGAAAAATGGATATACAAACATGGATATAAATCAATATGGTCTAAAGTTCGGATATAATTTTGGCATATTTGTCTAGACAAACAAAATACTGTTTTCCTGTATTCTGGGGAAGGGTTTTTTTTAAATTTATTTGATTAGATAGAAACCACCCCTCTGATTTTGTCATCATGATCTGTTTAAATAGAATATAATTAGAAACTATGTAAAGGGTTTGCTTTCTTAATTAATAGCAGTCTAACTAACTAATAGCAGTCTTTGATTTTATTGCATAACTGATATCAAAAGGCCTCTTTAAAAAGTCTCTAAGTTTGCACATATTAACATTAATGTTAACTAGGCAATCTGTAATAATTTGCTGGGGATACTGTAGAACACATCTTGTCTAAGCTGTTTCTCTAGGAGTTCCTGTTTGAAACTCTTATCCCAGAATAATTGAGGGAAGGTTTGCACAGAGGAGAAGCATCTTCTCTAAGATCAGCTGGTAAAAGGACAGGGCAAGCTTCCAGGTGCTTTCTTCTGAAGCAGAGGCAGAAAATGCAATCTAGAAGAGATAAGGAACAAGCCCTCAGAGTCAAACAGCTCTACTGGGTTGCCAGAGGAAGTGATTTATGAGAAAAGTAAACTTTGGATTTGCAGAGAACAGTGAAATAATAAAAAGGAGAAAAGGAAGGCAATGTTAGGCCACCTCAGCTGAAGCAACTCTACTCTTGGCTTTTCTTGAATTGTGTCTTGATTCTAAAGCTCTTCCATTACTTTCTCAGAAGCAATGAGAACCAGCACACCAGAACAGAGGAATTACTGAATTAATTAAATAACACCAAAACACTGCTCTTATCATCAGGTTTCCACTGTCCACCAAGAAGCCATCCGTTCTATCCTCTTGGTTCTTTGTGTTGGCTAGAAGCAGCTTTTGGTGTCACCAAAGTACCCAGAACTAAGAGAGCACAGCAGTTAATGGCCTGGCAGCTCTGTGATGGCACATTAGAGTATTGGTACTACATCTACTTTGTCCTGCTGATAGATTTTCATGATTGCATTAATGTGGCCAGGATCTGACAAAGGTGAGCAGTGTCTTGCAATCAAGTGACAACGTTCCTGGGAAGAGGCTTTAGAATGCCTAAAGTGACATGATATGGCTCTGGCTATTTTATGTCAGTCTCAACAAATGAAACTGAATCCTTTTTTGGAAGTTACTTCACTCTTTCGCTGTCTCACACTGTTCATACATATCTTTAAAAAATCTAAGAGATGTTTAGCCCTAGAAGACATTCCCTTGGCATAACTGAAGATGTGTTAAAATGCTGAGCTGGTGCAACCTGTATAGTGCTAAGTCTGAGTCTCAGGATTCTAAGCTTTAGCAGTTTTCCAAGTCTCAGGGAGATGACAGATAGAAATGGTTTTTTGACTGCCTTCCAGTCAATTTTGAGCAGTTTCATGCTGCATGTTTACTACTGCTTTTTTTCAGCCCAGTGTCTTGAGAGATGGTGATTCTGCAGTATCATGGCAAGTGTCTCGGCGTGTAGGTGGCCCTGCCCTTCTGTAACTGCTTACCCTGAGAACTGGAAAAATAGAGTACTTGACAGGATTAGCTGCAGGCCTAAGTGGGTCATGCCATGCAAATGTCTCTGATTAAAAGGACAATTGATGCTGCTGTATTTGAGAAAAAAGCACTTTAATACAAGTACCAGTAATGTGATAGAGTATAATAAGCACTTTTGTACTTGAGTGCATCTGCTGAGCAAATGCCCACAAGGAAAGGGTTAGCAGAGTAAATCAGCACAGGTTAAATGCCTGTGCTTTCAAAACAGGGCGAAAATATAATATGTTGGGGTTTTCCATTTTTTAATGTAAAAGCTAATTCCATTTTCAGGTACCAAGGATGAGAGAACAGATATTACATCTCCAGCTGCTTTAAATTTACATATTTTACAAATTCTCAAAGGAGATAATAAGAACCCTCTATTTTTACTTTATTTTTTTATTTTGCTTTTCCAGTGTTGTGCCCTGAGTCCAGGTTTCCACTCTTTCTGATAATCAGTACTAGCAATTACTGTTCCTGTTCTGATAGCGTTTGTGAGAATAAACCAGTAGTTTGTAGCTACTTCTATAAAGCTTGACAAAAATGTTTAAAAACTGGCACCAATACTTTGAAAGTTTCAACATAAATGACCTGAATTAATCAATAAATGAAACTTGGCTGATGCAATCACCAGCAACAAAGACTTAAAGCAAATTTGCTACTGGTGACCAGGTCGGCCAAGTTTCTGAGCTTTAAATAAAGGGTAGGAGAGATATTTGTGGGCAAACTTTTTTACCATGTGCTGCTTTTTCTAGCTAGATTGGAGTTCTTTAAGAATTGTTTATTAATTTTCTGTTTAGGGTGGAGTATGACAGTCAGAGGTACAATTTCCCTTTGCCTCATAGTTTCCCTATAATACACGTGTGACTTGTTCGAAGGCTCACCCATCCTTCGGAGCAGAGCTCTCTCTGAGCTTTCTTAGATGGATGACCTGAGCTTTATGAGTTTTTTTCTCAATGCCTGTGAGAAAAAAATGGTTACATGAGGTACCTGGTGCTACTTTCCTGATATTCTTGTGTGCTTTTTATATAAAATGCTATTGCAGAGCTAGATGGATTTTTCCATAGATTTCCTCTTCAGGGGTGGCATCTATAATTTTTCTTCATATTGCCAGCCATTGCAGGATGCCAGTAGCACAGTTACTGAGGTGTTTTATTTGCTTCAATCACCAGCATATTTTCCAGTATGCACTGGAATTCAGTTAGCATGTGTTTTCATTTCATTGAAGTCATTGTTGAAAGCAGCTATTTTCCTAATAGTGTGTGTTCCATCTCATGCTGGTCAGCCTGAATATAAGAATGTCCCAAGATAGCAAGTAATGGACAAATCTAATTGATTAAATTAATGCCTATTGTAGGCTGAACAGCTTCAGCTAGAATTATCTCAGAAATTAACTTGACCCAGTATGTGAACAGAACAGTTATTATCAAGAGTACTGGTGATATTTTTCCTTTTGCTCCTATTATTAGAACTATAATACAAACTTTAGTCCTTGTGAGAATGAATAAGGAGACATCTGCCCTCACTGCAGTCAAATCTATTCTTCATACATACAGTGTTGTCAGCCCAGCTGATTCCAATGCATCTGCAAAATCAAACATCATTCTCTAACTTCCCCCAAGAAACCAGTAGCAAACATTACAGCAGGTTTGCACAATGCTCTTGGCTCATAATTTTCAATTTGATGTGTAATCTGCTAGTTTATTCTGTACAGGCCAGAATGGAGTGCCCAGCCTACCTTGCAGATGGTAAAAGCTGAGACTAGTTGTGACAATATGGCCCTGAAATTAGTAAAAGTAGCAAAATTGTTTGACTACTGGTTAACAGTCAGATGCCTTCACTCTGCCTGATTGATCAAATGCCTGCCTCTTGTCACCCCCACCCTTTCTTACTTGTTTTAATGGGTTTGAGGCAAATTCATTTTAGTAATGAGGAACCTATTATCACAACGTGAAAGATTTTACTCTTGCAAATCAAATATATCATGGAGTCTATTATTACTAGGCTCTTAAAAAATTTTAAAACTTAAAAACAAACAACAAACAAACCAAAAACAACCCAAACAACTTTTTGGTAGTCTGAAGCAAATGAAATTACCTTTCTGATTTTACCTGAAGCATGGGTTACCATCTTGCAACCTTTTCTGTGTTGCATTTTCTTGGCAAACTCTCCCTCACTATGAAGTTTGATGAATTAAGTAAAGTAACAACATGCTCTTTTGGCTTCCATTTCTTCAGGGTGTAAAAATGGAATATTTGGATTTCTTCTTTTCCAATAACTGCAATGTAGCTTCTTTGCTTGCTGCCTGAAGAAAAAGCTAGAGAAGAAAAATTATTATATTTTGGGAGAAAATGTTCATTTCTAGAGGAAATTTACTGCATTCTAAAGATGTTAGTTTAGTACCAATACTTTCATGTTTTTCAAAGATGAATAAAGTAACAACTAATGCGGTCTCAAAGACCATGGAAACAGTCTAAGAAGATTTTTTTGAAATTTTTTTCCTGCTTAGCAAAATAGCTCTTTCGCTTTTCTAGTTGGTCTACTATGTCCTCAACTGTTTTACAATTTGATAATAATGTAGGAGCTGATGTCCCAGTGAGAAATCACCCCTAAAAGGGAAAACTGTCAAATGAAAAAACAATAGAGAAAAACCACTTGTAGCATTCATTGACTCATAACAACAGCTTTTGAGCCCTGTGAATCTTAATCTCATCCCAGGCAAAATGAGTGTTAAAAGTCTTACACATTAGGACAGCACTTATGTTGCTATTCAGTGGGGAAAAGGGCAATGAACTAAATGCTGTATAATTTTCCCGAACTGGGTCATTCTCAGTCTACTGTGTTGCATATTGAAATGTTTTAATAAGCTCCTTTACAGTGGCATCTCTACTATCAGGTAGTGCTGTCTGCTCCAAGGGAGGCCCTGCCATGTATTTGCTTAAAGCTCTGAAGTATTGGAAGTCTTTCCCCCAAAAAGGATTCTTCATTTTAAGATAACCTTCAAAACCAGTAGCAGTCTAAGATGTATAAGAGGAACAGAGACACTGAAGATAACAAATTCTGGCAGTCCCTGAGCCTCTTTTTGCCCTTTGAAAACTAAGGTTACAGAGAGGGAGCCTTTCCCCTGAGGCATTTCCTTAATGTTTGCCAAATGTTGCTTCATTGAGACAAATAGTCAGAGCCACTGAAGAATCCTATTATGGATGCAGATTTTTTTTGTTTTAAATATGTTTCCATGTTTAACTGCAATCCTGAAGCTGTAACTGAGATAAAGCATGTGTAAAAGCTTTGCTTATAGAGTCCTGCAACTCAAACTCAATTTTCCTTCAAGATGCATTGCAAACAACACGCTTCCAAGTGTGACAGTGGTTGCTTTGCATCATAAGCACTTAATCTAGTTCATGTAAAATACTCCTTCGTTGGCAAGGAAACATGCTTCCAGCATTCCCTTGCACAAAATTCAGCAGGAGTTCAACAAACTGCAGTACAGCTGCTGAAGCAGTCAGCTTGGACTGCTTTGGGTATCTATGTTTCATTTATTCCACTATCCATTTTATTATTTCCTACACTCAACTAAAGCCAAAAAGAAAATGGGGAGAACAGAAAGAAGAGGGAAGTCAGTAGCTCTGAAGAACTAGAAATGATAGGCAGGATATGTATAATAAAAAATTGAACTTGTATATACTTGAAGCAGATTGAAGCCCATGTGTGTGTATGTTTTACACAGGCCAAGCTTCCCATCTGATGGTCTCCATCCTATCTACAGATGGGCTCTGATGAAGGTAAGAAGTTATGGTATACTACAGGCCTATTTACAAAGGTGCCTCAGACACAATTTTTAGACATGGCTGAATAGTGTATAATTTCTTGATTTTTCTTTCTGAACCCTTCCCTTTTCTTTCTCTATTTTTCCTGTCTTTAGAGCCTCTTTGTTGAGAAGTTTGCCTCTCTACAGGATCCTGACTTTTGTTGCCAGACCATTAAAGCCTACATAGAACGATTGCTACACCAGGAAATACACTTCTATTCGTGCTGCCAATGATATAGTTCAGAAAAACTGTTCTTCCCTGACTAGACTGGCAACAACAGGGACCAGTGGCAAATTTAAATGAGCCATTACTGAAACACAATTTGAGAAATGCAGAAAATCAGTCTAAGCTTTCTGGTCATAATGATCTGATTATCTTTTTTTACAGCAACAGATCTGCTGGTAATAGCAGGTGACACCATATTAAAGAGAGAAAGAAAAATGGGTTGAAACCTCTCCAACCATAAGCTTTGTAATATTAAATCAAATTTCCTAGTGTGGAATAGGTTGATGTTTCCAACATGCAAACAGGAGTTAGTTGGCTCAATAACATCTTGCTAAGCAAAACCAGAAAAGCAACAACAATGGAGATGACTGGGATAAATGCTTAATTTATGAAATGTAGTTACTTAATCTTTTCTTGTTTTGGAGAAACACACAAAGGCAGCTGTACTATCCATATACCCCTCTCCAGTCAATGTGTATTTAATCACTAGAGTATGAAGAGTGTAATGTCTTTCCCACTTCAAATATTTTAAGCACCAATTCAGCAACTTTAGGCTTTTTTGAAGAGATACTAATATTGCAGCATGTTGTCCCAGGGACTCTTCAAAGGTAAGTCTCCAGTTTGGCCTTAGGTGGTTTGCTCTGATTTAAACTGAAGGACTGCCAAAACTGTATAAGCGAAAAAAATTCTCTCTCCTTAACATTTCATTAGGCCCTTTCATTCATGTCTCCTCAACATCCCTGCAAAGCTCTCTGTAGAGGATGGGGGAGGCTCCACTCTGGATGTCTCCAGAGGAAAGAGCTTTCCCTTCCTTTTCGGCCTCAAGCACTGATCTTAAATAAGGCTACTATTGCCAGATAGTGGTGGAGATTAATATCAATCATAAAACTTCCCTGAGAGACTATTAAATCAGTGTTGACCTGATTTTAATATCACGTAATATTTCCACAGATTGCAAGCAAGTAAAACAAGCTTTGACAAACACCTTGCATGAGTGGACTTTGAAATGGAAAAGACTGTTAAAAAGTCAGAAAGAATACAGAGACTATTTTCTGAAGGGGAAAAGAGAAAGGAGTTTTTTGTAGAACAGCACCTCACTCATTTAGAAACTTCTTGTATCACTAATGTGCAATTTCTTGTCTTGGACAGCTCTGCCATAAAATGCTATTGGGAAAGCTTCTTAAAAGCATTAGTGTCATGTCTTGCTGGGATCCACTGGGAAAAATGTACTTCAAAAATCATGTAAGGGACCTGAAAGAACAGAGGAAAGTTTGTCTGGGATTTAGTCCTCTTTTGGATTACACAGGTGCCAACAGCTGCTAAAATTGAGATATTCTGTGTTAATCTTATGATGATTCTTCATGAGAAATACAGGAGGGAAATGGATTGCCTCTTCAGTTTAATTATATTTGGGATAATGTGAATTTCAAAGCAACAATGCTGAAGAACTGGCAGTAGTTCTTCAAGTATATACCTTATAAGCAAATACCTTGCTCCTTTGAGAAGAATCAATAGTTAGCCTTGAGTCCAGTATTGTTGGTGGCATGCCTAGAAATTGCTGAGGTGCCAAGGGGGAAGTAACCAATCTGTGATTTTCTGGATTATACTTTGTCCCTTCAAAGGAAATTTGACCTTGCTTAGATGGCTATTTACACCCTAGAGAGCAGTCTGTGTGGCAATTACTCCTGACCACATGGAAATGTGCCTGCCACGTGTCTGCTGCAGTCAGAGGTCTGCCCAGTTGCCACAGAGCTCTATCCAGTGCTCTGATGTGAACAATCTCTGCCTGGTGCACTTGTGATGCTTTGTTGTGAGCAGGCTGTGTATCCACTTTAAGCTGCAAAAGAACTGCTGCATGCTTAAGAGCATAAATTATATCAGCATTTCTACCCATGTGTGTGTCTGGCCATTTGTGTATGCTATAGACCATTAGTTTTAAAACAGTGCTGCTTTCCTCAGACTCCTGTTGGGACACAGGACTGTTGCTGCTCATGTTGCTAAGTACAGAGTGTTTCAAAATCAGTGTCTTGCTCATAGTATACTTTTTTTACTTTGTTTTGCAAATTCCAGTTCTTGAACTGGAGTGTCCTCACCTTACAGCATCTATTGTGAACCAATTGTTTTAAAAGCTTTACAAGTTGTGAGAGCCTTGTGCAGTAGCTAGTCTTGTGGGTATATAAATAACCGTTCTTATTTCTTCAATGGATATCTAATGTTTAGGGGATTTATCTTCTTCTTGGATGCAGCCTGTAATCATCCAGTCTAATATTCCGTTCCCAGCACATTTAATGATCATCACATTTCAACATCATTTTTTTAACCCCTTTTCAGGTGGGAGCGTCATGATGTTTGAGACAATGAGTCTTTCTGGATCTGGTTCAGTTGACATGGGGTTCCTTTGCAGGCAGCTGAGGTTCTATCTTCCATTAATTGTACCTGGCAATGTGGCAAAGGTTTGAATGTCTGATTTGTATCTTCTGTCACAGTAGAAACTCTGCCTGACAGCACAGGTTTTTAAAGTAGGACGGCTTTGGCCAGGTTGGGTGACCTGTTATTTACAGTACACAACTCAGTGGCTTTGGGTTGACACCAGCTTTGGAGAAGAAGTTTTGCTGCACTTTCTTTGCAGCTCTGCCTGGCCTTGGCCAGCTTCCATGGATCCTGTGCTGGGGCAGGCTGGAATGGACTGGTTGCCAGGCACAGAGGGGACTGTTTCTAAACTCAGTCTACTGTCCTGGAAACTCTATCCTTAAAATTATAGAGGCTCTTTAGAGTGATCCTTTTAGGGAGAAAATGGAGACTCTGTGTTTACTACTCTCTTCTCCCCTGTATTTCAAATGAAATCTGATACCTAGTTTATTGTTCAAGCCTGTGGCTTGTCCTGCTCTGCCGGTCAGCCACTATGGACATTCTGTACATCAGCTGTAATATGTTCTCAGTGATACATGACTTGTTTTTCTTAGTTCTTTCATTGGTAACCATACTTGCTGTTTAGCCCCAAAATGAGGCTAATTTTTCAATGTACTTGTCAAGCCTAATCCTGCTGCTTTCTCACTGAATTTCCCAGTCCCCTGGGACTGTCAGCTGTGATCAGCTGCCCATTATTTATCCACCCTGGCTGCAGGAACAGCAGAAGACTTCTGCATCCTGCTTGTGAGCCTTATGTCTCTGCAATCATTACTCACAACAAGAGCAACTTCCCCTTCCTATTATTGCTTCATATCATGGAGCACTCTTTTGTTTTCTTGAGGTGGTTGTGGTAATGGGCCCCGAAATTGCTGTTTCCTATTACACTTACAAAATTTCCTTTCAGCTGCGTATTTATCTTCCCATGAGGCATGATGTTTCCACAGAATATTTCCTGGCCCTTGACCCATGCATCCTCAGTTTGAGTTCCTCTTTTCCACTGGATCTCTTTTAGCTTCAGCCTGTGTATTTTTTACATCTCAGTGGTCCTTGCTGGGAAAAAGAGAAGGTGCATCACAAATTGCATTTAAACAAGCCCAGGGACAGAAGTTAAATACTGTAAGAACAACAGTAATGGATTTAGCCATATGCTAATCCTTTTCCACCCTACTGGGATTCTGTCTACTGCTGAAGCAAGAGGAAGAAGGGCTGGGGAAATTCCAGCTGTCATTGAAACATACTTCTCTACTGGTGTAGTTAATAGAAGTGTACCAGGTGGTGTACAGTACATTGAGCAGATTCATATTCAAGAGTTCAGCTGAGGCCATCTATTGATTCGATAATAAATCCAATTTTCAAACTTCTAAATTGAGATTGGAGAGCTTCCGATTGCATTAAACACAGCAGTGATGCAGTGTAAACTCACCCTGAAGATTCAGATTTGTTCAAAGGCACTACCTTTAACTTTTATTGTTACATGTAATACTGTTAAATTAACTCCTAATACTGTTGTATTACACTGTTGTATTAGCATGCAGTCAGATTAAGCATAATTTATTCATACCTAACCAGCATAAAAACCACTCTGGGCTGTGTACTCTGGCTAATCCGCCAAAACCACCATGGCCTGACCCAGAACAAAGCAGTACTTCTGGGTGGTCATGTGCAGCCCTGGTGCCCTTTGCTGAGGACCTGCAGTGACAAGCACACAACGATAAGCGATCTTGAGCTCTTGCAGAGCTCTGGGTGCTGCTATTCAGTTGGCCTGAGCCATGGCTAGTGCCACTAAGGGAAGGTGGACATCCACAAAAATCTTTGAGGCTACATGAATTAACACATTTATTCTTCAGGATTTGCCAGCAGACTGTTTGGTTTTAGTCTCTGTGGGAGGGTCTCACTTGCTCCTTCCTGTTTCTGCAGCTTTAGCTGCTTCCGCACTTGGAAGACCAATTCACTCTAAGAATGGCCCAAGAATGCTGCTGACCTTTCCCAGGCAGTACTTGTGGACATGTGATGGAACATGTGAGGAGCAAGCCAAAGGTAAGATGAGATTCTTATCTTATCCATAGGTGCTGTGTACAGTGAAGAGAATCTCAAGACAAAACACAGGAGGTAATGTTGCCTAGGGATCTCCATTTCTCATCCTCACATCACAGAGTTCCATTTTGACTCACTGTGTGATGCTGAATCTGTTCCCCAAAAAAAAAAACCTCCAAACTATATTTTCCCATGGTAAAAATCCCCTGACTCTATCCTCTGAGGAAAAGAGATTCTTTTTACTAGAGACAAACCTGAGAGTAGCTCAGTACCCTGAGCAAATTAAAAAAAAAAAAAAAATCAAATGTTAGTGACAGGTGCAATTTGAGTGCCACTGCAGAATGAAAATATAAGCAATGTCCCTACTTTGGCTACTCCTCTGTTTTATGTGTTGGGAAGAGATATTGGAATCCACAGGATGTGGCCACCCTGTTTTGTTAATCCTACAAACCCCGTAATTTTGGCTATGCATTATAAAGTGTTATCTTTGCACACCTGCTGCTAATTTTCTGGGGTATTTAAACTGATTTGGGCCCTTTCCTAAGCTGAGAGAGTTTTGGTGATGTCTCATGCAGTTCAAATGCAGTGAGGCAGTGTCAGAGGGGTCTGCTGGGTGAGTCCCAGTGTCTGCAGGACAAAGGGAGCAGCCAAAGGCCAGTAGTGGAAAGCTGCTTAGATCCCAGCTGCATATGCAGCTGAGATCTGTCTAACAGAGCCATGTCCTTCTTTTCCTCTAGGCACTCCAAGGAACAGAAACCTGTCCAGTGGCTCTCAGCATACATGGCTCAGGGCTTAGAAAGGATGGCCTTTGAGATTAAAAGCTGTGTTTACAGTAACAAAACAGTTGTATCAGCAGTGGATATGATTAATCTCATTCAGGTTGAACTTGTTTAACAAGTTAAACAAGTTCACCTTTCCTCCAGCTTTTTTTTGCTTTGAATCCATAAGAGCTGTGCCCACTGTGAAGCACAGCATGCTTCTGTGTTGGATCTACCAATAGAAACTGCTATGAAGAACCAGCCTGGGACACAAGTGCCTTATCTGGAAGAAAGAATCCCTGTAAGATGGGCAAAACCTAAATCCCAAGCACAGTGAAGAGGCTGTTTAATTCTCCCCTGAGCTATGTGCTGGTGCTTCATCCTTTCTGCATTCCATGCTGCTGAGTGCAGGGCACGCCTGGAGCACTTAGGTTTCTTCTGGCAACCTCTAAGCCACAGCAATTCATTCATTTTTTCCCGAATTTTGCTTCAGCCATCTAATCTCCACTTATATGTATAAAGGAGTCACCTAATTTGTTTACCACACCTGGCCAACAGTTCAGGTGGTGAGTAAAAAGTGGGTAGAAGTGATTCAACTAAAAAGACCAAAATAAGGGTAGAGTTTATCTGGGAGATTCTTTAGTTTCCCTTCTCTACCCACCTGCTTTGTGCCTTTTGAGTCAGGGAAGATGTTCAGACACTCCCCAATGTTCTGTCTTGTACGAGGCTGTCATGCACTTTTAATGATCATTAAGTGATTAATTAAGTAATTAAGTGATATGCACTTAATAGCCTCCTGGATAGCTCCAGGGGACAAGTTGAAGGACATGGATTATATCATGTTAAAGTACTTAGATCTGTACTACTAAGATGCCTGTCCTGGACAACAGGCAAAATCAGAGAGCATAAAAAAATACTGGTCAGAAGGGCTCCACTTAAGCAACTTGTGTCACTACTGAGTTTGTGCAGCTGATCTTCTTTTACTGCCATCTGCCTTTTGGCCTTTTGAAGAATTAAATACACAGGGGTACAGTGCAGAGTTCTCTTATATTCTCCTGCACTGAAACACTGCCCCAATTCTAGCTGTGTTTTAAAATGTTGCCCTGTCTCCAGCTCATCTGGTTAAAAAAAAAAAAAGAAGACAGTAACTCTAAGTGTAAGAAAGAAATGCAAAGGAATGCTAGTTGATGCAGTCTTTAAAGGAAATGGATAAAAGTGGGATTAATTGTCACTCTTGCTGAAGTTCTCAGTCTGCATCATGCAGCAGAGGGAATTCTGGATATTTTTTCTAGGTGACTTGAAAAGATAACAAAAGGTGGTCTTGACATCAGTGGCTCCTGAATTCTGTCCTACGTATGGTGCCTTATTTTATGTGGAACACTTAAGCAGCACAGCTACAGATTGTTCCAGAGGGACACAGAGGAGTAAATGTACCTGCTCAGTAGAGCCCAACACCCAAAACCTGCCTGGAGCTGAGGGGAGCACCCAAGCACTGCTCCTGGACCTGCCCTGGGAAACAGAACTGGTTCTGAAAAGTGATTGCACTGACTGCAGCCCAAGTGTTCAGCCATGTCTTGCCAGGTGCCCAGTGTTTAAGGGCATAAAGAGAAGACTCCACTTTTCCCTAAGAAATTACATGAAATATCCTTTGATAAAGTCTCGTGAAAAATGTCATGTATTTCCTTGGTCTTCTGACAGCAAGAGAAATGAGGGATCTTCAGAAGTCCTAACTAAACATGAAAGGTAAAACTAATTGGAAAAAAGAGGATGGAGGAAAGGAGATTTTCATAACAAAATCTTTTCCCAAATACTGTGTATTTGTGGTATTTGCACCAATTCCAGGAAGTAACATAATACTGTTTTGATTAGTATTTAGATCACCGAAAGCAACTGATTCATGTGAAATGGCAGGTACTGGGTAGATATTGGTAAACAGGGAAAGTCCTCAGTGGTTTAATATAGATGTTACCAAATTCACTGCTGTAGAGGTATGCTTGGAATCCATATTTTCTAAGCATGTCACATCATAACGTCCTTCCTCAGTATTTACACATATAGCCTTGCAATTTTTTTCCTTATCAGTTTTCTTATAGTTACTTTCTCTGTGCCTATTTTCTATTAAACTTTTATTTGTATTATTTACAGGCACCTCTGTGTTATTCCCAAGGAGTTTTTCATGTTGACTTCTTTATTTGTAGTAGTTTATATTTTCTTTCATGGCTGGCTATAGGTTTTCCAGCAATGACATTCCAATTTTAACATTGCCATATAATGTCAGTATTAAAATGTTTTCAAGAAAGAAATACACGGTGATAATTTAAGGTTCAGAAAATGAAGAGGAGGCTGTTATAAAGGAAGAGCCTCCTCTGAGGTCAGGCAGGATTCAACATAGCAAGAGCTTGCTTCTGCCACGTTCAGTCACCTTGAGCAGCCTGTGATTTCTGAGGGGCCTTACTCTTTCAGATCACTTGGGCTCCTTGCCCAGTGAAAATCTCTCCAGTGAGGACAAGGGGAGATGAATCTAAGAGTTTTCTGCCTAGAAGCTTTCTGAAAAGATTAATTACTCCGTGAAAGAGTCAAGTAATGAGAAATGACATTGCTTTTGTCATAGGCCATTAGGTCCCTGGTTGGTCGTTCCCATTTTCCAGAGCTAATCTCTAAAGTAAATAGTTTTCTTTTTGTTGACTGTCAGTGGTGTGTCACTGTGCAGTGACCTGCATGTGCAAGCGCTCTGGACTGAGATCTTGTGTCCTCTGTCACGCCTGTACAGGGTGTATCTCCTGCTCCCCAATGCCCCCTGCCATCAGTTCCTTTCAGTCTGAAAGGAAGGAGATTGGGCAATTTGTCACCGCTTGTTGAGAAGTGGCCTTTGGTGCTTGATGTCCAAGTCCTTTCTTGCTGGCCTTTCTTCTCTTGCTTTTGAACCTCTTTTTCATTTCTTAAGTGATGCTTTGCTGCATCCCTCTCCCTGCCTTTTTCTGCTGTTTTCTGTTCTCCGCTTAACTCCTTCCTTCTTTACAGGTTATGGCTTTTCCTGCCTGTGCGTGCACACACACACACACACACACACACAGAATTTAAGTAAGTAGAAAAATCTGCTTCCAACGGACACCTGCAGACCTACATTTTCTTTCTGTGACTCTAATATTTCAGTGTTGTGTGGTCTACTGTTGGTCCCTGACTAATTAAAATTATCATGACACCAAAGCAGCATGCACACACTCACCCAATTACTTTTTATTTAGTTCTATGTATTTGTTATTTCCCTTCTAAACCATATGAGAGCACCTTCCAAGGGACTTTCTTTGAAAACTGTTCATGTCAGGGGATGATGTATTAGTAGTGGTTTCCTGTGCAGCTGCACTGAGTCTTCCACAAATAACAGTGAGACTACTTAAATTAAAAATCCTTACTTTTATTAGGAAATTTGCCTTGGTCACATGAGAACTTCCACCTGGTGACAAATTTCCAATTTATATCCATATATATCTACTGGCAGCCTTTAATATGCACCCCAAAATATTTAAAACATCACAAAGGGAGAAGGTGAAGCCACCCAGAAATCTAGTCCTCTGTATCTCACAAAAGTAATTTCTTTGTTCGCGCTGTCACACTCTGCAGCACAGCTGTCTTCCTCGGTGACAAGATTGAGAACTGCAGTTTGGTTTTGGGAGGAAAACCAGGTGCACACACTTGTATCCTGTGTATAGCTATGCAACTATTTATTTTTCATGTGGTTGCCCTGTGATGATTCTTCATTAATAAAAAGGTGCAATGAAGAGAATCTCACTGTGATGAGCCCTGCAGTGCTGCAGCTGATGACACAAGACAGAAGGGAACCAAACCTCAGACACATCAGCCTAATCAAGTGGATTGTAATGAAGCACTGTCACTTTTTGTCCCTGGTCCTTCGAAGTACTCCATTTTTTCCTCATAGAATGATAGAATGAGCCAAAGGATATCAGAGAGTAACTGCATGCAGAAGGCATCACAGGGATCCATTCCATCCTCCCCCTGGCAGCTGGCCAGGAAGCATACCACTTTATCCCAACTGGAGGGGAAAACCAGGGATGTTTTCAAAACTAGAGACTCAGCAGTCTCTGGGACATATGAGGAAGCTATATTTCAGCTATGTATGTCCCAGGCACTACATAAGCTGAGATCTTCTGCACGCACATTCGAAAGGCTTAAACTGCTCATCTGGTAACGGAGTATCTGAAACTGTAGGAAACAAAGCTCTGCCCTCACCTCACAGACCTTGTAACCTCGGTAGGTGATAAGAAAATGAGCAGATGTAAAACCAAAGGTAGCATCCAGCTGAGCTTGAGAGTTTGGAATAAGTGTGAAGGGAGTAACCACAACACAGGGGCAATGAATCACTGTCAGCTGTTAGGTTTATCAGAAAGCATCATTAAGTCTTAAGCAGAAATTTGAAGAGACTGTAGATTCCCTTTACAGGAAGCTTCTCATTTCCAAAAGGAATGTGATAAAAGAGGAAGAAGTAGTAGTGCAGTATTGGAGGGCACCAGCAGCTGGAGAGTCACCTCTTATCTTCTTGGTCAGCTGCAAACAAGCACTGAGCAGTGTGTGCTTTGATAGAAGGGGGTAATAGCAAGGAAAATATTTGATCCAGTAGGGATAGATGAGGGATGCAAAGTATGAAAATACTGCAGAGGTCGTAAGTCAGCAAAATACATTTTTCTGCAATGTGTCAAACAGTTTTCTAGGGAAAGAAAGTAGATGCACTGAAATCAGGAAGAGGAAGCTTCAGATATAGAGGTGAGACAATGAAAACTTGAACCAGAGCTTTACCAGAGGAGAAGGAACTGGATTTCTAAGGCAGTTTGCAGGTAGAATGAACATGATTTGTGTTGAACAGGTTGCCTTTCCCTTGCCATCTGCGTGCATTAAAGAGAAGACTGCTTTTGCCATTCACAGGTTACTCCTCTTACAAAATTACTGAAAATTTCCACGCCTGTCGTTATTTAGATACAGATGCAATTAAGGAAATCCAATTATTTCAGTTCCCTCTGTTTTGGTTCCTCTTATTGTTGAAATTAGTTCCTCTGCTAGAATCTGCAAGCTTTTGCAACTTCTGTTTTACTCGTTATTCCCGATGTAACCATTATGTCAGCATAAAAATCCTCCCAGCTTGCATAGTGCTTTTCTACAGTTCTGAAATCCTGTGAGATTTTTGTGCAGGAACCTAAAACTTTAAGGCTATCTAAACCGTGTTTCTGAATTTTTATCTTCTTTTTTATGTCACTACTAAAAGCAAAAGCTCACACAACTCTAGGGCGTTCTTTAATTAACCCTCATCTAACTCCCACTCATGTTCAGAGAAATACTTCCTTTCATGTCAGTGAACCTGATCTGAGTAAAGTTAAAGCCTTGATAATACCAGTCTTACTTCAGCAATATTAAGGATTGTTGTAATATGAGCAAAGACCACTACTCAGGAAGTTTCCTGGTGGTGCAAAACTGGCAGGATTTGCTGATACACCTGAAAGCTCTGCTGCCATTCCATGGGACCTTGAAAAGCCAGAGAGTTGCAAGGAGAGAAACTTAATGAGGTTTAACAAAGGCAAATGCAGGGTCCTGCATGTGGGGAGAAATAACCCCAAGTCCCAGCACAGTTTGAGGGATGACCTTCTGGAGAGTAGCTCTGCAGAGAGGCACCAGGAAGTCTTGGTGGGTGACAAGTTGACATGACCCAGCAGTGTGACCTCGTGGCCAGGAGGGCCAGTGGTACCCTGTGGTGCATCAGGAAGAGTGTGGCTAGGAGGTTGAGGGAGGTGATCCTGCCCCTCTACTCAGCCCTGGTGAGACCCCAGCTGCAGTACTGCATTCAGTTCTGGGCTCCTTAGGACGAAAATGACAAGGAGCTACTGAAAAAGGTCCAGTGAAGGAGCACAAAGATGATGAGGGATCTGGAGTATCTTTCTTATGAGGAGAGACTGCAAGAGCTGAGCCTGGTTAGTCTGGAGAAGACTGAGGGGGTATCTCAGTAAGGCACATAAATATCTCAAAACTGGTGCCAATAGGAGTGCCAGACTCTTTTCATTGGTCCCCAACGACAGGGCAAGGAGTAAAGGCCATAAACTAAAACACAAGAAATCCCACCTTAACATGAAGTAAAATTTCTTCACACTGTGGGTGGCAGAGCCCTGGAACAGGCTGCCCAGGGAGGTTGTGCAGTCTCCTTTTCTGGAGATATTCCAACCCCACCTGGATGTGTTCCAGAGTCACCTCCAGTAGGTGCCTGTACCTTTGCCTTGGCAGAGGGGTTGCACTGGATGATCTCCAGGGGTCCCTTCCAACCCTCATTGTCCTGTGATTCTGTGGATGTCTATTTCAATATATTGCACAGAAGTTTCCTGCTCAGCAGACATTACTGAGGATTTTGCAAGTACAGTTTTCCAATCTCTATTTAGCATAAACTGTAGATGTGTTAGAGTCATGCTTGTGATATGTAACCCGCAATGAAAGAAACAACCCCTCTGGTTTGAAAGGACAAGGGAGGTGACAGCACATGCCATGCCAGAGGGATTGTAAGGAAATTGCCAGAGGAAGTGTAAGCACCTGGAGCCGGTTGCCTCTTCTGGAGAAGCCAGTGGCCAAGAGGAGTCAACACTCAAGTTGTCCTAGGGAAGAAAGGTAAGATGCCTTTGGCTTTTGTTTGGTTTATTGCTTTGTTTCCTTAACAAGATGAGAACAGGAGTCAACTTTGAGACATGAATTTGAAAAAAAAAAAAAAAGAAGGAGAAGAAGAAGAAGAAGAAGGAATATTTTGTACTGTTTTTCACTCTCAGGCAGAAAGGAAATTGCTCAGGTTTTGCTGATATTTTTGTTAGTGGAAAGTATAGATGTGTAAACCCAGTGGCTAACAGGCTAACCTAGGGAAGGGGCAAGATAGTACAAGACAACCTTGCTGCTCTTATTGTTATAGGCCCTTGAGACTGAGGATCTAAATTATGATGTTATGACTGTATTTATAAAAATATTCAGTATTTTCCATCAATCTGACACATGGGGCTATGGAGATAAAGGTGACATAGGGCGGTGTGTCCTCAAGCCATAGGCTGAAGTTTCTCTTTTTCCTTCACCAATACAATGGGGAAGGTGAGTAAAGCTGAGGCTGTGGTTCTGCAGTTTCTCTGCACTGAGACAAGCATAGGCTGCTGCCAAAGACACAGAACAGCACGTTTTGACAACAGGCTGCCCTTATATTTAGAGACATGGAATTACAGAATACCCTGAGTTGGAAGGGACCCACAATAATCATTAAAGTCCATCTCCTGGCCCTGCACAGGACACCTCAAGATTCCACCCTGTGCCTGAGAGTGTTGTCCAAATGCTCCTTGAACTCTGTCAGGTTGGTGCTGTGACCACTTCCCTGGGGAGCCTGTTCCAGTGCCCCAGCATGAAGAACCTTTTCCTGATATCCAAACTAAACTTCCCCAGACACAACTTCAGGCCATTCCCTCAGGCCCTGTCACTGTTACCACAGAGAAGAGATCAGTCCCTGCCCCTCCTCTTCCCCTCATGAGGAAATTGCAGACTGCAATGAGGTCTCCCCCCCATAAGTAATTCTGTTACTTTAGGCTTAGTTATTGATAGGAAATAGGGTATTACTCTGGCTTGCACGTAAAAAGCAGCAAAACCCACAAAGGTAACATACAACTCCCTAAGTACATAGGTTAAATTCCTCTTCTAGGTTAAAGTTTTTCAAAAGCAGTAGGGTGTTTGAGGCAATCTTATCTTACCTGCTACACCCGATTTTTGCATAAATTTGATGATGAACATCAGCTGTCATAACACCAGAGAGGATGTTTTGGAGAACACTGAGTGCCTGGCCATGGTGGTGGTACCACCACCATTCCTTGCTCGGGCAGTGGGACCCAGTCAAGTGACAAGTTCCAGCCTTTCTCCCTTTCTGCAGGAAATAGGGATCAAGAACTTCATCTCTAATCACTGCTGATGGTTCCAAATCCTCCTATCATGGTGCTAACTCCAGAGGTCACATATTCATGAGCATGATTCTGCCAGTTCAGGCAGATGCACAGACTTCAGGAGAGGTACAGAAACTAATTATTCTATAATTATCAGATGAGAGGTACAAATCCAGAGAAACTACCCAAAATCATTCCAGAATGCTTTTACGTACTGCCTTGCATGAGTTTTTTGTTCACTTGTAGATAATGCAGTAAATTTAAAACAAACTGACGAAAGTATTTGTTCTTCTGATCCATGTTTGCAGTTTCTTTTCTTTCTCGGAACACAGTCACTTTCAGAAAGTTTCAGATAACCAGTTTCCTTCTAATCTCCTACACACCCTGCATCTGCCCTTTCACTCTGCATGTTGATGGCCAGAGCTCTCTGATGGTAGTCACTTGACCAGCTTCTTCAGGCAATGCCTGAAGTGATGTCTCCAGCTGATGTCCTTTTTTGGAAACAGCCTCTCAAGATACAAAACATCCAGAGACTGCGAAGGACGGATATGCACTCTATTGCTAGCTATTCAAAACTTTTTTCCATCTCTAAAACAGAATAAAATTATTTTGACCCCATTTAAACATTTCCTTTAGTGATGATGCCTGAAAGGGCACTGATAGCAGGCCACGTCCCATGGTAGTGCCCACCTCACTGATCTCTGCTGCCTCTTGTTCTCACCCTCTGTTGATTTCTGTTTTATAAAAAAGATGTGAAGCAGAGATTAAATGTGTGGAGAACCCAGCAGAGTACAGCTTTGATCTCTGACCAGCTCTTATTATCAAACTCATCAATAGTAACATGGAGTTCCTGGAGCACAGTTTTTTGTTCAGTACTGTCTACAGGGAGAATTAGCACACAATTTCTCCAGTGTCTGAAGAAAGATGATGTTCAGCTGGTGCACAGATAGCATACCTCTCTTCTTCCTGCCTACCTACTCCCATGAAACATGCAGAAAGATAACATACAAGAGACCTTTTGTGTGAATTGCAGCTGGCTAGAGGTTCAGAATAATGAAGGCAGGAACTGAGAAATACCAGAGCCATGACTTATGTTTACTTCCAGATCTTCTAAGCTAAAAATGGGCTGCTTTATGTCCAGTTAAGGAAAAACAAAACTGGGATGATACCATTGCAAGTGGTGTGCAGAGTGTAAAACAGGCCACAGAGCAAAAGGCTGCCTTACTAGTCTGTAGACAGTAATACATCATTCTGCTCACAGAGAGCAATGTAGAAAAGCAACCATGTGTACAAAGCCTGCTATTCCTTGAGTGTGAATTCAAGACATTTTTACTTTGCTCCTTCATGTTAAGTCAGATCCGTGTTCCTGGAATTACAGTGCTTCATATGAAATCTGAAAGTATTTATAACCAAGACTGTGAAGAGGATACCCCAAACAACCATGAAAACCTACTTCAGTCTGTAATAAGTCACTCTCATCTTTCTGAGCTTTCTGGAGAGAAAAATCTAGAGGATGTAAAAGGGGATCTTGCTGACTCCACTTTTTCCCCAGTTTCTCAGAAATAGTTTCGTTAGAAGGCAATCTTTGCAGCAATTTAAAACCTACATTTAGAGGATGCTGAAGGATTTGTTTTTCCTCCATAAGAAGGTTTCACATGCAGAAATGGGAGAAAAACGTCACTCTAGCTCATAGTCTGCAATGCTAATTGAGCCAATGCTGGGGAGATAAGCCAGTGTTTTGTGATTTCTGGCTATTTAACTGCCATGGGAATAATCATACAAGTAAGTAATAATAGAATCTTTTTATCTTTCTTAGACAGATCTGGGTTTTGTAGAGGCTACACAGGAAACATCTGAGCACAACCTTTTCTTGAGTGTGTGACAGCCATTGATGTACATGTTCTGTGCCATGGGTGGTAGAAAATTCCTCATTTGTCATCACCACTGCAGCACTTCCATGGATAGAGCAGCTGCACCTCTTGCCCCTCTACAGCACTTGCACTTTGTGCAACAACAGCAGCCAGCAGCACTGTAACATAAATGTGTCCAAAATCATACTTCAATTTAATTACCTATAAAACTGTATTCTATAAAAGAGGAGGAAGGAAATGCCATTACTTTCCTTAAATAGATTGAATTTCAGTAATAATCCTGAAAATTCCTTTACCTTTGATTTAACAAATGCGGGAAGGGCCTGGGTAGTCACTAAATCAGCTGTGCACTGGTAGAAGGAACTTGGTACAGCAGCAGAGATTCAGTGCTCTAATTAAAAAGTCTCAGGCTATTGGAATTTTCCATTATAAGAACAGAATGTTTGTCTGCCTCACAATTATGATGCTATCTTGACGTGTCTCATATATCACAGACATCTAGAAATTAATTTTGGGGGGAATTTAGAATGTGTTCTTTACAGCACTCTCTTTTAGGAAGGTTGCAAAATATGTGTTGTCCATTTAAAGGTCCTAAAATTTGTTTCCAGTGCTTCTATATTGCATTCTGATACTGGACCTTTCCTTTTTATTATTCTTCCATCAGGAAAAGAAAAATTAAAAAACCTGGGTTTCTCATCTTCTTAGTGGTGCAATTCTGTAGGAGCTTTTAAAACTTTTCTTATGCCAGAAATTCTTCCAATTTTCTGGGTGTGTAGGGCATTGTATCACTGCCAGTAATTCTTCTGAGCAACCTATTCCAGGTTAGTTTCCATTTCAAAAGAACCTGCTCCATTTGAAAGCACAGTTTCTTTTGCTCCTTTCTAAATATTTCATGGAGGTCATGTTTCTAAATTATGCAGGGAAGACTCCACAAAAAAAAAAGAAAAAGAAAAGTAGATTCTATCAGCAATCAAAACCATAGAAATGGTATTGTCTGTTAAGTGGTATCTGGGCATGTTCCTATTTAATATAAAGGTAAGAAGGTAATGCAGTCCCAAGCATTTAGGAAATCCTGTGGAGAACAACAGCAGGACTGAAGAATTGGGAAGATATTTGATGATTGTGTTTTCAGCTGCAATCACAGCACAAAACTCTCTTGCTGCATATCTTCTTTTCAACATGTATTATAGATATGTATAGTGTGTATATATATATAGACATATGCAGGCTAGGCAGTAATTGGTACAGGGTGATTGGCAATAATGAACAGTGTGCCTGTTGAAACAAACTCTGAAAACAAAAAATCCTGAAGCACTCACTGCTTTTTGTGAGGATTATTTCACAGTTCACTTCAGCTGAAATCACCTCTTTCATATCTCCTGTGTGGCTGTTAGAGAATGAGGCAGTACCTGAATGGCAGCACTTGGCCATGGTGCTGTGCTCACAGGATGTGTGCACATCCAGTCCCACCCCACCTTGGATCAACACAGAGGATGTGGAGTCATACCTCAGTTCCAGGTGCAGGACTTGTGGCAAGGTTATGATTTGAGAATAAATCTGCTAATGCTTTCAGTCTGAAATAACTTTATCTGCATTTGTAACTTCACAGGGAAATAGTAGCTATCTCCTTATTAAACATGAAGATTTAATATTCATGTTAATATTTCCCTGCATTTTTTTTTCTTTTTTCTTTTTGTTAAATAGATGCAATTTCTTTTTTATCTGTTCTGAATTTCCTATTTGGAAGAAACAATTTCCACTTGCTGCCACTGAATTGTCATTGGGCTCATTACCTCCAATGAGATGAGCAGTGGTATGGAATTATTAAACTTACTTTCTGCTGGTAAGTGGGGAATATTTCCACCCTATTCCTTTTGATTTGACCTTTGGCTAAACCTAGTTCTCTTTGCTACATGGATGGAATTTCTTCCACTGGATGCAGTGTGTTGCTTTATCCTGGATGAGACTGTGATTTCTACAGCATTGTTTTCAAAACTGTGTTTGCAAGAAAGAAAATGTGATCTTTTATACTGCTGAATGATGACAAATTTTTGTTTGCACAAATCCTTATTAGATGGCAACAAAATCTGGTTTTCATGTCTATGAGAATTAATTTCCATAATGAAATTTCATTATTAATATTTTAAATGAAGTTGTGTTGCTCTGTTTATATAATGTAGTGTTTAATCACATAAGAATCTAAATCAGAGCTTTCTGATATAACCCACTACATAAGAATAACTCTTGGGAGATTTCACAAAGAATCAGGAGTTAATTTAAAATTAAATGAAGAGGAATAATGCTTTTATTATAAGTTTTTCCTTAGTTAATAGTAAAAAACATCCAAGATCATAAAAAAAGAAAAAAAAAATCCAACAAACTTCCAAAGTGGAAAATAAAAAAGCTGCTTATCTAAGTGAAAAGTGGCCGAGTTACAGTGTGGCATGGGCGTGATTTACTGGAATCCAGACAATGTCTGTGGGTAACCGTGGGAATTTTCCTAAAGAGATGTTTGCTCCTTTCATTTTTAGGTCATTTGAATGTTTACAAATATGGGCACCCTACAGACCAAAATGTGGGGAAAATGCTGCATGGGAACCAGCAGCACAGGCTTATTCACACCATCCTCACAATGTTGCCCATCTGGATTTGTTCAGAGGAAAAAACATGGAAACTTTTGTTCCTTGTGCTGCCGGAGGTAAGTTGCTGGGAACTTTTTGTTCCTTCTCCCTGTCCAGTTTTTACAATCAGTTTTATATTAGTAAAAAAAGTCTTAGTATAGTAAGTCCCTAACTCTAGACAATAAAGTAATTTTCCTGTTCTTGATTTCTCACTCTCACCTCTCTCACTCTATTTAATAATTTCTCTTGTTTTCAATGGAAAAACTTGCCTGTCAGGTACAACAGAACATGTGGGCTTGAGTCCCTTTGGAGCAGGAAAGGGAGCATCAAACAAGGGTCTGCCTCACTTTTTCTTTGCCTCTCTGTCCTGTTGGTCTCACCAGGCACCATGCAGGTGACATTTTACAGGGTCTGGTTTTCTCACCTACTGGGAAATCACTGTCAGATCACGATGATAAGTGGGGTGTTTAATCTCAAGAAAGTTAATTTTTGCAGCTAGATTTTGTTACCAAATTCTTTCCCTGTTACTGCAGGTCAGAACAAATGTCCTCAAACTTCTTGAAAGTATCTTAAACCTATACAATAATTAAGGATTGCCCAAGAACAACTATCTGCCACTGAGGGGTTTAAGTGTATGGCCAATATGATCATTTGTGCCTTTGTGCAGTCAAAGCAAATAACGCCATTTAATTTTCAGAAAAATAATGTGTAAATTTATGCCTGTTCTAAAATAAATTTGTTTATATTGAAATAAAACCAGCAAATCCATTGCTCCTCTGGATCCAACATCATTTTCCCTCTTAGTACAAGATGAATGCAAAGAAGTGAATGGGACATGTGAACTCCTAATGCATCGCTTAGTTTCCAGCAGTGCCTTGAATGATAAGGATTTAGTCTTGCAAGACACCATAAAGCTGAGTGAAAATTTTCAGTGAAAAAGGGGGAAAGAGAGGAAACTGTGACACAAATAATTCCTGTGTTTGGACAAATTCATAATGTGAGGATTCCTTTCAGGCACAAAGTTACCACACAGGAAATTCATGTGTCAGGACCTCTTGAGAATACAGTTAGAGACTCTTTTCCAAACCCAAGTAAGGAAAGGCAGACCTACTGGGGTAAGAGAATCCTGCTTTGAATAATACCTCAATAACTCTGCTTGCTGATAAGGTGTGCATTTATTGGCAATTCTGTTGCTGTGCTGCTTCTCCCCATTCCCAACCTCCCCACACCAGATCTTCTTCGCATTTTTAATTCAGTTAGTTCCCTTCTTTGTTAGTCTTCTTCTAACACATAGGAGAGCTAAATGAGGCTTTCCAGCCCGCTAGTAAGATCAAAATCTGTAAAATAAAATGGAAGATGGGAAAAAACCCTCTGAAAAATAAAAAAAGAACAGTAATTTTGATTAAGATCATGATACTGAGACCTCAATTACCACAGTAGTCTGGCCACAAAACTATTAAGTGTGGAGGTGGGGGGGAATCCACCCTATCATCTCTCATTTTATTAAAACACTGTCATTTTTAAGTGCTGCTGTACATTTACCCACCAGATTAAAAAATCCAGACTTTGTACCAAGTCTAATTGCAGATCAGGAGGTGCTATGTCCACATAGGTTTTCATGGATTCACTTCAGAAAAACTGATGTATGAAGGGTCCTTTGTGTCTGAATATTCTCAATCCTAAGATAAAAAAAAGAAACCAGCAGTAAAAGAAATCAGCTGCAGCATATCAATGAGCCTGGATTTTGTGTGCTACTGTTAAACTTTCTCACTTTAATTCACTTTCTTTAGTGTGTCTGTGGTGATGTTTCATTGGTAGTTAGGAGGAGATGTGCAGATATGAGTAGTTTGTGAAGCCCACTGGATCTGGGATATGTTAGAAGCTCATGAGCTCTTCTGCCTGGAGCCCAAGAAAGGCTATTTGTAGTATGTCAGGCAATATTAGGAAAAATATACAGTAAAAATTTATGTAAGTTATCCCGTTGTGATTTTTTCTTCTTTTATTGAAAAGGTTTGAATTTAGAAAGAGAAAAGTTGTCCAGTAAAATTGATAAAGTCATTCTTTCAAGTGTTTATGGTGCCTTCTGAGAGAAACACATCCTGTTGGTGTCCATTTTGTAACTTACTGAGTCTCCACTGCACATGGAAAGACTGCGTTGTAGGAAGTCACCTTTGGCCACCTCTGAAATGGAACTTCATTGAACTGGTCAGATAAGCTCTCTGTACTCCTTCCAGGCTATTTATCCTTGTTTCAACCACCAAACCTTTCTTTGCAATCCAGCTATGGCTAGCTATTATTTACAAAATGATTTTAGAGGTCCTTTTTATTGTACTTTGGGAGGGATTTTTAAACTAAAATCACTCTAAATTGAAGATCAGTGAGCCTTGCTTCAATATAAAGGAAGTTAGATATAATTATAATGAAATTTACTTTTAAATAATATAGGCCTGAGATAAAATGAGTTTGTTAATGGAAAATAAAATAAAAGGAAGGTCAAAAGGTCAGGAGATAAAAATATGAGAGAAAATAATCATATAAAGATCACAAAGCACAAAATTGACCACTGACAGACATCCAGTATTCAGAAAGATACGGATTACCTTAATTTACTAAACACTTAAAAGGGACATAAATCCTCAGGTTTCAGAGTTAAGTCAAATTTCAAATGAATGGAATGAAGAATAGTGACTTTCTCTATATAAAGCTATCATTTCTTCATTGTCCATAAGGTAATACCTTGGGATTTTCCTCCAGTGCTAACTTCTGTCTGGCTGGTGGATCAAGTCACATTTCTGCAGTGCAAATGACCACAAGGTGAAGTAGATATGGAGTGATTTCCCCCTTCAAGAAACTGCACGTCTTTTAGGAAATCTTTGGATCCCTGCTGTCCTACTAAGATGCCCTAGTTCAGCTGCTGGAAAGAAGGCACATCCCCAGGTGACCCATTAGCAAAGAGAGCAGTTGGGAAGCACATGCAGAAGAAAATAGGATCCCACAGGCCTTTTTATGCTTTATTGTGCTTTCTGCAGGATTCTCATCAAAGGTAGTTTTGTTTTTAAGATGATTTCTTATTTCAATTCAGTCATCTTTGTGAGAATGCTAATAATCTTTCCATAGCAAGAAAATGGGGTTTTTTTAAGTTGTGGCCAACAATCCAATTTTTTTCCAGCTCCATTCCAACAAAGTCCTCTGAAGTCCCCAAGTGCACAAACAAGATAGATTGTAGTAAACTCTCTAAGAGCAGATTCTCATTTGAGCGGAGTCACAAGCAATACATCTTTATCCCTATACAGCAGCAAAAGGCTCTGATATGGTAATTTTCACCTCCTCTACTTCCTTTTCTCCTCCTTCCTTTGTATTCACCTCTATGTATTTACATCTAGAGACACAGGGCTGTGTATCTGCATTCATAACCCAGAGCTGGAAGACCTTGTGCTACACCCACCAGAGAAAACCAGAGTCTAGGGCTGCCTTGGGATATTCTGAGGCTGGTCTGTTTTATCAGGAACAGCAGCTGGCACAGGAACTGGTCCAGAGAGGACCAGACAGGCTGCTCCCAGAGGGATGTTTTGCTGAGTTGGGTTTGCTGTTACTGCTGTTTGTTTTAATTGCCTACCTGCTCTATAAAAGGCACTCATAGCTATGATGAACCCCTTGTAGTCAGCTGAGTAAGTGTGGGTTCTAACGTGGTTCCTTTCACAGCTTCCAACTTTCCTGTCAATTTAGAACTAATCTTTTGCTAATGCTTTTACATACTCTCTTCCAGGGGCTCATACCCATTTATTTTTTCAAAAGATGTCGAATCATGTTAAAATTCTAATAGAACTTTGTTTCCCAGATACCTAAGTTGCTCTTGAAAAGTTTTTCACACTTTTTAAGCTGTAATTTGTTATGTTACATTACTAAAAACAAACAAACAAAAAGACCACTAAAGTTTATATGTGCAATTTTAACCAAAAAAAAGGTATTGAAAATTTTGATATTCATCCTGCTCAAAGAAGCATGATTAAAACACAAATGGGCCTAATGTCTGTGTAGGCGTTGTGATCAGAACAGGGAATTCTTTGTAATTAAATCACAGCTACAGTGCAGAAAATTTCATCACAAGTAAGAATGGAAATATTGAAAAATGTGGTTTAGTTTTCTAATCACTCCTGTAAGACAGAAGCAGCCCTGGAATGCACATCTAAGACTGCATAATCTGGGAATTAGCTAAAGAGACAATGGCAGTAAAGATTCTTTAATTCAAAAAGCTCAGTGCTCAAATGCCACAAAACCCACTAAGAAAGCGCTACAAAAGATGATGCAAACAATCTGCCAGCCACATAATTATTCTCCCAGCAGGCTCATCAGACAATTCCCAACATGCTCTCCTGCCTCTTTCTGGGAATGTTTTTGACTAAATCTAAATGATGGCTGCAGTCACCTCTCTTTACAGTCACTTGGGATACAAATTGGCTGCAGTGCCAAGTCCTTGAAGGAACTGATGGTTCTCACCAGCAATATTTGACTGTCAGATTCAAAACACTTGGCTGGTACACAAGCATGTTGAAAGCCATTGGAAAAAACATCCCTTTTATTCTTGACTGAGAAATCCTCAGGGAGGAAGCATGCTGAAATACGCACTTTGGATATGTTTCTCTTTAAGAGAAGAGAGGAGTTTTTTCTATCACTTTAGGTTATTTTAGGAAAAAGTACAACTGCTTTTGGAAACTTCACAAGCAAACTATTCCTTTCACTCTTCCTTAGCATAGGCACTGTCTATGCCCTCATTAGGAATAAGCAAGTTGAGCAAATAACTCCAGAAGCCATTTCATAGCACTTGTCATTTCATTCTTAGTCATAAATATTTGTTTAAAGAATTTTATTCCAAAAATTGAACTAGATCTCAAAGCTTAATATGTTATGAGCCTTTCCGTCTTGGGAGGTTCTACTAATGTTGGACAGGCACTAAAATGCATTTCTCCTTCTACAGATGTGGAGCTGAAGCAGTACCTGGGGCATAAGTCAAAATGGCCCTTTTGAAATTGGTTTCCTCTGGGAATAAAACCCCCTGTGTGAGTACTGTTGTGTGTGCTAACACAATTTTGTGGGGGAGAAAAGCTGTGAATCTCATGGTGTTTCTGTTGCTTCACAAATTCCTGTCCTTTAAGGTGAGAAATGGCCATGAGCCTCTCTCTCTCTCTCCTGGCTGTCTCACATGGGTCACAATACCTCTTCACCAGTGCAGCAAGGCATGTAACTTGTGAACTCACAAGGAATAAGGACAAAATAAATCATCCAGAATGAAAGCCCTGAGGTGCTCCTTCTGCTGCACCCTTGGAGGACAGTAGGAGTTTTTTGACTGCCCATCCAGCACTGGCAATGAGCTCACTCCTCTTCCAGCTCAGGCTTGGCTGCCCTGTTTTAGGTGGTCCTAGGAAGGTAGAGATCACTGCTCCTAAAAATTTTTGGTTGTGAAAAGGTTATGAAGTTGAAAATGTTATCTTTGAAACTTCTTTAGATCTCTGAATTCTCATAAAGCAGGGCATTTTAATTATGTTCTGTATTTTTTTACTTGACTCTATACGATCTACAAGCTTAGGAGAGCTAAAATATCTTTTCTGCCTTTGGGGAAAGCTGTCCTCACTGGTGACAATTCAAAATGTTTGGCTTATTCAAAACATGTTGTTTTCATGTCTAAGTGGATAGATCAGCTTCAGTGTGTGAGCGAGAAAGTCTGCTCTTATCTGGTATTGAGTTTATGGAATTGCATATTCTTGGACCAGGCTCCTCTTCTTTTTTTAAGGTATGTACCCACAAACTTCACCATATCAAGTTACAGAATCAAAACTGTTAAAACAGTTTGTCATGGGTTTTGCAGTCTTTAAGGGTAATATGCTGGATAATCACAGAATCACAAAATCACAGAATATTCTCCATTGTAAGAAACCCACAAGGATCTTCAAACTGAACTCTTCAGTGAATGGCAATACAGGGATTATAATGGATTCATTTCTCCAGATTTCATTGTAAATAAAGTTAACATCATAATCCAGAATATTCTTCCTTTACAATACCTCAAGAATTGCAAATAGAAATATTATCCCTAGTCTTTGTGAAGCTAAACTTCATGTGAGATACCTGGCAATATCCTGCATCTTCTAGAAAGATTATCTCCTTCAGCCCTCAAGAAATCTGTTTCTCCTTTGTCTGGCCTGCTCCATCACTTTTTCCTGGTCACATTTCCTGTGTAAAGGCTGGTCCTGTTGCCTCTCATTCTGGATCTCACAGAGCCAGCCCTGAAAACAAATTAATTAACTTTAACATATGGCTGCAATGCTTCCCAGATACCCTGCCTTCTGCCCACAGGAGCACAGGTCCTGCTGGACTTGTCTGGAGGTCATGGTCAGAGCTACCACAACTGCACCACAGTCCCAGGCTTTTTGCTGTCCCCAAAGAAGGACATTTCACTATTCCTGCTGGATTCAGTGCAGCTGGGATTTGGCAGCTGCTCAGTCTCCAGAACCCTGTGTCTGTAGATATGGGTTCATGCATCATGGTTTCAGGCTGGACAATCTCTTCTGTCAGATGGCCAGGAGCACAGGTTACATTGGTGATAAAGGGTGCCAGAGGACGAGTCCTCACCACCTTCCTGTTACTTGCAGGGACCCAGCCCCACTCCATCTCTGCTGCCTGCTGCTGAAGGCAGAGCCAATCCCTCCATCTTCCCAGTCATTCCCTCAGGTCCCAAAGGCACTGACCCATTGCTTTATCTGAAAACTTCTAGTTGAAGATATGGTCTGAGAAGAAAGAGCCTTCCTTTCCTTAGGGGATATATTTCCCCCCGCACATCTCATCGCAGCCTGGTCTGTTTAAACATCAAAAGTACTTGTGTAAATATATACAACGAGGCTAAGTGATTAGAATAATCAAATGCAAATTTCAAAGATGCTGAGGAGATCTGAGAAATCAATACTGTTGTAAGTTTCATTTCCACATCATGAATGGAAATAATATTAGCAAAATACAGTTTGTACTTCAAAGAAAAGCAGTGCTGAAATGCTAATAAGGGAGAGGATTGCTGGAAGGTGGGGAGGGGAACATGGCAGGTGCAGGATAAGCTCTTTCTCCAGTTGTAGATACATTTTATTTGTTCATAAATGCCTTAGAAATGTAATAACCTCTCCGTGAGCAATGAGGCATTATTTTCCATCACTTTTGCCATATATTTTTTTCATGCATCCTCATTCATCTCCTGAGCCTGACTTTGACTCCACAGGCCGGCACTCCCCGGGGCATGGCCCTGGCCCTGGCCTCTCTTGGCAGCACCGGTGACAGCCACCATAAGGGCTGAAAATAAGAGCTATATAAGCACACCCCAGGGAAGGGAAGCCTTCTCAAAGGCAGCACCCAGCCTCAGAGGGAAGGATGCCTCCCTCTTGGACCAAAGGGAACCTAGCAGGAAAGCAAAACATGGTGCACAGATGACCCAGGCAAGAAAATGCAGTGGAGTGTAGCCCCTACAGGTGCCACCAGTCTGATATCTGTGGTTCTTGTTCACAGTCTGAGCATGTGCTCTGTCCCCATCACCTCCCAAAATGGCACTGTGTCAGCCCCACTGAAGGGAGTCAAGGTGTGGAGGAATCCTGTCTCCTCTCTGATGGGGATGTGAGAGAGCCTCATCGAAACATCCACTCCAGACCCAAACTCTGCAAAGGCTGCACAGCTTTGCCTAACAGCAGCCAGTTCATAAAAAGCTCCTGGGCTCTGGAGCTGACAGAGCAGGAGCAGCCTCCTTCCAGTGGCTGGAAGTGTCATGTGGTCCCTGAGCTGAGTCTTCCACCTCCTTTCCCTCCTCTTTATCCACTGAGTCCTAGTGCAGCTCCACTGCCCGAGGTGTTCATTTCCTCCATGACCATCACTTGCACTGGAAGTGCAGTGGGCAGCTCCTCAGGGAGCTGATGGAGAGGTGGTATATCAAGGCTAGAAATATGTCTTATTTTCTCAATTCTGAGGACAGGCATTTTCACGACGGGGGGAAAAAAAAGGTACATTTTTAGATCAATAAGAGGTGAACAGTTCAGAAATAAAAGCTTTTCCTTCAGAAATGCAAATCATTTGGATTGCTGTAACATCTCCAGGGCTCTAATGATCTAAAGCACTGTCTTTTTTGCTGTCTGCAAAGCAGCCATAGCTTGACCTGTGAAGGACAATTTCATTTCAAGTGACCTAGGAAAGCAATAAAAATGAAAAGACAAAATGAAAAGAAATATCTATTCGAACACTCATGACACCATTTTTATTTGCATCATAGAGATCATCGACCAGTTCTGTGTGATGTTTCCATTCCAAATTGCAATGTTCCACTGTAGCAAATGTGCTGTTTAAGGTCAATCATAAAACAGCTACAAGTACAATTTAAGCTTTTGCAATTGCAGGCAAAACAAGAGAAAAGGTACTTTGTACTCCATCTGGAATTCTACTCACTCTGTACACAGTGTTAATAAAATACAGCTGCAGCTCGAGCCAGTGGTAATCAGAAGTCATTAACATCAGAAGCTGTTCAGTGGCCTGTGTGACTTGTGTTTTGTTGGTCTTAGCTCAGTGCCCATTAGACAGACATCTAAATCGCAGGCAGAGCTATTGGCAAGCAGCACTGTGACACATATTCTCACTCAAGTCCCCTTTCAGAAGTAGGACAGACCACTTTTGGTCGCTGTGGGGTCCCTACTCCCCAGCACCACTCATGCTTACAACCTCTGTGACCCCTGAGGGCAGAATGTGCATGTGTAGGGCTTTTGGGTAAGTAAGAAAATGAAAGAGGGGCCAACAGAGAAAGCTGTGACTGATGTAAGAGCAGCAAGAAAAATCAGGCTGTCTGTCTTACGTGGAGGGAGGTGATACTTCTTCCCCTTCTGAACATCCAGAACCAGTCCCAGATGTGACTACAGCCAGAGGCATTGCTGCAACAAGAGATGCTGTGTGCCTGTAAAACACCTCTCTGAGTGTACAACATGCAGCACAGGCAACCAGGGCTTTGCTAACTAACAGATCCCTGATCAATTAGAAGAAAAAATTGGTAAAAGCATGACTCTTCTGTGCCCTGCAACATTTCCCTAACCTGCCTGTGCTTTTTCTCCTGTGATACTGCTACATTCAGAGCATACTGCTGAGGCAGGAGCTCCCTTACCACCCTTTCTGGTTTGTCCTGCTGTCTCTAAACCAGCACTTCATTTGGCATGGGAGAGACATCATTTTCCATCCCTATGTTGCGGGATCATCCTTTCTGAGGCACACAGGGACATGCTGACAGCAGAGCATGCTGTAGCCCAGCTTTCAAGCCTCGCTGGATCCATATGCTTCCAATGATCAGGGTGATTTTTCCCTGGTTTCTGCATGGCTATGACTTGTAGATATCTCAACCATGGCCATATGCTCTTGGGTACCAGCAGGAGCTTGAAAGGAAAGATTCCAATCTTCAGGGAATGTGTCCATCATTATCCCAGCTGCCACCACAACAGGACAGGGCTGGGGAGTCTCCAGTTCTCCTGTTGAGACTCTACTCTTCTGTGACATGACATTTTGCACTCAAGTTTCTCACACACCTCCCAGGCTGGAAATTATATTTTGAGCCATTAAATCCCTCAGCCCTATCTCCAGTAATATGTTTCATAGAAAAAAGTCTGGAAGGCCTTTTTTGCTGTGAAAATGCAGTAATAAACTTGGGGTTTAAGGCTGTAAGGATCTAGAAATATGTATTCATTCATTGAGATGCTTTAAAAAGAGTACAAAGCTAAGCAAGTAAAAATAAAGTAGGTCTGATTTATACAGTAATACAGTAAAAGGGCTGTGCAGGAAAAAAAGCAAACAATCATTTTGTGTATGTTTATGCACATTAACTTTCTAAGTGATTATACAGTCTCTAACATCCAGATTTTCATGGGGTTTTGTAATGCTTCAAAGGAATATAGCTGCAAATAGACAAGCATAAGTTTAATTTCCTCCATTTCAGTAACAGCAAATGCATATTTTTTCTTTCAGACACTGCCTCTTCTGTCAGTAGTACTTACATTTTTGTCTGCTTTTCTGCTGATAAAATTCCACTGATGCCAACTATACCAAACCTTCATGCTTGCTGAATCTGTGAACAAGAAGGGAATAAGGGCCACACTAAATAAACAAAAGTCAATCATCAAGGAATAAGTGAGGGGTTAGCTTGCTCAAAGAAGAGGTAAGTGGAAGGGCCTTTATATAACTCTTCCTCCATGCTCAAACATAATATGTGGATGGTGTTATTTAAATAAAAGCTTATTTTTTTGCCTTCTTTTTTTCCTTGTGTGCTCTAAGTGGTACTAAGTGGTAATTATATTGAAAAGGCTAATGCCACTGACATTTTGGTATTGTGAAAGAGTGAGAATATAAGCTAGAAATCAATTGGAGTCGATCTTTAAGTATATGATCCATTAAGTTGTGTTGCAGCCCTGAGAAATGAAGCATAGAGTATTTTCTTAAAATGAACATCCCACAGGGGTGAAAGCAAGATTAGGATCTTTCAATGCAACAGCTCAGTAAGTACCTAGGTATAAATACAAAATACCTCTAGTTTACTAAAAGGGACTGCCCTGAATAAGTACCAGTGCAGCTGAGGACAACCCAGAGCCTCTAATCCCAGCCTGGATTTCTCCAGGCTGGTGTTCCTAGTGCTCTGTACCTGCCAGTGGCAGCTCACTGGAGGGTAGGAATAGGACCTCAGGACCTCCCATACCTGGCCTGAGGTGGATCTGAACTGATGTTTTCAGGGCTGGTCAGCTGCAGGAGGTTTTCTTTTCAAAAGGATGAAATAAAGAAAATTACTCTCCAGGGGAGTTCTTTACATTGCATACCCAAGCCTTAAATACAGAGAGAAGCCAGGTGTTAAAAGAGTGCCAGCTTCAAAAAGTTGTTGGCACTGACAGGTGTGGCTGATCAATGGTGTTTTGTTGCTACAAGGGGAGCTTCAACTGAAGCTGTTTCCCCTTGGTCTGCTGCCAGGGACAGCAGCAGAGGTCTCTGAGGAGCTAAGGAAGGAAGGAAAAGGAGTCTGGAGGAATTCCTTTGTGGCAGTGACTACAGACCAAGAGAGACCTCTCAACCCTGTACATCTTTTACAACCAAAAGCTTTGCAAACATTAAAAGCAGTCAGATGCTGCTGAAAAGAAAGTGAACTCAATCCTCAAGTACTCTTTCCACTGTATTCTGTCTTCAGGTTCTGTGAGTGGCCGGGGAAATGAAACACATCTGAAGACAAGTGCTTCTCCATCCTTCCCTCTGCACTTGGATACTGGGATCTAAAAAACAGCAGAACTACAAAGCTGCAATTGCCCAGCATAAGGGCTCTCTCCCCACTGTCAGTTCAAGCAAAGACAGAACGACAGAATCACAGAATGGGTCAGGAAGAGACCACACTGGGTCATCTGGTCCCACCTCCCTGCTCAAGCAGGGTCATCCCAGAGCACATGGTACAGGAATGTGTCCAGGTTGTTCTCGAATATCTCCCGCGAGGGAGATCCCACACACTCTCTGGGCAGCCTGTTCCAGTGCTTAGTGCTCAGTAAAGAAGTTTTTTCTAGTGTTCAGGTAGAACTTCTGTGCATTAGTTTCTCCCCGTTGCCACTTACTACTTGGCACTACAGAGATAAGGCTTGAGCAGGGGTTTTTATTTGGTGAGGGGCCTTGTCCAAGCCCAGGAAGCAGTTTAGGCAAGTTAGTGTTCCTCAGCCCGGGATTTCCCTGGTGACCCACACCCTAAAGCTGCAGCAACTTTGCTGCTTCCAATCCCTGTCCTGTGCAATGCCTTCCTGGAGAGATGCATTCCCAGGGTGCAGCAAACACACTCCCCTAAGCAGCTCAGGCTGCTCTAGGGGGAGCTTCACTCTGCTGTAAATTGGTCAGGACACCACAGCATCAGACTTGCAACATCAGGCCAGATGTTAGAGATTATGTCATCCCCACGGCACACAACCCTGCTTTGGGGCAGCGTCCCATCTCGGACACACCCAGAGGAGCTTCACCCACCCGACTCAGGTGCTGCATCCTGCTGAGGCACCTTGGCTCGGGAAGCTGGGGCTCCTCCACTGCTTTGGGCTGGTTTTTACCACTTTCACTGTGACATCAGGCTCCTCAGCAGAAGTTAAACCCACAAATCGACACACTCCAGTTAGTACCTCTTGGGCAGTACCGGAGTTAAGCTGAAATTAGCAGGACTCTGGTGTGGCTGATAATCATATGCGGGAAGGAGAAGGGTCAGGGTCCCTGTAATGTCACAGACTTAAACTAACTCTATCTTTCCAGCTCTGTCACACCCTTTTTGAAGCAATGATTTTTAATTTTTCTTCTGGAAATAAAACAGATGTTTTTAATAAACAAGCAGAGCCCTTGGGTGCTGCATCTTTTTAACCAGATGACAGCACGACCAGAAACCATCTCTCAGTGTGATAACTTTTGCCTTATCTCTAAAGTAACACATTTGCCTGATCAATCAAATATAAAAAATACAATTTAAAACAGCTGCATTTTGAGTTTCTGAAATTCATTACCTCTTTAGATTGTTACTCTTATCCCCTAAGCTGCCATATAATTTTAGTTAATAACCTCCTCCTTCACCTTACCTTTGCCTTCACTTTACAGTATAGTCCCATTTCATCCCTTGCCTTTAAAAGCAATTGATTTGATTTTTTGGCTGCTGGGGGGGCAGGACAGCAGCGAGGAGAAGGAAAAGCTCAGTTTGCAGAGGAAACAGGGTTGCTTTCATGTCTTGCTTTTCTTTCTGCACATATAAATTTTAGGCAATGAGTAAACCTTCCCCATCTGTGACTATGCAGAAGTAGGTTACACTGCCTAAAGCAATTGCAGTAACTCACGTGCCACTTTTATAGAACTCTCTGCTTTATTAGTTTTATGCTGATAACTTTACTTTCCAGGCATATAAAAGGTAGGTAATTGAAATCACAAAGGCAGTTTAATACCTGAGCTACCATATCATCAGCTGCATGGATCTGAAACCAGATTAATACTGTGTTAGTTCTTTCAACTGGGTAGTGACATAATTTGTGTCACCTAACTGACTGTTCTCTGTGTAAAAAGGACAAATGACAGAAGGACCTTTTTCCCTGACAGTGAAAGTTCTGTAATATTTAGAAGCACAAATTTGGGACCATCTGGTCAGAAGCTACTCTTCTACTGATGAAGGCACAATGGGTTAAACCTGGAATCCAAGTGTTTGGAGTAGTGGGATTAGTAAAAGCAGAGAATTTTACAAACTTTCTAGATCTTCAAAGTGTTATGAACTTGCATTTATTCATATTAACATCTAGCCCTTTTGTGGCTTACAGGCACAGATGGAGAAACAGCTTTCACCATTTCAGCCATGATGAAATATTTCATGGTGGCTAACAAAATGCAAGAGTGAAATTAAAAACTTCTCTTTCCATGGGAGAAATAAGAATGATGACCACAGATCTCAGGATCACTCTGAACTGACTGATAGCATGCAATTCCAACACCTCAGAATATATTACAGTATACAGTAGACCTGGGAATTCCACCTCCTGCACTTCTACTTCATCTTCCACACCTTTAAAAGGTATTCCTTCAGTCAGTCAAGCATGATATTGGTTTCTTCTTCCCTGCAGAGTGTGGCTGTAGCAGCAAACAGTTGATCCAGTGTGCCATAAATTTCCTATTAAGATGGCAACAGAGGTGAAAGCTGAGTTTGGGAAAACTCTTTTCAGATTGGGCTCTTAGAAGCAAGGTAAAATGGTTTTTTGCTCATATAGTAACAATTAGGCTACAGCTGGCTAAACATGAGCCAGCTGTGCCCAGGTTGCCAAGAAAGCCAATGGCATCCTGGCCTGTGCCAGCAATAGTGTGGCCAGCAGGAGCAGGGCAGTGACTGTCCCCCCATACTCAGCACAGGTGAGGTCACACCTCGAACCCTCTGTTCAGTTCTGGGCCCTCACTACAGTAAAGACATTGAGGGGATGGAGGGTGTCCAGAGAAGGGCAATGGAGCTGGGAAGAGTCTGAGGGAACACAGGTCCTGTGAGAGGCAGCTGAGGGAGCTGGGGGTGTTTATCCTGGAGAAAAGGGGGCTCAGAGGGGACCTTCTCACTCTCTAAAACTCCCTGACAGGAGGTTGTGGCCAGATGGGGGTCAGCCTGTTCTCCCAGTCAACAAGCAACAGGACAAGAGGAAATGGCCTCAAGCTGTGCCAGGAGTGGTTCAGATTGGACATCAGGAAGAATTTCTCCACTGAAAGTGTGGTTAAACATTGGAATAGGCTGCCCAGGAAAGTGCTACAATCACCAAACAGCTCACTCAGTACCATGGTCTGGTTGACAAGGTCAAAGGTTGGACTCGATGATCCCAGAGGTCTTTTCCAACCTAATTAATTCTGTGATTCTGTGGCTGTAAGTGGATACTTGTTATCTCAGGACACTTCTAACTTTCCCAAGGTCAGTTGCACAACTCTCGTAATTCAAATGACAGGAAATTATTGTTTGCTGATCTCCTACACTTAAAACAGGCAATATGAGCTGAGTCTTCAGTGAGGATTTTTTAAACTACAGCCACTAATTCTATCTGTGTATTCATTAATTTTGAATCTCAAAAATTGGAGAGTCCTGTTGTCTGCAGAAAACCAAAGCATACAAATAGCTTTCTGTGCTGATCATTTTGTTCAGCTTCAGAATGAAACGTTGTGTGCTGTTAGCTTGGGTTTGCAAGGCTCTGAGCAGAGGCATTACTCGGGGGAGCATGAACTCTGCAAGCAGCTGGAGCTTGTGCTCTTCGCCTTGGTCCTTGATTAGACTTGATTCTTGAGGCAGAAATGGCTCCCAGGAAACCAGCAAGTGGTGCTGGGCTGAGATTCCTGAGACAAGAATTGCCTCCTGGTGTTCCCAACTGCCAGTTCTGGGTAGACAGAAATAAATTGTACTTAGGTTCTCCATCACTTACCATACTGCAAAAGCAGCTTCCAAGGCTTGATAGGTTTGATCTCACACACCAAATGGTCAATATTAGTGACAGAAGGAACACTAATATTGGGAAAAGGGCAACAAAATGGTGCAGGCCCTGCCACAGTTGCGTGTCTGAAAGGACCCAGGCTGCTCCCCCTTAGGTCCCACAGGCTCAGAACAAGTGGGAGGTTATCCAAGGACAGTCCACAGTCCACAAGCAGCATTTCACTGGCACCGAGCCCATCCTGACACAGTCGTGGCTTACTGGACAAGACATCAACTTCTATAGTTCAGTTGAACCTAAAGGTGACTGGGCAGCAGTGGGGCTTTGGCAGGAGGGAAAAGGGCTGAAATTCTGCTGAGCAAAGGACCACAACCCACAGAGCACTGTTCAGCACCTGGGGAGCTGAAGAACTACAGAGACAAGTACAGGAAAAACAACCCTCAGGTTTATTAGTAATGTAGTCTGGCAATATTCCATGTATTAGAACAAAATGCAGATGCTAGACTTGGTCCAGTAAAGAACATGACAGATCATTTGGCTTTTGGTCACACCTTGGGGTATTTCACCAAAGGACCTGAGCTTAGTTGGAAATAAAACACTGTGTCCTGCAACTTCGCGGGTCAGATCACTGCTTGGGCTGATGTTAATTCCCTGTCAGCTGAAGCAATGCCTGTCACCCCAGGGCACACTCTCCTTCTGGGCTGCAGCTTATGACAGCAGCCATGGAGCAAGTGGGAAGACCTCTTAACTTTCTCTATAAACCTGGAAGCAAGTTATTATCTGAGAACCAAACATCTCCAAAAGGACAAAGACTTTCAGATATTTTTAAATGGTACTTTAGGAACTCTGGCTCATTTTCAATGTTAATAATCTGATATAGCTGTAATACATTTTTTTTAATACCCAAGAAAAAATTACAGCACATAAAAGACCATGAGGTTATATTTTAGTTTTCTAGAAGCTGAGATAGTCATATTAATATATTATGAAGGCATTGTAGCAAGAGTGCTAGGATTTTAATGATAAAACATTCAGGGTCAGCAGAAAATATATATCATCATCTGCAAATTCATTTTAGATATAATAAAATAGCATAGCATAGGAGATCTGTCACATCTTAAATAGGATAAATGTTATTTATACTTTATGCTGCAACATTTTATCTTCTGAAGAAGCAGGAAGGTACAGCAGGATTCAGTATTTGATCATGTAGCATCTGCAAATGTGCAGAGTGGCCACAGCAGCTCATCCAACGGCAACAATCCAGGGCTGCAGGAATTGCCATGTGTGGGGAATGCTGGAGACCAGCTGAGGAGAGAAGCCATGCACACCTGCCCCACACGGAGTCAGGTGGGTCCTGCTGAAGGGATGCAGGTGGGACAGAGGTTATAACAAGGGGAACAGGCAGTGAGTGAGGTGTCGAGGAGCTTTGGCCAGCCTGGAGTTGCTTGATCTGTGGGTGAGTGACCACTTGGGTTTCTCTGCAAAGGAAATGTGATGGTCAGGTGCAGCTGGTGGCAAGCATGGGAGGGGGAAACCTTGTGGCAGTGAGTGGTTTCCTTTGGGAGTGAGCTCTGGTGCTTGCAGGGCTGGCTACACAGGCTGCAGCAGTTCTGACAGAGCCCAGGGAATGGCAGGAATCCATGCTCCAGCACCAGCAGGATGTTGGGCACTGGTCTGCCCTCGGTTGACTAAAACCTACTGACTTAAACCAAGGTCAGAAATGTTGCTTGTAGGAAAGGCTTCTTAAGCTGTTAATTTGCTGATGGCTTTGTGAACTGTTGAACAAAAGAGCAGTGTTTTTCTGAAGGTGTGATACACCTAGATGGAACATGCTACGTTTATGTTGGCCCTGTTCTCAGAAATGCTCTTGACAGTAGATCACAGCAGTGTTCTTGTGCAGTACTAGCAGGTAAATGTCAGGAGGGGATTTTTGAAATGTATGTAGCATCAAGAAAGTGGGGAGAATTTGGAAGGAATGCAATTTGTTATCTAACTTCTGAATTATTCTTAATGTTCAAAAGCTGGCAGCAGTGCTTGTATGCACTAAATGCCTGGTAAGGAATTGCAGGGTGCTCCACAGGAACTCTGAATGTTTTGGCAAACAAAAGCCCCGAGGTTAAGCTCTGCATAATGCTTTCTTGGCCTGCACTGCCAGACTTAAGAGGAGGGTGCTGAAAAAGCCAACAGTGAGCATATGGTGTTGTCCTCTGCATACCCTTCCTTCTAAGCCCACAGTACAGCTTTGTTGTTCAGCCCTAGATAGGGAAACATCTTTTGTGAACTTCCTACATAATTTTCTTTCTCAATAGATTATTAGTTTTCTAATAAGGTAAAAATGGTAATAATCAGTTCTGTACAAGCTTGTGGACATATTCTGTTATTCCTGAGGAAGAAAGCAGAGTGCAAATACCTTCTCATGGGATGCAGTTTTGCAGTAGTTGTTTTTCCAGGCAGGATGCATTTGGGTTTCAGCAGGCTTCCAAAGTAGGCTAGTGAAAGGTCACGTTTCAGTTGTTACAATCTTGAGCTGGCACACCCTGTGAACTGGTGTTGGCATCCAGGGTTAAGTCATTGCACACCTCTCCTACGGTGGGAAAATCTCACAGGGGCTCCTCCTTGTCTCTGCCATCAAAATAAGGTGCTGAATTTAAATCAGACTGGAGGTACCCTAAGGGTTTATGTGCCTGACTAGCAGGGATTCACTTTCAAAATAATCAACTCCTGTCTCTATGCCAAAAATAAAACAGCAGGAATAGCAACAGGCAACTATAGCAGTAAAATACTTGTATTACCTGTTATAGAAATTGTGGGGGGTTGGCATTTTTACACTCTAATGATTTTTTTTTGTAAATTAGCATTTTTGTAATGTGAAAATCTACAACAGATGTGACGTAACATAAAGAAGAAGTGAAAACATTACTGGGGCCCTGAGGCACTCAGTATTTCTCATTTCAGAAGGAAACCAAAGTGAATTTCGAATTACAGTTAAGTTTGGAAAACGCTTTGGGAGAATCACAGGCTGCAGAAGTGAGGTTTAAAAGAATGTAGCAAACACTTTAGCATACTTTAGTCTTAGAAAATAGTAGGAGTTGGGATAGCTCCAATAGGCTTTCTCATGCTTTGCAGCTGTTTTTCAGCAAACCTGCTTACCTGTAGTAGCTTAATTTGGTGAGACACAAATGCAATTTATTTTTCCCCCCTTCCATATTGAAGTACACGCTTGTGAACCTACTGTTTGTTTAGCAAAGGGAAACTACTGGCTTTTCTTCATATCTGTGGCATTATCGTTTTTGATTTTTGTCTATCCTGCTCATGGAAGCTAAAATCTAGGCCCTATTTCAAATTTCCCATGTGTAGTAGACACTTACAGCACATATAAACTTAATAAAGGAGTGTCATAAAGTATTTTTAGTCTGGAGCTTCGTGGGTAGGAGATGGAGAGTCCAAGCTGCAGACAGCTGCTGCCACTGGACTATTCAGGCTGTGATTTCGTCAACTACTGTGTTTTCTATTTATGTACCTACAAAAAAGAGATGATAAAATTTGTCTATGTCCAATGTGCTCTGAGCGTTTAGCAAATATTTATTAATTACATGAAGACTTTCGGGGGATGAGTAATTACATTTCTGCATCTTGCAGAATCTGATCTCTTCCTGCTTTAAGCAGCTTCATCTTTCAGTCTTGAGAGCACTTTCCAATGGAACTGTTGAAATCTGGAACAAATATTTTCATGATAATGGTTAACATATTAACCTCATGTTTAAAGCTTTGCTTCATCTTCCCCACTTCTGCTCATGTTGTGTTTCATAACACCTCCTGACATTTAGGATGAACTGTAGATACTGAAGATTATTGAATTGTTTCCACTTGGATAAATGGGAACTTTGCCATTAGGCCCTATGGAAATAGGATCAGGACCAGGACAGATGCATGTAATGTCTTGTAAGACACACCAATACCTTTCTGCCTGAACAAATAGGACTCTCATCACTTCTAAGTTTGTCCTCTAGCTCCCTGTGACATCCCTGCTACTACCTTTTCAGCTACTCAGTACATTATAATGATCTTCCCATCCATTTTCTGGAAAGAAAACTAGCAATACTAGATTGCTCAAAAGACTCCCAGTCAGAGGTGCTAGATCACACCTGAGTATAAAGGAAAATGCATTAAATCTATAGGAGCACCCAATGAATCCATAATGAGCTGGTGCTGTCACCATAATAAACAAATGCAAGAAAAGAGATGACCAGAGCTTTTTTCAGGCTCTACAGGTACAATACATGTTGCTGTGATTTTAATTCAAGTCCTACTTAAGCTTTGTTTAAATGGTCATCAGAGGCTAAAAAAAGCTGGTGTAAGATTTTATCAAGGTCTTATTTTCCTAGAGTACTACACATAACTCATGGGTATTACTGGTTACATGTCAGAACTGTCCCTCTCTCAAATCAGAACTTCTTTTAACCAGGGACAGGATTTTCAAAGGAAATGTAAGCAATGAAGAAAAATGGAGCCAATATGATTTTGTCTCTGACCTGTTTATCAATGAAGTCAGAACACATGTTCATTTTCTGTTCCATCCCATTCCTGCCATTTACCTTAAGATAACCAAAATTATGCACTTTCTATGAAAGCAAGCTCTGAGGACCTATCCCAAACAGAGCACCTGCTTTTAGCTGTACTGAATAAGCAGAGAAAACACATCACATCCTATCCAGCCTGTGCTGCCATAGATTGACGTATTTGTCTGTTCCAGCCTGAATCCACCAGATTACTTTAAAGCAGCTTAAGCTTGCCTGATTTGACCCCTGGAAGGCCAGGCATTGCAGGGCTAATTCCTGGTCCCAATTTCCAGACAGGCTGACAGCACAGGCATTTTCAGTGGTCTGAGCAGCAGCACAAAAGCAAAGCAAATAAATGTCCACTGAGTAGTGACCTTGACAAACTACAGCAGGTACCTTGAGCATCTGCTGTAGGCACTGTTATGACCCTCACTTCCAATGTGCCATAGGAGCACACATTAGCTCTGGAGTATTGATCTAGCAAGGATCAGTGCAAGGGCACTTCAATGAGAAAATGAGTAATTCTTTACCCTGATTATGATGATTAATTCTGTTATGTCAGCAGTCTTTGGCACAGCCACTGACAGCAGATTTCAGAGGGAAAAAACCTAATTCAAGAGCAAAGAACCTTAAAGACGACGGGGTTTGTGTGTTTAAGTAATATTAATAAACGACACACAAGCAGACATAATTTTACATATATGCACAAACACATGTACTTTCCTCAGTTCTGTATAGGACTTGGTACTGCTGTGTGTTTGCATTTGAAACATCAGCCAAGATTTAAAAATTGGCACTGTTGCTGGAACTGACCAGCCACAGATGGACTCAATGTGGAAGTTTTTGGACCACATGAAGCTGAGCAGAAATTCTCTCACACATGCCAATTTCACAAATAAATAGTGTTGAACTGGCAGGTGTCCTGCTTCTGTCACTTCAAGTTTGGTTATGCAAAAGATTAATCAAGACATCTCTCAGGTACATCATTTAAGATTGGCCTTTGCACATGATATTGGATGTTCCAATGTTTGAAGGGGATTTGGCTTCCAGACAGTGCATTTACTTGTTTCCTCTCCAGTTCTGAAGGCATGCACTCACCAGTTGTGCCCCCTGCTCCTACAGAGTTTCTCTCTCAGCTGCCATAACCAAGTTGTGCTCTTTGGCAGTTTGTTTTTGTCCTGGATGGATCCCAGCTCTTGTCTTTCATGCATTTAGTAGATGTGTTTAGGAGGGAAGTATCAAGACCAGGTTTTCCAATCCTGTTTTGCTACGAAATGTTAATTTGGCAATCCTAACATCATTAAAAATGATTCTCAATAGGGTATGCTCTGCCAACACATGACCTTTAGCTGTTAAGAAAGAGTACAGAAACACCACAAAAGCAGGTAATGATATAGTCAGTTCAGTATTTGACAGGTAACAAAAAGGGCTCTCTTGCATTAAAGCATGGCATTTAGAAAGCTGGAGCAACACTTTAGGTGGCTGCCCTTGTATCATAATCTGTCTGCTATAAAACATTCCCCTACAGAGGGAAAATAAATGCCATCACTTGGATCTGTAGATGGGTAATTAACATGTTCCCTTTCAAATCAGAACCACTGCAAACACTTCTGCAGGTGTCACCTTCTCAGCTCAGAAGTGCTGATCATTTGCCTTGTACTGGCAGGCTTGCACAGAACAGAATTTGGACCAAGCATTTTGAACCCCCCCCCATGTTTTCTCACTTTCTCAGTTCATACACAGCGTTCTTTCCTATCTTCTTCTTTTTTGTTTGTTTTTATCATATGCAAGGAAAAGAGTAGAAGGCTAGGTACAGAAGAAACCAGTCTCCTTTTCATCTAATGGGAAACTGCCTTACAGATTTTTGTGGCAGAGAGGATACCAACATTTTATTTCCAGAAAAGCTTTGATTATCTGGGGTGCTCTTACAGTGACTATATACAGCCCCACCAATGAATATCTAATAATAAAAACACTGAAAAGGTGATATGCAAATACACAGAGAACTACATTGATCTGCCATACTGACATAAACAAGGAAGTAATTTCAGTGTCAATTTACACTTTGTATACAACCTGCTTTCCTACTATTCAAGGGAGATCAATATTTATAACAGTTCATTAGAGAATGCAGTTGACTTTTATTGTGCAGACCAAAAAAAATGCAGTCACCAACCCACCACTGCATTAATGTATGAAATCAGTTAACAAAATTATTGTAAAAAATAACTTAATTTCTGATGGGCAAATGGAAGCAAGTTCTACAGCTTTCCCACATTCCTGTGTTGATAGGAGAAACTGGCATTGAACCATCATACTGAGTAACTCAAGGACAAAGCCATTCTGTTTAGGGGAATAAAAATATCCTGATTTTCTCCCCCAGTCCCAAATCCAACATCAGTTCATCTACAGGAAAAATGTCCCTTGGAGTTACTGCAGAAGTCCCACATTCTTTACTCTCTAAATCTGGTATGTAAGTACCTGATAGAGCTATCCTACTGGCATGTACACAACTCAGTGAAGCATTGCTTGGCTCCTTCCAAAAGTTTTTAGCTTGCCAGCATACTAAGCTTAATCTTCTGATTCCTCATAATGTGCATACCCACTAGCATAGGTCCTTCCTAAATTCAAATTGCTGAATACATCCGTGGCCTCAGAATCTGAATCTTTCCCTCGTTCATCATTGTCATCTTCATCATCATCTTCTGCTTCATACTCATCATATTCATCTTCGTGGTCACCTGCAACCCCACTCTTGTTGGAGGAAAGGTTTTTCCAGTAGGCATCATAACCAGAAGCTCCATCTGCATCTTCTCCTCCAGTCTGTCGGCCAAACTTCAGAGAGCGTGCTGCAGGCAAAGAGAAATCATCATGTTCCCACCAACATTTCTTTTCTATTTTTTTTTTCACTACTTGAAGAGTAGTTTAAATGGCAATTATTTTTCATTTTTTCCACAACTAAAATCTCACACTAAACAAAAGCTTTCACTTTCTTGGAATCAATTAATGGTTAATAATGAGACTGCTCAGTTCCAGAACTCAGAAACACAAAGTTTTCCTCAAAACAAATGAAGCTAAACTGTGCAAAACAACTGAAAGTAACCAGAATTTACTCAGTGCTCCTAGGCAGAAATTAGTCACTAATGGCACTTGTATGGCTTGTTAGCTAGAGAAACTGGCTTACTTGACATGCTCAGATCCTTTGTCTGCTGAGTTTCATGGCCACATTTAGGGCAAGGAGGCTTTTTCCCTTTTTCCTGCTTGAAAACCTTACTTCTCACATGATCGTCACAAAAACAAGCCTGTGTGTTGAAGGGAGAATACAAGACCAAATGTTTTAATCACAGAAGCACATTCTTCAGCAAGAAGCAAACAAAAATGTGTCTAACAGCGGCAGGGTTTTCTGGCTGGCATTAGAATTTAATGATGTCTCTCTTGCTGCCCACAAGGAGCCTGGCAAACCTGGCTTTGTGTTGACAAGCTTAAATAAACATAGTGAGATACATGCCAGAACAAAACTATGCAGGGGCCTGAAGGCAAGAACTAGAGATGGGAAGTTCACACACTGAGCACTGGTGTGCAGTGAAAATACCTGGAAAAAGGAACTATTTGGAATAGGCCATCAATGCCATGGCAGAGTGCAGGGAAAACATATGGAGGGTAAGAAGAATAAGAGCAGGCAATGAACCAGCACCTGGAGAAATCTGGGCAATGCTGATGATGAAGCAGGTGGAACATTTTATACAAAATTACTTCTGAGTGCACAAAACCAATGTCAACAAAACAGCCTGTCCACATGGAAAACTGGATTAGCTGTGGAGATTATTCCTTTGGATGCAGCCATTTCTGGTCAGATAACCACTTCACTGTTGAAAAGAACAACTTTTCTAATTGTTTTAGTTCCACACTGGTTCAAAGCATATTCCAAAGCCTTGGATTCTGTTCATGACCAAGGATTTAGTTTATTATCTTGGGGTTTTTTAAAGCCCCAACATGTTGCAGGCCCAACTTCAGCTAAGAGGGCAGGGCAAAGATCACACTGTCTTGTGGTTAACAGGCAAGCACAGATAAAAAACCTTTTGTCCCCCACAGGTCTGATCCCAGGCTACAGAAACTAATACAAAAGTATGAATCTCCTTTTAATAATGGAGAGGAAGGGATAGTAAGGCCTGATAACCAGCCCTGGAGGCCAAGGAGAAGGAGCCTAAAATCAGCTCCTCACAAGTGTCTTCATTCTTTACCTTACAACGCAGGCAGGAATGCTGCCCCAGCCTGTTACAGGAGACACCTGTTGGAGAAAAGCAGTATGACAAATTCAGTACTTGGAAGTTGCAGACCTTCATGTTTTTAAAACCTTGTAAAAGTATGCAAAGCCATAATTGAGGCATTTCGTTTTAATTCCCTGACACAACTGCACTCTGCAATGTCAGTCAGTCATTTTACCCCACAGTACCATATTTTACTACATTTTTTAAACTCTAAACCTCATTTATGACACAAAAAAAAAAAAAAAGAAATTTCAAGAGGGGAAAAACATTTAACTATTTCTTGATCTTCCAAAATTTTAAAACATGAAGCTTCAGAACCAATTGGTGTTAAGGTTTCATCATGCTTTTCCTTTTCTCACAACATTCAAAAGGAGTGCTAGAGATGTAAGTTGTTACATTCTGTATTTTCTGTCGTATCCCTCTGGAAATGTACTTGACTGCACAAAACTTCGTAAGAGAGTCTATCTGTGTTAAAGAACTGGAGCTGGCATACAAGCTGTAAGGAGCAGAATCAGTGCCCAAAATTTAACTTGTCTTGAGCTTCAAATTGTTTTTATTATTCCACTAGAGGGAGTAGAGTATAGGCAAACACTCGGGAACTGGCAGCAACACGAAGTTTGGTGAATAGTTACTCCTCAAGAAGCAGTAACATGTACTTTACCAGTTTCTGTGCAAGTACTCATTCCTTTCCTCCTTGTCTAACCCCTGTGACAGCAGTTTTTGAATCTGAAGTAATAAATATCATGTGTTCTCCACATGAGCAGGACAGATGTGGGATTTAGAACTCTGACATGTGTTTAAAGATGGAACTGGAAATGCTGATGCATGCAGATTCACCATTTTTTGAGAATCTAAAAAGCTCTCTCAGATAATGATGGAAAGTAACAGTACCTTTTTCAGAGCTAAAATGGATTTATACTACAATTGCATGACCACATTTGAAGATCATGTATTCTGTAAAAGTACAGGTTTTATAATCTTGTTACCTCACTGACAAAAATTTTGTCTCTACCAAGTCTGTTCTGTGCTACAAAACACCAAACACATTGAAAACCATCAAAAAAACTCTCTCTCTATTCAGGGTGTGATACCACATCTGTGAATTGGGAGCTTCCAACAATCACTGAAAAAACATTCTTGTGGAACAGCTGTTGCTGCATCAATATTGCTATGCAGGAAGAAATCCTGGCAGAATACATCAAGGGAAGCTAAGCAAGGCTTAAAAAATAGCTGGCTAGGAACAAAAGTATGGGAGATGAAAAGGAGATAAGAGATATCTAAAGACACTGAGTAAAACATTGAAATCACAAATATTCTGGACCAGGAGAAATCAAGTAGGACAAGAGATTAGTAACTTCAAAGGAAAACAGCCTTATGATAAAGAGCACCTTGAATTTCCACAATAAGAATTGAGAATGTTGTAATAGTCAAAATACATGCATACAAGTTTTGGGAAGTACAAACAAATACTTGTCTTGTGATAAACCAAATGGTATTTAATGGTGGGTAGGCAAGAAATACTGGTAGAAAAATTTAGTTATTTCAAATATGCATAGTCTTGACTCGTTTTGTTTTATTGGTGTTGGTTTTTTTTTTAACTTTCCTTGAAGATTCCTTGTTTCAGCCAGAGACAAGTAATGGGTGAGCAAGTCAGGCATGGCCATCACATCCTCTTAAAAATACCAGTTTCAGTTCTGTCCACACAATTAATCAAAGTTCAAAAGGACATAAAGTGTTCAGCTACCTGTGCTTTACTCAAAGAGTGAACATAGATCAGCATTTGATACACTACTCACACATATGTCCACAGTCCACTGGTCAGAGATCAGTGAAAATCATGATATGATGAAATCATGCTCTGGGACTATTTTTGTGTCTTCCCTTTGTGCTCCCTCTGTCTCACTGAGCCAGATGATGCCTGCTGGGTCACAGCCCTCCTCAGGACTTGAGCAGCTGCTAACCTCTCACCAGCACACAGGCCTTCCACAGTAACCTGGGAAAGTTTAGCCAGACTAAGACAGGTGGCACTGTTTAGGGCAGCTGTCTTCCAGGAGGAATAATTATCTAGAACCACCTCATCACTGGTCAGAAGAGTGGAACACAGCTCCTTCTGCCTGCAGAGCTTTGTGAAGTGAAAAAGCAGCATCAGCAGTTCCAGTTGTTTTGTTGCAGTCCTGCCACTGCCAACACTCCAACTTCGGAGAATGCTGGCTCCTGCAAGGGCAGCTTCCCATGGGAGGCCTCTGAGAGCCTGGCAGGAAAACAAGTGCCATGTATGCTCTGGCATGGAGGAAGGTCCATGAAAGAGAAAAAAGTTCTAGTCTGGATAACTGGATACCAAAAGCCAGTACATAGGAATCAGGCCCTTCCCTCCAGCAGTGGCAAAATCTACTTGGAAAAGGTGATGGAGAGGACTCTGGAGCACAGAGGAAGCAAGTAGAAAGTCTGTTTTGCTGTGGTGAAAGGGACTATGAATAACTTACATTTAAATGTCTCTGCTTCCAAAACTTGGCAACTGGCTTGATGTTCAAACTGATCATCTTCACAGAGGAAATCATGGCAAAAAGAGCAGGCAAATATTCTGCCTCCTGAAAGGTTTATCAAGGCAAAATAATCAACAACGGGCACAGGCATCAAGTCCTGCTCTGCAAACAATTTAGGCAGTAGTTTTGACTGAAGACCAGTTCTCCCTTCTGTCACAAATGCTTCAAGGTCCTAAATTAGACACTGCCATCCATTTTTACACTGAAAAATACCTCCTATCAGACAACATAAGACAGCATAACTATGAAGCAAGTATTACTTCTAGTACTTTCCTTAATTTTAATTTGACTGTAGCATTAACTATTTTTCTTAAATCAGATCACACTCTCATCCAGTCTCCTCTGCTCAGCTCTGAGACACACTTGAAATAAAAACTTTAAAGGATTCCATAAATGGAGACCAGTATGGTTTCCTAAGCCACTGGGAATCCAAATACCTGTGGCTAGTGTAGAATGGAGTAAGAATAGCAGAAAACTGTTGGCAATTTGATGCAGTGCTTAATTATGTGAATAATTAAGCTGATAGAACCATTATAATTTAGACTACATAATCATCCCTGAATTGAGCACTGTACGTTCTTGAGCAGGTCATTTACTTTCCCCACTATATTTAAAATGGGGAGAATCTTTGCTTTGAACAAACATACTGCAAGGACTAATCAGTGGAGACTAAAAAGGCTATGCTAAGAAAATAGGTGCCCTAACTTAAGCAATGCAAGGAAAGAAGCGTAATTTATATTTTCTTATTTTTAAATGTCAGCAACCTACCATGGTCCCAGACACTTCTTTCACACTCAATGCATTCTGCATCTGCCAGAGGGCACATACATGCGTGGGTGCTGAGACACTTCCTCCCGTGGCACACCCAGGCTTCACAGAAATCACAGATTGCACCCTGCAATCACAGCAAGATACCATCTCAGCACTTCTGCAATACCAACAGAGACTTATCCCATAATCCTCAGTGTATCCTAGTATCCATTCTCTCAATGGGCTTGTTTGGGTTGAGTGAGAGTACTGAACCAAACCTCTGTTCCAACCAAGCTGCTCCACAGTTCATGTTTGTTTGTTATTCATTTCTGCAGGATTAAGTATGATGCAAAATAATTTGGTTGTCTTATCTCAATTCTGTTTTTACAGTTCTTATCACACATTTTGCACATGGAAAATCATGTTCTCCAGTTGAAACTTGAGATCCATAAACGGTAACAATATCCTGGCAAAAATGAAATTTCAAAGGAGACCTGAAAAATGCCTCTAGACTCTTACAGCTGAAATCACTAACTTGGATTTTAAATTCTGCTATATTAGAGCACAAGCTCTGCAGAGAGCAAAGATCAAATAGCTCATTAGAAGTAAGTTAGATTCTTTAACTTTTATTTTGATTATAACATCTCCACTTCAGCTATCCTTAACTAAGAAGCCTTTTCAGTCCATAGGTAACTAATTACATGCACACAAAGCTAAGAAAACAATGATGAATCCAAATTTAACTGTTGATGCATTCACTCTTGCATCAGTGAATGTAAGGGATGAGTTCAGGCACGCCAGCATGCAAAGGCTGAGAATACTGAGAATAGCTGACAGCCATCTGCAGGCTGCAACAGGACAGAGGTTTAGTCCATTTAATCCAGGGGCTGTGACAGGTCACACCTTGCTTTCCAGAATGCAGACACCATCTTGTCCTTCTAAGAACAAAACTTCAAAGGCTTGAAGCTATGATTATCTCTAAGAGCTCAAAAGAGGGGTTTTGTTCATTAAAATTCCCCTCTGATGGAACAGATTCCTCTCTGTGATACTGATGATCTCTGTGACAAAAGTCTGCAGGTTTCTGCAGAATAATCCTACATTTTGATGAAGGCTGGGAATTGTCTATGGGGCATGTAAGAGTCCAGTGCTCTTCATGCATGTGCTTAGAGCCTGCTACTAACACAGATACATCAGCATCCAGGACATGTGCTGGAGTTTGCAGGAGCTGAATCTAAAAATGAGAAGTTTGGGGGTTTCAATATAAGCGAAAAAGCAGTTTGTTACAGAAAAGCAAGGAAAAAAGCAAACTTGGCATGGTACATGCTACCATTCCATAAATCTGTTTTATCATTTTTCCAGGATGATTTGCACAGAATACCCTCATAGTGCAAAAAAGGCTGTAATTTTGTATACATACCACCATAGCTAGTCCAGTACTGTACACACCAGCATGTTTTATAACACAGTCTGAAGACTTCATCATGCATTTGGTTTTTCCTGTTTAAAATAAAAAGGCAAGCAACCATAAGAAAACGATGTAAAATTTAATTTTTTTTAAAAAGTAGAATGCATGTTTATGTAAGAACAGCACTTCAACTAAATGCCTGTGCTGAACCTTAAATCTAGGTAAAAATAGTGCAAACAAAGATGTTTGCATTATTGCTGCATTCTGCAACCCACCTTCACACCTCTCTTAGGTTAAACTAATTACTGTCTGTTTTCAGTCAAATCTCTTGTCCCTGTACTGAGATAGTAAGATAATGTTATGGTCTTGCCCTGTGTTTTGACATAAAAATTTCAAATGTCAAAACAAAGAACAAAACTAAGGTCAAAGTCCAGCAATGAAACCTTAAAGAGTTATGTTTAAAACTGCTGCTAGTTCTGTCCCACCATAAAAGCAGCTGAGCTGAGCAGTGAGAGGTGCCAGGGGCATTACTGGGTGTGGAGCACTGGAACAGAGCTGCCTTGCTCCCATCCCTCACAAGCTTCTCTAAGAAAGATGCTTTTGGTTTATAGTCCCCAATGCTTGATTAAGCATCAAACAGCTCTAATGGCCTGCATTTGGAAACCCCTGGGTCTCAATATAGTATGGCTGCTGACAAGAATGTTGTTCCTCTAGAAACATACTCCAGATGAAGATGAATGCAACACACAGATATGAACCATAAGATATAGAGCATGTTTTTAGTACTTCACTGCATGGTGACAGAAAGGAGACTTATGAGGGTGACACACTGTCACTGCACACTAACAGCCTGGCTTCCAGAAATGCTCAATATCTGCAGGTCACAACAAAGGCACTGAAAGCTGCATGTCAGCAGCTCTGACAGTCAAACTCCAAAACAGCCAAATTTCTTAAGGACAAATTGAAAATCTGCAATGATGTGTTGAAACAGTGGAACAACAAAATTCACCTCAGTATGAAATGAGTATCAACATCTCCTAGAAGCAAGCAGCTGCTTAAAAACAAAGGGCATTTTAGCCTGATTCAGAGCAGTTCTGTCACTAGGAGTCCTCTTCTAATTTCAAAGCATCAGCCCTCAAGCCCACATAAATAACAAGAGTTGCAAATTACATTACAACCCCATGCAAGGTGAATAATATATCGTTGCTTTAATTGATATTGAATTGATTAGAAATTATGTTAATCCCTATAAAAGCAGTATTTATTGGTGCCTTGATAGCAGTCAGAGCATTTTTTGTTTTGCTGCTGTTACGAAACAATGCTCCACATGGTCAATCTATGGAAACAGTCAGATTTCTCAAACCTAAAAGGAAGTGAGACAAATTTTTCCGAAGAAGACAAGCCAGGATGCAGGCTTGCAAACCTTTGGGGGTTAGAGACATATATAGTGATCAAAAAAGATCACTTCTCAAGGAGGGTATTCACAGCAGATTCAAAAGAACCTGCTCCACATCACAGAGGTACTTTAAGATAAAGCTACTGTAACACAGGTACTGAGAGTTTAACACCACAATCAGGACTGAGGACAGCTTGTTTTCATTCACTATTTCTACTCACCACATTGTGCACAAATGGGCAATTTCTGAACTGAATTACAGAAGTAACAAAAAGCTCTATTCTTCTGTCGTCTAGGCACATGGAGGGGAAAAAACAAAAACAGAGTATTAAGCTTTAAAAGAAAGTATTAAAAAATACCTGTAAAGTGTATGAAACAAATATTAAACTACTGGTTTTAGAAGGGTAAAAATTCTTACCTTTGGCACTTATCACATTCCTAAAGAGAAGAAATAAAACACTGGTAATTATTTTCATTCTGGGTAAAATATATAAAATTTACAGACCTCCACAGGGAGTTACAATTAGGATCCAAACCTTTTAATCAATATTCTGTCTGGTGAAACCTTAAATATAAAGGAAGGATAGCTGGAAGAATGACATTCTAGTGGCATTAAATACAGTCAAGGTACTATCACTGGGTTTACACAATTGAAAATTAGGTATTTTAGTACAGAATACTTCAGGTTAATTTACCATTGAAGCATTACAAGGATGTTTGGCCAAGTCTATGTTGGCTCGTGAAGCCCTTATCTGCTTCTCACGTTCCCGACGGTTCTCAGCTTTCTTACGAGCACCAGTCTTTTTTTTAGGCATGTTGCACTATCTGTGGGGGGAAAAAATAGGTATGGAATGAATGCACACAAAACTATGTATGTAAATACATGCATACACATTACACAGCCAGCACTAAACCTGGATCTTACAGTTCCTGCACTAACTGTGCTTCATCTCCATTTATTTCCTTGTCTGAAAGTTTGTTTTGAAATGTAGAATAAGGGGACAATTCACGAGGAAGTGCCATGTGATGAACCATAAAGAATCTTGTGATCTGGAAAACTTTGCTGTCCTGAACTTTTAACTATCTTTGAAGTGTTTTGCCTTAAAAAAAATGAAACCATTACTATTTGTGATGGACCTCTGGTTTTGGTTTGCCTTGCCTGTTTAATAAGCATCTCTAAAGACAGTTGCAGCATCAACAGGCAGTCAATTCTAGCAGCTTCAACTTGGAAGAAAAATTAGTGTCTTTATTCAGAAGGTCTTATAAACCAAAGAATCCCAACTTTCCTGAACACAGAAATACATTGTCCTGACCAGATACTAAAATTTGCTTTTGATAGCACACATAAATCAGTTTTCTTACCCTGTACCATTCTGCACTGTGTTTAAATCGTCTTAGTGTCATATTTTGTAGTCAAAATTACATTGCTGTGCTGCCTGCCTGCTGGCAACTGTCATTATTCTAGAGTGTGACACTTCTGACACTGGGAGTCCAAGTTAAGGCTCCACACTAATTTTCAAACCACTCAAATGCTGATTTAACAACAGAATCTAACGGCTACTATTTATACCTTGACTTCTTCACATTCCCTCATAACGGAAAGCACCAAAATGACAAACTGTTTTCATGAAAAGCACTGCCCCAGCGCCTCCTGAGGACACAGATTATGAGGAATTTTAGATGGCAGTTTTCAGAAAGCTGCACTGAACTAAGTAACAGCAGAACTGCAGTGTCAGGTCCCCTAAGCAAAACTTAGTTGAGCAAATCCATGCTTTCAAACACCATCCAATAATAACAACATCCTACAGATCAAAATTCTTATCATTCTTTCCCTCTGAGCTTTCATTAAAGTTGTTTGTTGTCTTCATCCTGGGCTCAGATTTTTAAAGAAATTCCCCGTCTTTGTAATTTTTGGACTAGAGCTTAACAATGTTATGATTCTGGAAATTGTGACAGCATGCCCCCTGCTTACCTTCAATTCCTTTCAAATCAGAATATCACCTCTTTTGAAACCACTAATTAGTATTCAAATGCCTCTGCACAGTGTTCTACCTCCACTTTCGGCACACCGTTACCAAATGCTCAGGCAGGAAAGATCCAGTGGATTCTGTCTGCAGTCCACACCCCTGGGGGTGTGTGGGAGGGAAAAGTGCATCTGCAGGACCTAAAATAAGAGGTTGTAGGTCCATGCCTGGCTCCCCCTTTGGCCTCAGAGGGTACAACTGTGCTGCCCCAAAGAGCACTGGAGCTCCTGCAGAGGGAGCATTCTGCACAAGGGTTGTTTCTCCATTTGAGGTTTCCTACTCAGGGGTGAAAGGCTGTGCCTGGGTCACAGCAGCAGCTGTGGGAGTGCGTGTGGCTCTCCAGCTTAATGGCTGATGCTGTGGCACAAGGAAGTTCAGATACTGGGAGGTTGTGTAGGAATGAGGTGAACAGCTCAAAGGAAAACCCCTAAAATGTGAGTACTGGGTCCCCAGTACTGTGTTCCACTGTAAATTTTCACCTCCTGTTGCTCTCTTGCTGCATTATTTCCTAAGGCAACCATGGGAAAAGACCACAGATTTCCCACCACAGCTCCAAAGACTGCCGGTGGATTTTAACTGGTGATTGTGCTATGTGAGATGCATTAACAATGCCCAGCATCTAAGTTCTGCTGAACTCACAGCTTCTTGTCCTTGGTGAGGTCCCAAAGACACACCCTGACTGCACCAGCAGGTTCCTGGATCTCCTGTGCTGAGCAGGACATCTTGCCTCATTATCTGGTGGCACACTGCCCACCCTGCTGCCACAGCCACGGTGAGCAGCTGGAATGAGCTATTCGCTGGAAGGCAGGGAACTGTGGGGACACAGATACCAACACCCAGAAGAGGCTTTCCATATTTCAATTTTCATATTGTGCTTGACCATCAAACATCTTCCACTCTTATGCTTCATGTATTCAAAATCTGTTTCACCACTAGTATAAAATTACAGTTAAAAATAACTGTATTAACAATAGTTCATACTTAATAGGATCATGAACTGAACGCCCTAATAATGCAAAAATAATTTTCCAGGCACTGTGATGCCTATGACTTGTTCCATCCTTTGGAAGCACGGTGGCTAAAAACTGCACCGTGATCCCGCAGCAGGTGGGCGCTGCTGTGCTGGAAGTGTGCAGGGCTTTCCTCAGGCTTCCCTCCGACCCATTCCCTCCTCAGGACCGGCACCTCGTCCCGCCGGGAGCTGGACGGGATCCGCTCCGAGGCTGTGGGGTGACGACAGCAGGGCTGTTCGCGCGTGCACGCACACTGCCGGCCTTCAGCTTTTAGCGCTCTCCCTCATCTTCAGCATTTGGCCCCCAAACCGTGCCGCATCACGCTGCCGGCCGGGCCCGCCGCGCTCCGCGTTCCCCGGCACTCGGCTACGGGGGAGCCGGACACCGCTCCGCTTGCTCGGGCACGGAAGCCGCAAGAGCCCGCAACCGGGACCCTCAGCGCCTCTAGCCCGGCCCCGTTGAGTCACCACCACCCGTTCAGCGCCCCGGGCGCGCCCCCTACTCCCAATCCCAAATCCCAATCCCATTCCTATTCCCGCTCGCACCTGGCTCGGGCGGCCGCGCGGAAGCCGGAAGCGGCGGTGCGCCGCGCTGCGCTGCCCGCCCGTAACGCGCCGCCTGGCCGGAACGTTCCGGGCACGGTTGTTCCGCCTCTTTTCCCCTCAGGGAAAAGCGCTTTTTAAAATGAAATGTTGAACAATCTTAATGGTAGGAATACAGTGTAGCAGGGTTTGGTACTTATTTCACACAAGTAAGATCTCGGGCGTTGCTTTGTGTGCTTTGGTCACCGATTCACTCCAGTGAGGTTGGTTGTGTCGCTTCACTTTGTACTTGAATGAAAAAGAAGGAGAAATGTAGAAAATCTAGTAGACGCTAAGATTTTTATCTTATTTTACCCTGTGAAACAGTATCTGCCTCAAATATGTTCCAGAAACCACCCTCTAGATGGCAGGAGTTTGTCACTTCACTCATGAATACTAAAACAGTAAAACATCTTATTTTCAGAACCAACAGAGTGGCCTAGGGCTGTAATACAAGTGAATTTAAAAGATCTAAAAATTAGATGAGAATAAGCAATTTAGAGCTTACAGAATTTCCATTAGCAGTGCTGGACTAGTCTCTGCGGAGTTGTTGCAGATTTGTTTCAAAGAAAATGCAGAAAGTAAGGAGAGCCAGCCTTATTTTTAGAGGTGTTTTGAGTTCCCTTTGTGCGAGAAGCAGTGGAAGGACAGCGAGGGTGTCTCTGAAGGGTTATCATTCCAGGTTACCTTACAGAGGATCTGACCTGTCACGTCTTTGCTTAATGCCTGCTTGCTGGCTGAGATAACAGGTGAGGGTCACCCTACACCGCCAAAAAAAAGTGTTTGTCTAGTCAAGAGCTTTCAAGACAGCACATGTATTGGTGACTGTCTTCACCCTAAGCTGAGCTACCTGCAGAGGACACTAAAGAGAAAGGTGAAAGTCACTTCTGTAAGCTAAACGATGCAATGACAGCAGAGCTGTTGGTCTTCCCACACTAAAGGCATAACCCTGCAGCAGCATGCACTGGTTTTCTCTTCTGTTCCACTCTGCCATGCCATCAAGCGTCTCATAAAGTTAGTTTTACCTATACAAAGGGCCAGAGGATGCTAATAAATCAGAATCTCTCAAAAATAAATGGATGCCTGGGATACAGAACAATGACATTTTGAGCAATATCTTTCCACCTTGCTCTCATATTCACCTTTCAGAGTCCTGTGGCAAGGCAGAGCAGTGGCACTCTGGGTTACATACTGGTTGCTGGTCAGATACATATTTTGAAGGCAGTAAATTAAACATTTCACATGGGAAAAACTCAGCAAGAGAGTGTTGTGAACAGTTGTCTGAGGGAAGGGTGACTTGCTTTTTCCAGTAGCAAAGCTGAGTAGTGCCATTGCAGCACCATGTACCATCTCACATGGACACTGACCATCTTCAGGGTTGTTCTGCTCACTTCTTCCTCTGCTCATCTCATAAAAATCCTTCCTTTGCTGTGAGAGCACGTTTCAGAAATGGACATTTATTTATTCCTTACTCATGTAATAATAAAGAACTCATGCCTTCTCACTTCTACTACTGAAAATTGTGGAGATCAGAAAGAAAAATCAGGAAATTAGGTGTGTGCACAGCCTCTATCAGAATGGCAATATTCTGGGGCAGGTAAGACCTTCGTATGCAGTGACACTGGACTATGCTGGATGACAATGAAACATTTTTACTGGCTTTTGCTGTGATATCTCAGTCCTTTTAAAGATAAAAGAAAGCACAATATCTCTCAGCTTGAAATAAATACTGACCTGAGTTGTTGTCATTTACTTTTAATTGAACTGAAATTTCTTTTTCTCTAAATAATATGCTTGTTCTGATCTAATTAAGCCTCTGTTACCTACCTGCCTATTACCATAATTATCTTCATTATTGCAATGTCTCCTTGCAGCATTCAATATGTTCGCCTGCCTGGGGATTGCATTGTAAAATAGGTGCAGCATATACCTTTCTAAATGACCTTTAAAATGGCATACATCAAATTTAATTTGTTTTTAAATCCTGGCCTTGCAGCAAGTGACCTTAAAAGTCATGTCAATATTTGTTTGATGTAGGATAATTTTTTCTGAAGACATTTATACTTGCTGATTTAACTACATAAAGAAATGGGAAACAAAAAAAAATAACTTGAGGCAAAAACCTTTACTGATGTCTACTGAATTGGCATGTTCAAATATAATATTTTAAAATAAGCATCCTAGAATTAGATGCTGTGAAGATTTCTTGTGTGTGTGTTTTCTTTTCCCCTGCTAATACACCTGATGCTTGCAGTTATTAATCTTAGCCCTGAAAAGCCATTCTCCAAGAAATTTCTAGACGGTCATTTTGTCTGGTCAATGTTTGTGGAATGTATCAAGAGGGAAAAGAAGAAAGATAAGAGATAAAAGGAGAAAATTTGCTGTTAAGTGATTAGAGTCTTGATTCAGGGAGCTCACTCAGTTGTCAACTTCTTTATTAAAATCTATTAATCTTTCCTGTGATACTCAAGTTGCATTTTTTCACATTTCTTCCATGACTTCAACAAAATACTGAACAGCATTTTTTATCATGGTACCTTACTGGGGCTTTTTTATTTTGTTTTTTGAGATGAAAGATATGCAGTAAAGCTAATACTGGGATTTATGTGCACAATTAATGTGCTATCATATGTTAATTACCATATAATAATTAAGATTGTTGAGGTGAGAGGATAGTGCAAGACTAATCAGTTACTCATTTTGTAACATAAGGGAGAAGCTGTAATTTTTTGCCACAGAGAAAGAACTTGTTGTCTAGTGGCAAGTTATTAGTATTGCTTTTCCATGATGAGATTGCAATATCATAAATTACCTTGTTTCTCTTCCCTCTGATCCCATCAAAGGGCTGGCACATGGTGATATATTTGCTGCACAGGTGACATTGGGAGGCTTTGTTTGTGAAGAAGAGGAGGGAGATGCCTGATAAATGGCAGCACCTGTGTGACACAACTGAAAAAGGTAAAAAGAAAAAAAAATCAAGGTCAGACAGAGGATGACTAATAACAAGAATTTCTCTCTCAGTGCTGGAGGCTTGTCAGGTGGATGTGGCAGAGGAAAATGAAAAATGTGAATGTTTTAATTGGTCACAGGATATGAGAATAATTCACACAGGTGATCAGGAGACTGCCAAGGTGATCAGGAACTTGAGAAGCCAGTCCCATAGGAGCAGGCCAAAAGGATGTGCTGTATCTGGTAAAATGAAAGGTTAGAATAGGAGAGTGGGGTTTCTATCCATGTGTTGAGTTAGAGGGGTGAGCAAAATGCCTGTTCTGGCACAAGAGCAAATGGGTATGAAACTTTACAGCCTGGGGTCACGTGGGGAGAGAAGGAGAGAGAACAACAGTGGGAGAGTGTCAAGGTTCAGGGGACATAACTTTGTGATATATGAAGAGAGCTGACACAGTTTAATCTGGCGAAGGGAAGGCTGAGAAGGTCTAATTGCTGTCTTTGAGAACATAAAGGAAATTTTTAGAGACAGAGCCAGGCTCTTCTCAAGGATACCCAGTGACAATATGACAACAGTCACAAGCTGCAGCAAGAGGAATTACAACTGATATACAGAAAACAATTCTTTGAAGGGAGAGTGGTTAAGCAATGGAAAATCTGTGCTGGAGCCCCGAGCACTGAGGTCAAGAAACTCTCTTGTATTTAGAATGGATATTATTAAAATAACACAATGAGTTAGATAGGAGGGGACCTCTAGAGCTCATCTATTCAAGTCCCCTCATGAAAGTTTCTACATCAAATAAGGCGGTCAAGGCCTTGTCTAGCTGAATCTTAAATGTTGCCATGGATAGGGATTGCACAGCTGCTCTGGACACCCTTTTCCCAGGATTAACAACCTTGCCTGCAAAGATCCTGAGCAAGAGGATCCTACTGATTTCAAAGGCAGTTGGACTGTGTCCTACATGAGGTAGAATATTTGTTTGCCATATTTTTCTGAAATATCTGTTCTAACAAATTCAGCATTTCAGCTGTTCTGTGTTTTTCTTCTGTTATTGAGCTGTGTGACATGTTCTTCTTTGGTGTCACTTCTTATCTAGATAGCAATTTTTCTCCTTTAATTATGGCTTTTCCTTGTTCAGTAGAATTCATTTGTAGAAATCTTATGCAAATATGAACTGAATGGTTTTCCTGTCTAATTACAGCTCCATTTAGATGACATTAATATCAGTGGCACTGAGCACTGGCTGAATTAAATACTGAATTTATTCAGCTAATGAAAGCTGAAGGACAGATCATTTGTTTTATGGCATGCAACATGGGTGGCTTAGCTGTTGATTCAGAGAGAAAGAGAATTTTTGCATCAAGTCTTCACTTCCCTGACATCGTAAGGAGCTCTCTGTTATCATCTTTCACAAAATTGACAAGCTCCCATCTTATTTGCCCTCACTGTGTTTTTGAAAAGCACTGTGGATAAAGAACAGAATTGCACCCAGTGTAGCATAGCATCATACAGCAATTCATCATATATTGAATTTCACAGTGTAGGTGATGTAATACCTGTATTATAAATAAAATGTTTTAATGCAGGTAATCGAGTGTCAAATCAGATGCTTATGGCACTATGAAAAATGACACTTGGAACCATTTCTAGGCATGGATATCAGTCCTCAGTATTCTGATTGATTTAGAAAACCCCTTTGTTTATGTTCCACTACTGTTTGTTGATATTCTGAAAATAGTTTCTATTCATTCTCATTTGTGTTTTATTAGATTTCATTTATAGTGCAGAGTTGTAATAACAGTTCTGTTGCTTCCCAAGTACCTGTACATTTAGACTTATTGAAATGTCACTATAAATAGTCACGTGCTCACCATGTTCACCAAACTCCTTATTTATATTTATTGTGGAGTAATGAATCTGTAGTCCTACTCTGAGCTAGAGCTTATCCTCTGGTGATGTATTGTGAAATACATTTCCATCTTTATAATAGGTGTTTGAAGCATAGTGCTGTTAAAAAGCTGAGCAAAAGTCTTTTTGATGGAGTATGAGAGGGAATTGAGGAGTTTGCTCCAATTATTTTAATTGTGTTTACATATTATTTAAAACACTAGTGAAAACTGCAACATTGTTGTACCTAAAGACAAGACAAAAGCAATCAGTTTCTGAAAGCAGCATTCTGAGCGGTGAGCTGGTTTCTTTGCTCATTTTTATTAGTTTATATCTCTTTTTGACAAGACAGAGTTCTGCAGTCTCTGCATTGAGTGTGTGTCTGATGGGTGGCTGGAAGTACCAAGGTGTTTGAGGAGCTGTTTGTTTGTTTTACTGATTCTTGTTGGTGTCATGTCTCTGGGCAGACTGTCACCATCTGCAGCTAGGACGTGCCTGCTTATTTTATACGAAGTTAAATACTTGTCTCCAAGGGCCTTTAGGCTATGAACTTGCAATTTGCATGATGATGAGTGAAGTAAGAAAGGAATGACTTTTGGTCACTGCCTGCTTCCCTTGGTCTGACCTACTCTGAGCTTGAAGACCTTCCAGGCATCGTACAAAAGCTTGTTGTGTAATAGATTTGGGCTGGAAGATGGATGGGATACCCCTGGAAGCCAGTATGTTTCCAGAGCATTTTCATTTGTGTCGTTACCCAGCTGAAGTAAAATGTTGCTTGCATTTGTTTTTTGCAAGTGGCTGCTTGGTGGAGTTTATTTGCATAGTGGTATTTTTAACTGATCACTGATCAGTTAATTTTAAATCTAATTCGTTTCAGAGAGCTCAGACCTTTTAAATGAGCTCACTGTTTTCCTATGTTAAATCCAGCTAAAACAGCCTAGAATGAACTGGAGCACTGGCCTAGAAAGGAAAGGCTTCACAGCCCATTACTGATCTCCTGAGCCATCTCATCCCCTTTACTGTCATGTAATGTTTGTTTAATGTAAAATTTCCATATAAAGCCAAACAAAATAAAACCCAAAATGCATAACAGCAGCTCTTTGCTGTTCAGATATTAAAATGTGACAGTAGTGAAAATGAGATTTCCTTCCATAAGTGCATTAGTGACCTTAGGGGGACCCTCACCAGGGAAATGCCACAGTGGTGAGAAAAGGCTCAGCTCAGAGGAGGGAGTGGATGAGCCTCTTTTGGAACCATGGGCTGGAGTCATTGGGCAGTTTTGTTTTCAGCTTCAAGGGAGAAGAGGCCCTTGTGGGAGCCTGTGAGGATTTCTAAAATCAGTGCTCTGGGCCAGGCTGTCACTGTGCATGTTACCAAGTATATCTGGGCAGGAGTGTGTCACTGTGTGACTGACTGAGGATTGCTGTGCATAAGGAAGCACGTCATTCCATGAGTCACTGAGGATTTCTATGCATGAGTGACTGTTTCTCTGCTCCAATATGAATAAATAACATTCAGAGCCTCCAGTCATTCCAAAAAGGTTTAATCAAGGCTATCAGATAACTGGATTGTCAAAAAACATTCCTTGCTGAATTTATTCATGAGGTTTCAGGGACTAAAGTAAATTCAGCATCCCAGCAGTTTCTCCTGGGTCATTTAAAGTTCCCAGAAAGATCAAAGGAAGACCTCTAATTAAGATCTTTGAAAATGTGAAGCCCAAGGGGGATCACTTGTATGAAAGGTGGAAATGATGTGTTCAGAGTCCTGTGCACACATCCCTCTCGTGGGATGCTTTCTAGCTCAACAAGTGCCAGTGTGGATCACTCTGTGGATCTGTCGAGTTTTCACAGCATCGGGTGTTGACTGTAGCATTCATCCATCGGTGAGTTGGGGATTGAAGGTACTTGGCAATGAGGAGAGAGTGTGTAAAATGGGAAAGACCGTCTGGAAATACTTGCTGAAGGTGCTGGCAGAAGGCAAGGAAGAGAATTTCTGTTGCTGAGCATAAGGTAAAGTTACACATTTTCACGTGGACCTGCTGAGTCTGGCACTTTGAGCAAGACCCTCACCTGGGCTGCCCCTGTGTCCCACTGCCCCCACTGTCACCTTGGCCTTACCCTACCTCTGCCCTGTGCTGGCACCTGGGGGAACATTTGTGTCACAGCCTCCCCCACTTGCAGGTCTGTCCTTTCATCTCAATCTCCCAGGTGCCACTGTGCCCCCCCCACCACAGTGCGGCACAAAGGAAGGCAAATGAGGTGAGAGGGCTGTTCTGTGCATGAATATAAAGACATGCCAGGAATGCTATGGAGTTACCAGAGCTTTTCTAAAAGGTTCTTTTTTTCACCACGAAGTCAATGAGTGAGACTGAACTAGACCTTGAGAAAGTTTTGAAGAGAATGGGGCAATGGTCCTTGTTAGGGGGTGGCGCAATTTCTTCATTTCACAGTTGGACAGTCACAAGCATAAGGAGTCTCAGGGAATATCTGTGCCCTACATCTCTTAAAGAGCAGTGGAAGCACTGCAAAGGTGTTCTGAAAGAAAGCTAGAGAAATTACACATTCTTCCCTCTGATTAACCCAATCTGCCATTATTTCAGACTTCCTTGGATCCAGCTTCAACAGTTGCTCTTCAGCCTGGTGCTGATCTCTTCCAAATGGGTGGGTATCTAGCAGATAGCATTGTTTGCATCTGAGGTGAATATAAAGGATGTAAAGTTTGGAGTGATTTTTTAATTGCTGATATTTTATCCTTGCTATGTAGCAATGCCCACCAGAGGCATACAACAAATGCAATGTGACACAGCCCGTTGAAGAACAGAGCTGGAGCTGAGGTACTAAAATAAAAACAGTTATTGAAAGCTAGTCAAATATTATCCTCAGAGTGTTTGTTTCCCTATCTCTGTGGTGCAGCTACATCTCTTGTGGAGCAGTTGCAGCTCATAAATAGGAAGTGGGAGTACTACAGAAATCGTTGGGAAAGAAGGATGCAGAGATAAATGCAGGCAAACATGAAATACAATTATCCAGCTTGTAAATGGGTTGCTACACAGTTCTTATTGCCTTTCCTTTGGGGAATTTTGCTGACAGAGACTTTCCACTTTCATCCTGTGATAGAAGATGGCACCTCCCATAGTCTCATACACATTAGTAGCCTTCAAAAGCTTTTGTTCATTATGAACTGAAAGACAACATCCTTGCTGCCTACTCAATCACTGATGGGATAGGCTGCAAGGTTTTCCCTGGTGGAGGCTTGTTGGCAATTGATGGATAAGCAAAGCCTCTTGGCCAGCCCTGGATAATCCTGGAGTGCTCCCCCTGTGTCTGGCTCTTAGAGGGCAGGCTGTAGGGGTTTCCTGGCTGGGCAGCTGCTGGAGCTGGTGGTGGCTGTGACATGTCTCTTGGCCCACATCCTGGTTGCTGTCCTGAGCTTGTGGGAGTTGACTATTGCCTTGTTTCTGGTCCTCAGAGATACATCCTTGCTCCAGCCCTTGGCCCTAACAAGTGGACAAGGACCTTGAGATGAGCCGAGATTGGTTGCACAGCTCGAGGTCAGCACTTCAATCCCCTCTCAGCCCACATATCACAGGGTTGTAGTCCCTGGTCCCTTGTTGGTCAGACTTGTTGGCCATTTTGCTATGTTTTTGGCACTTGCCTTTCCTGTTGCAGTTTTTCATACCTTATATGCTGATTTCAGAGCTGCTTCCTACAAACTGGAGAAAAAGTGTAGTCCTTATTATGCCAGAAATTCAAATTGCTACATATCGCAATATTATTTTGCTTTGTAATAGGATCTCGTTCAACAAAAGTGAGCAAAACAAAAGTGTGACAGGAGGAGGAGCAGGAGGGAAGAGAAGTCCCAAGAATACTCCAGGTGGTTTAATGCAGTATGGCTGTAACACATTCACTGGTGTAGTTATGCCTGTAAAACTGTATAGTGCAGGGAAAGCTTGTATAGCTTAAAGAGAGAACCCCAGCTTTGCTTTTTGGCTCCTTATCTGGCCATCTGCAGGGAATCAGCAGTCAGAACAGATAAGCTGAGAGGAGATATCACAAAGAATTACTACATACAGCTACAAGAAATGTTTGCACTGAAATGCTGAGTTGAAACCATGAGCAGACAAATTTGGGGAAAGGAGACTCCCATGAACACAGATGGAATCAAGGATTTTTTTGTATGAAGTTTGTGAATAAAAAGAAATGAAAATTCTTTCATAAATTTTTCCTCATTTCATGAGAGTTGCAGGGTATGTTGAACTTTAAGCTTCCTAAAAGAGCCTGGATTTACTACTGACTTCCCAGTTGTGCTGGATTCATCTGTCTGGCTATAAAATAACTTATTTAGCAGACTAATGAAAGCTGCCATACTGGTGTAACCTGTGGGCATTAATTAATAGAATATCTGGGTATATTGTGGTAGTTTGACCTGGGGAGGAGAAACTCAGAAGTCTTCTCTGTGAGTACTCCCCTGGGAGTTGATAGTGACCAATTGGAGGCTGGTTTGGTTATTGACAGCGTGAAGAACCAATTGTAGAAATTGGTTTGCTCCGTGAACACACATTTTGAAGGAGGTGATCCGGAACTGAGGCCTCTTGGCTTTTCCAGCAGCAGTGCAGGTAACAGGGCCCTGGCCTGGCTCCACTGCAGGCCTGTGGGCCTGGCAGGGAGGCTGGGCCGGGCCCCCTGTCTGGGGAGCTGGCATGTCCTGGCAGAGAGGGAGAGAAGGGGGGTGGCCATGGACAGTGACCAGAGAGACTCAAACTAATATAAAAATCCCAGCCGCTTTCCCCCCCTTCCCCAGCGTGGCTGGTTTCCGAGATCCTGGCAAAGCTCCAGCACTGTAGCCTTGGATTTTTCTTTTCCCTGTGCAAAAATCTTAACTTTTTCAATGCTCAGATGAGACTTGCAGACTTTTTTCAATGCTCCCTGGAGTGGAAGGGAAAAAGGAGATATTCTGAAGTCAGTAAAGCAAGAGCTGAGTCTACTTTTTTTTTAGATGAAAGGAGAATGAGGAGATGCTGTGAAAATGGCTGAAAATCCTTTTGTAAGATTGTAGGGATGAACTGATGTACTGAATATTCCTATAAACCATGGAAAAAGACATGGGGGGGGTTGGAAATGTTCCATTTGATAGATCATTTGACCAAAAGCACCTGTGTTGAGAATCCGTTGTCCCGAGGAAAGAAGGGGAGTCTCGGTTTTCAGAGAATGAAGCATGAACAGAGAGAAAAGAGACGAAGAGAACCTTTGCTTTGGAACATTTCATTCTTAAAAGTAGTACCCCATGTATTTTGAGCATGACCCACAAGTACAGCTTTGGGAAGGCTGTGGAGTTGGGAGTGCCACGACTGCAGATTTCCGGGCGGATGCAGAATCGTGAAAATGAAACCACGAGAAGACTGTTTTCTATCTTCTTGTAGAAAAAATCCCTATAGCCTAACAAGAGGAAGTTTCTCACTCCAAAGTGAACAGAAGAAGGAACTGTTTGAGTTGGGAATTAATTGAAGCAGTTTTTTGTATGTTTGTTTCCTTGTTATGAAGGTTGGGAAAGGGAAGGAAAGAGTGGTCTGACAATCTTATTCTGAATTCTTTTTTTTCTTTATGTAGTTAACAAATTTCTTTTTATACCCTCTTAATTTTTAGGCCTGCCTTGCTTCTACTCCTGGTTCTGTCTCACAACAGAAAATGAGTATATTTTAATTAGCAAATCAAAACCATGACATTATTTGGTGCATTGGCTGGGAAAAACAAACTTAAACCAAGACAATATGCATAATGTTATTTAGCAGACAAAGTTCATATGAAATCTCACATTAAGGCTAATATTTGGTGTAAGAATTAAAGTATTAAAGTATTGCATAAAAGTATGTTGCAATTTTCATGGGAAATACAATAGAGATGTAAAACAATCAGAGTTGTTTTTCTTTACTCTACAGAAAGTAGCCATAATAAGTTCAAAAATTTTAGATGGTATATACTTATCACTTTCTTCTAGATACAATATAAAAATGGGTTTTGTCAGGCCTAGTAATATAGTTCAAATATTCAGAGTAGTTGAACATTGGTCTATGATACATGTATAAAAAAATAACTTTCTACATGAGCAGAAAGTCGTCTATTTGGTAAGGCTACTCAGTATATTGCAATGTCCAAGTGTAAGCCACACTATAGTGATTTTCTTATATAGTATGTGCATGCAATTATTAAGAATATTTAATGTACTTTGACTTTACTCCCCCAACATAATTCTTTTTTTCAGTTTGACTGTTTCTCTAATGTTAATTAACAGCAATGCTGGTAAGAAAAAACATGATGAGGACAGTTGTGAATAAAATGTGAAGTAAATATTAATTGTGGGATACTTTTTTTAAAAATTAATATAAAATACAGTGACAAATATGCTCTATAGCTAGAAAATTGGCATATAAATATATCCATGAAATAATTGAATTGGGTTTCTTTCTTTTTGCAGTATTTGTCCTGCAAGCTTTTAGTATTTCAATAAATTGTAGCTGCTTATGAGGATAGCCTGCCACTGGTGCTAATTGAATGTTCCTGGATTAAGTTTGATCTGTGATGAGGTTTCCATGGTGATATCCACCGATGATACTATGGCCACTACAACAATTTTTTTGTGCTGATGTAACTCTCAGGTGCCTATCTATCTGAGGATGACATCCCAGCTTGGCTGAAAATCTGTAGGAGTTTGCTGTTGACTTCAGTGAATTTGGTGTTGTGTCTGTTGTGACTGAGTCTGGAAACTGGTCTGGAATCATGCAAGTCCTGAGTGAAGGCAGTCTGTGGTCAAGACAATATTTCTGGTGTAAACTGTTCCCTGTGTTGCTTGAAACCTAGTGGAACTTGCTGGCATTCAAACCCACTCCCAGACTGTACCATGCCTCCACATTAAATAAGTTATGCAAGCCATTTCCCTCACAACTTAAGCCCTCTGGGATAATTTGATTCCATTGCATGGAAGCCCTTAGAAAGGAGTGGGATGATATGGCATAAGGGATCATGAAGGCACAGGAGCTGGTTCTCTTTCAAAGAGCTTGCATCTGGATATGGATGGGCTTCTGAGAAAGACTGGGAAAGAAGGAGGAAAGGAGAATTAGCAGTGATCAAAGCGAATCAGTTGCCTGGCTACATTGAGATTGATATATTGCCAGCTGAATAGTTGACACTGGTTTTAAGGAGGCTTTTGAAGGAAGACAAAAGGATTTGCTTTTCTGTTTGAGGCAGATGGAAGAAAGTATGGCAGTGCTTTTGTGCTTTTTGGGAATTGAGTGGGCAGAGGGTGGCACTGTGGGTGAGGACGCAGCAGTGGTAAACTTGAGAGGGATTGCAGTGCCCATTTTAAGGGAAAGTTGGAAGCAAAAGTATGGCACAAGCAATAAGGAAGAGCTTGTGGATGAATATAAAGAAAGGGAAGAAAAGGGCCGAGATAAGATGATCTCATTTTAACAGTACTGTGAATTGCCCTAAAAATGGCAAGTGCCATGACAAGACAAAAGGAAGCTGATGAGATGGGTGAAGGAAGCTGCATGAGACAGGCAAAGTTCCTCTTATGACATGAGATGGGTTCCTCTGTAAGACTTTTAACGTGCAAGTGTGGTTAAGAAAGTCTATCATTTTCAAGAGATTATGTGAAAAGAAATAGCAAGTTTTAGAAGTAATCAGGGTAAGAGAATCTTTAGAGTATAAAACAGTTTTCTACCTCCTTATTTCAGTAAGACAGTCTTGGATCAGATAACAATAGAAAAGAAGCATTTTTCATAATATTTTAATATTTCAGCTGGATTTTAAAGTTGAGAACGGGACAAGGGACAAGATTGATTGTTGAAGGTCAAAAAATCTCTTAAGGAAGGATGTGACCTGTGATTTCTACTATCTCTTCTTTTGGACTGATAAGTAGCTGTTTCTCCTAGTAAGAAAAATGTCCCAAATAATATCTCCTTCCTTGATCTTTGTGTTAAAGTTGAACTACGAGCATGTGGAAAAGTTCAGGAAAAAAATTTAAGGTAAGTGAGAAAAGATGTCTTAAGGGTACATATTTTTAAAAATCGCTTTGAATTTACTACAGAAACTTTTTTTTTTTTTTAATAGAGAAAGAAAAATAATATCAGTTGTGTCAGTTTTAGGTTCAGTTCTGTAACTCCTGAAAATACAGAGTTAATCCAATACACTTGTGAAGTCCGTTTTCCTCCTAGATTGCAGAGAAAGGGTTCTCGTGGAGCAAGAATGACCTCTTGTGGTTGGTTCTCTGGTAGATTCAGGCTTGGCCCATGTCTAAAAGAGTTTGGATATGTACTAAATGAGGGAGAGTCACAACATACACTAACTATTCCTATAGCAATCCTTTATTTAAGTGGGGAGTATGAACATACTGTCAGAGAGGGTTGATTTTGCTTCTTTGCTGGAACTTCACTCATGTTGAGGTTAATGTTCCAAGCTGAAATGACGTTTCTTTTTTTTTTTTTAATAACCCATAAAAGTGAAACAAAGCAAATAAACTTCGTGCAATTAAAACCTTCCAGATAAGTGTTCCTATCAGTCTAAATGGGTACAACCCAGAAGTTGTGGTACTCTGCTGGTATACTTGTATATAGGAGAGTACTGTATTTTCACTGTTTATGCTGACTAGCTGAGGTGGAGACTAAATATTCTGCATCAGCTGCAGAAATATGTACTTCTAGAATGTCTTGCTTATAAGTAATTTGCTCTCACACTGGATGATGTTTTTAATACTTTGTGCTGACCATGTTCTTTTAAAGTTACCACTACCTCTAGTCATGTAAAAACTTGTACTATTTAAGATTGCATTGTTTATATTTAACCATGGTCTGGAAATTCAAAATCTATTGACTGACCTACTTGCGCATTTGAGAGAGGAAACAATTTGTCTTTTACAAAACATCAAAATCTTTGCTAGACCTCCTTTATGCCTCTGCTAAGTAGTGCAGAATGTTGTGAAATGTGATGTGCAAGAAGCCCTCAGTGCCTGTGTACACACTTAATGTTTGTAACGTTGTTCTCTTTGGGTAGGTGTTGCCAACATTATTGTAAAATCTGTATCTTGAAAACTGGGAAGTCAGTACAAAAAAAATTTTCTAATATCGGTATATCAGCAAAGGAGCACATCTGAACTTTTCAATAACCTTGGAAAGAAAAGCTTGATTAGAAACAGAGAGACTTCATTCCCAGGAGATGTCACTGTAACTGAGAGTCTTGGAAAACTCAGAGACTGCAGTGTGAGATGTATTGGGCCGTGTTTTTCTGATGGGTGATGTTAGCACAAAGCAAAGATCTTGTGTTTTGGTATCTAAGCCAGGCATTTCTGGCAGGCAGTGTAGTATGAGCTGCAGGCAGTGATGGGAGGACAAATCAAGTGCTTCCTTGTGCTAAGGGGTTGGCTACTGTCATGGTTTGACACCGGCCAAATTCCAGGCAGATTCCAAGAGAGGCCACTTATCCAGAAGACCTTTCAGCAACATGAAAAGTGCCCAATTAATCTCCCATTCTTCAAATATGATGATGATAAAAATAATAATAGCTATTATTATGATTATCATTAAAAACAGAACATTAGCAGAAAACCACAAGTGTATCTATCAATCTCTGTAAAAATTGCATGCACACACAGGTATTTCCAATCACAGGATCTTCCACCACTCTCAAGAGTGGGCAGTAATGTTTCTCAGCCACAGCCTTCCTTCCCTTCTGTATTGCAGAGCCCTGACTTGCCCCCACGTGGTGAGGAGAGGATGCTGGAGGCTTCTCCTACCTCAGGGTGGAAAGTCTCTGTGCTTTCTCTGACTTCTCTGGATGTCCTAACAAGCTGAAGGGGTGGGGGCTTAATGAAAAATAATTTCAGCCTTTTGTCTTCAAAAACTTGCCTAAAGGCTGATTTTCTGAAAGCCAGAAGACCTGACATTTGATAAATATGCAGAATATTTCTGTTAGGTCTCTCTGGACTATTTGGAAACAAGAAGGCATTTGGGGAGAAAACTTCTTGTTGGCTTACAGGTGGCAGGACGGGTAGCTGCCACTAGTGCTAAACCAAGCACTCTGTTTAGAATTGAAGTATTGAAGGTAAAGAAACCAGAACAAGGCTATACTGTGCCTAGAGAAAAGAACATTAGTTTTTTACTAAATGCATGTTTTGCATGCATGTGTACTTCTTGTCATCACAATACAGGCAGGGCAGCTTTGCTACCTCCTGAAATATCTGGCTAGTTTTTATTGATGGTGTGGATAGCAGGATGAAAGTGATTTAGAGTGGAAGTAAATTTCTCCATGTTCATGGGTAGCTTAGAAGTCAACTAATGAATTTCTGCAAACTTCCTTTGAAGACCAAAGATTAGTTTGTAAAGTTTGAGAAGCATAATGAAATACAAACCTCTATATACATTCTTGAAATGGAAACAAGTTGAAATTTTACCATTTTTTCCTAATGTCTCATAAAACATGGAGCTAGGAATGGCACCTGATATTAAAAACAATGTTAACAGTTTAAATGTTAATAACATCATTAGTGTTGTAGGAAATCAGAATAGGTGATCATAATGGACTCTCTTACATGAACCCTAATTAGTCTTTACTATCTGTAGCAAAAACAAACAAACCCTTACTGACTCCAGAAAAGCCTTTTCTTCTCCCAAGACGATGTTATAATGAACCATTACATTGACTCATATGACAACAAAACTTTTAGTCTCTTCACAAAAAGCAGCTTTTAGACAAGATATTGACTAAGGCATGTGCCAAATAAAGGTGTAATGTAATAAAGGGATTTCAGCAATTTAACTCTGTCAGACAAACAGCAATGTTATTGCAAACTGCTGCACTCAATCCTTTATTTAAAAAAAAAGTCAACATCAGAGATTAGAACTAGAACTTTATGAACAAACTTCCTCAAATGACTTTTTTTGCTTAAAGTGTACTTATAAATCATTCATCAGTTCTTCCCCTGCACGGGCCATTTCTCTGTCATTCCAGCATGGACCATTTCTCTGTCACTGTAATTGTAGTGATAAACAGTTTGTAAATACAAAGGGTAGGGCTATTATCTAAACCCTAAATGCAATGTCTGAAGTATTTGAATGATGAGTTCAGAACACTTACTTTTGAAAACTAGCCTTACAGGAGGACAGAAATCTGAAGCAGAAATAGGATGAGAAGTGGTAATAGCTCAAAATTTAAAATCTGAGCTCTATCAATTTTTAAAGTAAACACTGCATACTTTTTCCTTCAACTCAATTCAAAGTCTCCATAGGCTCTAGTCTGAGCTTCAGTCCAGGTAAAAAATACCCTTCCACTTAATTTAAGAAAGATCCAAGGAAGGAAATAAAATGAGACAGCAAAATCCTAGGTTGTCATTTTCTTCATGGGCTTGGCATCCATAGGATTCAGTGCAATTTTCATTCAAACTGGTGGTAAAAATACCATTTGAATTTTAATGTCTACATATGAAAGTGCTTCCCTTGAGCAGCAGCACTGCTTCTAAAAACCTGTTCAGTCACAGCTTTGAGAAGCAAATAATCTTAAGTAGCATATGCACGAACATCATAAACTATGCTTAATGTGCCTCAGCATTTTGGCCATAACCTACAGATATGAAAGTCTGGAGGTACAGAGCTTGTAAAACTCTCTGTGACAGCACCGTCTGGTGTCTTCCAATAATGCTATTTATGCTATTTTTAGGGGAAGGAAAGGAAAGAAATATCCTGACAACCTTTAAAGCTAAATTTGGGTATAGACAAAGGGGATTTCCTGGATCATCTAGTCCAAACCTTGCCATTGCATGCCATCATTTAATAATTCCTTCACATCAGTTTATCATGTCTTCTTTAATTCCAGTTAGGTAATGAGAAAATTTCATAGTTCTGTTAACTAAAAGCTTTCCTCTTTTTATTTTCTTTCGTATTTGTTTGTATAAGACCAACTTGCAGTCTTTTTCTGAAGGGCCAAATCCTAAATTGCTGTTTTCCTTCCACTGCATTTAGCTTTCCTGATATACCAACAGAGACCATCAAATCCTGTTCTGTTTTCCCCTTGTTGCCAAGCTTTTAACTTTCTCATAAATAATTCTTTACTCCCTCAGTCTCCCAGATGCCCTTTTCTGCATCTTCTACAAGGGCAGCTCCAGGTGGGTTTTCTTGAGGCCTCACATGAAAAGGTTTGTATGTCCCCATCACTGCTGATCCTGTCTGCTAATGCATTTTAAGGCCACGTTTGAAGGGGAAGGGTGTGTTAATGGGATCTTTGTGACACTCTTGTCTTCATGAACCAGTATCCCAACCCAGAAGCTTCCAGTTAAGAGCAGAAATATGAAATATGTGTTTTCAGTCTGTAAATTCATGACCTGGCATTATGCACTATTGAATTTCATCACATCTCTCGGTTCGATCAATAAGGTTTTCCTGTATTCCATACATGCCTTTCTCTCTATTGCCAATGGCACCTTATTTTATGTTGTCAATTAATTTCCCATTTTGTTTGTATGCACAGTGGTCATTTATGATCCTGTTAATGGTGATCAATCCCAGTAATCTATTGGGAAATCTCTTTTAGTAACCTCACACATCTGTTTTCAGGAGAATATATTACTGTCTTCCATTTGGCCAAGCATATGTGACACTGTTTAAATCCTCTGTTTAAAGTCATTAGAAAGGTGTACTAGTACAGAATGTCCAATTAAATCGGGTATATGCTTCCTGTCTCTGAAGCAAGACCAGGAATCTCTGCATATGTTTGAATTGCCCCAGAAAATCCTTCCCACCATTATCCTGGATACATCTGTTTTTCATTATTCCATTCAGAGGCTTGTTGGTGATTGCTTAAGGAGCAAGATGCAGGATGTCTAAGTGACTACCCTCTGTTCTACAGAATATTCACTGATATGTTTCAACTAAAATAGTGCAAAGAGGATTCTGCCACTGATTTGAAAACTGCAGTAATATTTATTATATATTGTCCACAATAGACAGGGGTTTTTTTCTGCACAGGGACTCAACTCTGTGTTTCTTTTAGGCATTAGAGGATGGCATCAAGCTGGCAACCTCTGCAAGATTTATCATTGTACCACAGAAGTTATGAGCCACCTAAAAAGCACTTAGGTGACTCTCTTTGCTCCAGATCACATGAACTTCCAGCATGGTCATCGCTATTCACACATTTCTCTGCAGCAGGTTCTATCCATTATGCAGTCTTGATTAATACATTTCCGATTTGTCTGTTTTTTAAGAAAGAATCTCTTTTATTGGTTACAGTTTGGTTTAGGTTCTTCACAACATTTCCCCTGGAAGATGATTGAAACACTAAAAAATGACACCATTTTGGAGCTGTGTGTTAAGATACTCTGCCTCAGCAGGACTGTGCTTCTCTCTCTGTGTGTCTGTCAGCACCAGAGCAGCGAGCACAGATGCAGAAATATAAATTTGAGCACCATTCCACAGTTAAGCTAAGTGCTGTCACCAGCTGGTCAGGGTGACTGTTTCAGGGTGATGCTCATCACAGCAGTTCCCTCATTCTCCCTCATGCTGTGGACTGTGGAAGATGTTAATAACAGAAGCTTGGGGGGGTCCTGGTCAACCTTTGATATTTTTGATCGCACGTGGTCTGCCTTAGAGGGAGACAAGTAGGAAAGGAGCAGTACATAAGGTGAGAGCTCATAATCGAGTTTCAGGTGTCCTCTTGGTAGGAGAAACCACCTGGCTGGGATGGCAGGAAGTGCCACCTTGGCTGCCCTGCAGACCTGGGGCTGGGTTTTGCCTGTTTACTTTCTCTGTGAGACATTTAAACACCCCCCTTTATAGGAGAGCAAAGGAAATAACCCAATAACAGGAGAAAACTAAAGTTTTGATATTTTTACCTTGCAAAGGAAAAGCCAGCATTTTGACTAAGGGCTGAATAAGCCTCTAGATGAGATTAATGAGAAATCTGGAAAATGCTGAAAGTTTAAGGGAGCTGAATGAGCTATTACGAAGAGAAAGAAATTGCAGAAATGTGACTGTTTCTTCCAACATATTTTTAGGAAGCTATAATAGTATAAGGAACAGGCAGAAAGGAGTTCATCAGTAGCCATCTCCCAGGGTGTTGTACTTTACCAAGAAAAACCAAAAACTTCTAATGAAAGCAGACGCTAAACAAATACGATGAAACATGGCAGGTTTTGCCTTTGGAACACAGGGAGCACTATCTCATGATGAAAACTTAATAGTGATCAAAGAAGGTAAGGCTCCTTTGAACTCTTTTTAGTTTTTAAATGAAAATATCACTTTCCCTGTAAATTCTACTGAACTTTTCCTATAGCTCCAGTGAGCAGTTTATTTTGGCTGTAACACAGATCCTTTTTTTGTCTGGGAGTTTACTCAGAAATTTTCTTTAGTGTCAAAGTATTCTCAAAAACATTTCAAATTTACCTAAGTAAATGAAACCAGAACTACAGTGGCAACTGTAGTGATTCAGAGAATTTTACAGTAGAATGAAACGGTATCCCAATCTAAGGCAGGATTCTGAAATAAAATGACAGGTAATATAGCTATTAGCATATGAATAGGAAGATGGATGGAGTATTATCAAAGTCACTTAGGACAAGAAAAGATGTACTGCTCAATTAACTCTCAAAATGAACTGACACAGTGGGATTTGGAACTCAAAGCACAGTATTGGCAGCAAATGGGTGAGGGGACGGTATTGCTTCATCCTTTGCATGGTCTCCCAGTGTTAACATCTCTTCTGCTCTTTTCCAGCTGTAGAAAAGAGTCAATTTTAGTCTCACAGCCAGGGAAGGCAAAATAACTTCTTTTCCTGAGCACCCACAGAGAGAGATCAGATTTCAGTCAGCTTTCCTGCTGTCCATCAGCATCAAGAAACCTCCAGGCTGCACTGAAGTTAGCACTAACCCCAAATGTCTCCCAGTCACAAAAGCCAGGGCCCTCACTCCTTGGGGACAGTCATACAAGGCAGAGGGAACTGACCAGAACCTCCTGAAAGGAGTGAGAGGAGGGATTTCTCACCTACCCTATGGTGTGTATTTTCCCTAAGTTTGCTTTTGCCTGTGCCCACTCCAACACAGAATGACTGACCTGACCTTTAGGACTATCTAGGTCCTATATACAATAAGGCATCAAGTTTGCACACTTTGTATTGCTTCCTGGATGATCTTCCCTCTAGTGATAAAGGGAGCCAGTGCACCTTATATAGGCTCTTTAATATCCTGCAATGCCACCTTCAGTATTCTTCTGGATAAAGATTCCTAAATTCCAGGTAAATCTCCGCTTCAGCAGAATTTAGGCAGCTTAGTATTTTAAAGTCTTATTTTTAAACCTTTTGCCATTTTACTTCTTGGCAATGAGTGTCCAGATAGAGATCCACAAAACACTGTGGCATTCCATAACAGAGGGTTTTGGTAACCTGGTAGAGATTCCTCACCTTTAACTGAAGAAATTTCTGCTATTTTCTTTGAGATCACTTGGGTTTTGGTACAAGCACACAATACAGCACAATGTAAGCATAGAAATTACCTTTTAAACCAACAAGGGTATAAACTAATGAATTTTACCTCATGAAAGGGCAAAGTGTTGTGGCATATGCCAGACGTAGTCATGACGTGAATTTCAATGTGTCCTTTGCTCATTATCAGTTGTTGCCTAAATCCAGCTTCTGAGTTTCTATATAGCAAGAATCTGGAGCTGGAGTTCCCCACATGGTGTTCTCTTCTACTTATTAACCCTTCACACACTTAAGTTTGAATATGATGGTCTTGTAGCTTTCTGCAAGGTATAGTTCAGATGGAATTATTGTCACTTCAGAAACATGGGAAACGGCGAGGAGAATTTGTAATATGTTGTTAAAGTCATACATAACACTCATAATCCAGAGATACACCCCTTATCCCAATGCTACTGACACTGTAAAATTATTTTCAGTAACCTTTCAGTAATCTTTTCTTAACCTTCTCAAGGTTCTCAATATCTTTTTTTCAAAATGCAGATACCAAAACTGGACAGCTTTCAACATTTGTCTCACTGGTGTCTCAAGCAGAGCAAAAATCTACTATTTCCTACTTGTTGCTCCTCTGAAAGATCCAGGGTTAGCTGTATCCTCTTTAGGCTCCTTTCCCTAGGAATATAGGACGATTCTTTCCTACTCTGACCCCACACCCTTCCCTGTGTGCAGAGTAAACCACACACTGCTCCAGAGTGGCTGGCACTTTGTCACATGGAAATGTGTTTTTACATTAAGCTCTATTAAAGCACACTCTGTTTCAACTAAGTTCATCTTATCTGGCTCCTAATAGGTTACAGTGTAATGAGAATGTCATGTATCATTGAATAGCACTAACCACACTGGTAACTTCCTCATAAAAACATGAATCATATCTGCTTGGCAGGCCACTTCCCATAAAAACACTTAGTCCATACATTGGGTTTTTTCTCTCTGGTTTTTCTTCAAGTTGGTTAATGTCAGCCTAATCAGCCTGTAACTAACTGGTCACCATAATTAGGGTTTTTTTGGACCTTACCAGGAAACTGAACACTAAATCTTTCAAGATTTTCCTGTTATGCCAAGATTTTCTTGAAGTAGTGCCAGAAAGATGCTGACAAAGAAAGTGAAAGATACCGAGCACTCGCTCAGTGCTCCTGTCCATTCTTTTGGTATTTTATGTGTGCCATTTTTCTGGCTCTGCTGTTTTTCATATGTTCTTAGGAGATGCTTCTTTTCTTTTAAGTCCATAATCTAGCAAACATGCCCTCCCTTTCTTTCCAAATACAATCCTGGAGTATTTATTAATAATACATATCTTTTTTAGCCACTTCTTCTAATAAAAATCCTTACTCTTCTAAATATACAAATGCTTTATTGCCCATTGCCCTTCCAGGCATGGATTTTCCCCTTATGGCTTTTGCTTCCCTGATGAAATCTACATTTCAGTGTTAGTTCTACATGGCAATTTTTCCTTCTCATTTGCTGACTTTGCTTTTTCAAGAACGGGTTTTCAAGGACAGCTTTCCTCTTGCTTAATGATAGACTTCTTGGTAAATCACCATATTTCCCTGTAAACTTCTCTATTTTATTCCCCCATTCACATTTTTCTCCCAAAAGCACTTTTTTTTCAGATTTAGCGAATTAACTTTTTCGAAGCAGCATGTGTGTATGTAAAACATGGTTAAGGCTTGTTTGCTTGGATCATGGGCAGCTGTGAACATTATCTGGAAAGAAGTAAATATTGACACGAGTGAGATACTCAGGCACTCATTGAATGAAAGTGAATGGTATTTCCAGCAGCAGGTTTTACTAACAGGGGCTACAACAGGCGATACTCGTAAGTCTTGTAAGACATTCTTTTGTTACTGAACAGAGTGATAGGAAAGTGGAATTTTGGCCATCGTTTGTACTAGTATAGACAGACATAGAGTCCACCTGTTTTGATCCTTTTGAAAGGTGTCAGTCATGGCCAAAATTCTTTTGGGGTGTTTCATGCCCTAAAAATCCCCAGGTCTGGGCTTTCGCCGAACCAAAATTAAACACATCGTTTAACTGCCCCCAGAGAGCAGCTCCATCATTCTTTGAGGCTTTCTGCGCTCCTGTCAGTCACGCCTGATCTCAATAAACGCGCCTGTCCTCCCCATTCTGGAAAGTACAGCCGGAAACGTATTCGGGGTGTATTTTAAAACTCTTGTACGAGGGACCACCCCTCTGAGCTGTTTCACTATAATACTGACACTTGCAGCAGTCAGGAAAAGTGGGAAAACCAGAGCAAAGCTGAAGTTGAAGCGGGCGCTCGGAGGTGCCCGGCAGCGTTCCCGGGAGATGCCCAGATCCCGGCACGGCTCCCTGGGACCGGCCCCCGCTCCCGCAATGCCGCCAGGTGGCACCGCCGCGCCGCTCCCGCCGCCGGCGCTTCCCGGGAGCCCCCCTCTACCAGGAGGAGCCCCCTTTGCCAGGAGCCCCTCTGGCAGGAACTCCTCTGCTAGGAAACCCCCCTCTGCCAGGAGGAGCCCTCCTCTGCCAGGAGCCCCTTTCCGCCGGGAGCCCCCTCTGCCATGAGCCCCCATTTGCCGGGAACCGCTCTGCCAGGAGCTCCTCTCCTCCGAGAACCTCCTCTGCCGGGAGCCCCTCTGCCACAATCCCCACTTTCCCAGGAGCCCCTCTCCGGCAGGAATCCCCTCTGCCAGGAGCCTCTCTGCCAAGAGTCCCTCTCCCGGCGCTTCCCCCTCCGCAGGGAGCCCCTCTGCCAGGACCCCCCTTTGCCAGGAGGAGCCCTCCTCTGCCAGGAGCCCCTCTCCGGCAGGAACCCCCTCTGCCAGGAGGAGCCCCCGTCTGCCGGGAGCCCCTCTGGCAGGAGACCCCCTCTGCCAGAAGAAATCCCCCCTATGCCAGGAGCCCCCTCTGTCAGGAGCCCCCTCTGCCGGCAGCCCCTCCGTGGGTGTCCGTAGAGCCGGGCCGGGCCGGGCCCGAGCCCGCAGCGGGCTCCGCGCCGCCGTGTGCGCGTCTGGAGCTCCCCCCGCGCCGCGCCGCGCCGCCCCCTCCGCGCTGCTCCCCGGCCGCGCTGCCAGCAGCGGGGGAGGCAGCTGCGCGGGCAGGGCGAGGGAGGGGAGGAGGGAGAGGGGAAGGCGGAGACGGGGCCAGCCCGAGGAAATCAAACGGCCCCGACATGAATTAGGCAGCGGCGGCGGAGCGGAGGGCCCCCTCCCCCGCTCGTTCTCTCTCGCTGGTTCCCCGCACGGCGCCGGCGGGAGCAGCGCCGCCCCGCTCGGAGCGCGGCTCGGGGCGCGCACGCACACACGGACCGGCGGCGGCCGGGCGGGGGGGCCGGCAGATGAAGATGGCAATGTCTGTGATCCAAGCGTGCCGCAGCCTGGCGCTCTCAACATGGCTGCTGTCCTTTTGTTTCGTGCATCTGCTGTGCCTGGACTTCACCGTGGCCGAGAAGGAGGAGTGGTACACGGCCTTCGTCAACATCACCTACGCCGACCCGGCGGCCGGCAGCGCCGAGCTCCGCAGCGAGAAGAGCGAGTGCGGGCGCTACGGCGAGCAGTCGCCCAAGCAGGACGCCCGCGGGCTGGTGGCCCTCTCCACCTTGCCCACCGAGCGCGACGCCTGCGACCCCGGCACCCGCTTCAACACCCCGGCGCCGGGCAAGAGCTGGGTGGCCCTGATCCCGCGGGGAAACTGCACCTACAAGGACAAGATCCGCCACGCCGCCGCCCAGAACGCCTCCGCCGTCGTCATCTATAACATGGGCTCCAGCAACGCCAACGAGACCATCACCATGCCCCACGCAGGTGAGCGAGCCGCGCCACCCCCGGGCCGTGCTCAGGGGAGTGGATTTTCCCTTTTCCAGCCCGCTCCGCCGTCCCGCATCCTTGGGCTGCGAGCTGCTGCGGGAAGGTGTCCTCGCACCTCCTGACAGGGAGCGGGATGGGCTGCGGGCGTCTCTGGGTGCTGGGTGCCCGTCGTGGGGGCCATGGAGATCCTCTCCGTACTGCCATGGCAAAGGATGGATGTGCTGCTAGCATATCCATAGCAATGCACGCCGGGGCTCCAGGGACGAAAAGTCTGGGACGTGTAAAGTTTGGGTCCAGTCAGAGGAATGGGACACCGATGTTTCGTTGTGTCCTAAGAGTCCTCTGGCAGGTGCCGTGTAGGACCGAGTGTAGCTGAGAGCTTCGGAAGAGGAGAACACTACAATTGTAGTGTTGTGCAGGGTTATCAGGAGGTGCAGTAAAGTAGAGAACACGGCGTCCACAGTCCTGGCTGCAATAGTGTAAAAGCTGCCAGATTGAGTAGGAATGTCGAGTATCTGATTTGGTGAGAACATGAGATGTGTTGTCCAGGGAGTGTTTCACTCGCCCAGGTGAATGTTCTGGTGGAGTTTGTGCTTGCAGTGTCAGCACATGGGTGGTCGGGTCCCAACATGTGCTTATCAACTAGAACCCGGTCAAAAATCCAGTCATTCAAAATAATTTAAACCCTGGTTTATGCCTACAAAAAAAACCCGCCACTGTTTCTGTACCAGTGCTTGATCTGAAATAATGTCTTAAAAACAGTTCACCAGATTTATATTTAGGGACAATATTTTCTGCCAGGGGTCACTTGTCTTTTATACCAGCTGCCTGTGCCATGGAGATAAAATGCCACCTATTGTGAAATCTCAGTTTGGTTTCCATCCAGTAGCTAATCATGCCCAGCTGTTTCATGCCAGCTGAATCTTAGTAGAGTTGGGGTAATTTGAAACACAGAAATGCTGCAAAATAGGATGTTATTCTAATGACATGTTAAATTTCCACAGTAAACTAGCTAGCTTGGATGTGCTGAGAAGCAATTTGTTGCCTAACCATCGTGCTAAAACACTGCTGATGCAAAAGCAGCGATTTTGGAACCTCTTTTGTGTCCAGCCTGTTTCAGAGATTACCCATTTGTATTGGCCAAATTAGTGTTTCTTTGGTAGGGTTGGTGGAAGATGGGGCTTTTTCTGATGTTTTTCTTCGGTTTTGTGAGACAAGCAGCTCATAACCTCTTGAGCTTCCTAAAACTATGTTTTATAACCTGCCCATGGTTTAGCAGCTGTTCAGATTATACTTCTTGTTACTTTAAGTATCACAGATTATATACTAAGAAGTATAAAGCAGTAGGAGCTCGGCATACTTACTTACCGTCAAAGAAAAGCTCAGGCTGTTTTAAAACTTAAGATGCAACATAGTTTGTTCTTCTCTACTAAGAGTTTCTCTAAAACTGCCAACATGTTGGATTAATTAATGGTTTGCCTGTTTTTAAAGTATGCACTAAGCTGTTTTCCCACACAAATGATGTTTAATTAAGAAACGGTGGGAGTAAAAAATGTGTCTAACCTTTAAAAATGTTAGAGCTTTGGTTTGTTTTAGAATCTAAGATGAGGTGGGGAAGGAAACTTTTTTACTGAAAGTGGCCTCAGATTTTAAAAATATGAACATAGTATCAATTACCCTGGGAACAGCTTCCTTTATGTCATATGATTCCATAGGATTTGTTCTGATAATCCTTTCTGAGTACTGAATTGGTACCCAGCAGTGGGTTTGTACAGCATCAGGGGCTGAAATGAAAGGAAACTTTCAGAAATTAATCTGGACTTGTGGAACATGATCAGTGAGACTGAAGGACTTTGCTCATTGATTTGATGAGGTTGTCTTCATTCCAAGGATTTTTGTTCAGGGAAGTTGAATAATGGCTGTTGGGCTTACCTTAGAGAAAACCTATCCTCTGCACATGGTCAAAACTGAGAGGAGTTTTAGAGCACAAGTCTGATGGAATAGAAGAAAAAATAATTATTCTTAGATATTTGGCAATCCAGCGGGGATTCAGAACTTTACTCTCCCTCTGGTACCACTGTTACTCTGGGACAAAGTGAATGGTCAGGCTGCGTAAAATTGTGGCTGCAAGTTTCTAACTTGCAGCCTTTGACATTTGCTTGTTCCCAGTCTAAATGATAGCATAAAATTCAAGGGAAAAATGAATCAGTTTCTTGGTTTCTGAGTTCAGCAGCATCTGCAGTGCTCTGCCCACGCGAAATCCTGGAGTGGGAAGAAGAAAATTCCATCCTGGAAAATACTTGGAGGTTGAGAGGGAACGGTGAAATATGACCCAAAAAGCAATTTAAAAGTCAAAAGAAATATGATGTTACTCCCTTTTTATTTTCTGTTTTCCTCTCACAGATTTTTTTGAGGTTTCATAGAAGTTTAAACAAACTCTTCCCATACAGAAAAGTGTATCCTGTTGCATAACCATGTGGCTTCTGCCCTTACTAAATAACTTTTACTCCTAATACCACTCCTAAGAGGTTTTTTTCCCCTTACATACATTATTCTCTTCTGTACGTTTTGCCTTCTTTCTCTTACTGTCACTTTACCTCTTTGTGCTTCTTTTTCTGCTCCTCTCACCTTTGCTTCTTCATCTCTATGCCCATGCTTCATTTCCCTGCCTTAACCACGTTACTTTGCCATTTCATAGTGCTTTGCCCTTGCCACTTTCTTTCCAAGGCACTCTTTCTCTTGCCAAAGAACTTACCTCATGGCTCTATGTTTAATTATATTTCCTGTTTTCTGCTACAGTGCATGCCAATGATCCTTTGCTCATGTGATGCCTCCTGATTTTGAAATCTACATGCAACTGTAGCAAGATACTGTGTGTTAAGTTAAAAGAGGGTTCATAGACCTCCCTCCCACCACCCCCAAATCAAAACCAGGGTAGTATTATATCAAAGCTTGTTGTGGAAATCTTCAAATATGACTCTCCAGGATTTATTTATAGAGCAAACAGCACAAAGTGTGCGATCTGAACCAGTTCCATCACCCCATGGAAATCCTTTGCTTTCAGGGAGCTTGTGCTGAGGTCACTGCTTGCACACCCAGAAGGATGAGGTGGAGTTATGACATCTGCATTGGAGCTCTGGGATTCTCCTGCTAGGATGTCCTTAGCTTGTATATCATCTGCTACAGCCTGTGCAAACCGGCATCTTTATTTTGATTGGCTTGAAGGATGGCATAGGAGCTGTGAGTGTAACTTTGTTTGCTTTTTGACTTAGTAGGCTCCAACCACAGAAGGAAAAAAAGCATCTAGAATTTCTATTTCAGGTGCTTTACATTTCTCTTAGATCAACTTTCCTAGCAGAAATGTTCTCTAATAATATAGAATATGTTCTTTTTTTCTCCAGAAGAATAATCCGTGTTGTTGGCTGAGGTTTCTCATTGAACTTTTTTCTTACTCAGACCGAATTATCCATTATCTAGGTTTGAAAAGGCCCCACCCACTGTATCTACATTTAATAATTTAGTATTAATTTGCAGTAGTCTTACTACCTGTTGTAGCACATATCCTAACATTTCCTCTGAGCTCTGAATAGAGACAATAAGAAAGCTTTCCAGAAGGTGATTCAAGGTGAAACTTCTTTCTCTACAGTTTGTATTTGAGGGAACCTACATGGACCATTTCTAACTTGGGAACCTGTCAGATGCTTGAGGCAAGGGAGGAATGTTAACTGCAACTGTGCACGATTCATATGTGGGTAAAAATCAAATCTATAATATTTTACATAGTTTCTAAGACCCAGTTGGAATTCTGAGGTGCACAGATTATCTCACGTGCTGCAAAGGGGGCCAGACTCAACCTAGGAGCATTCAGCTCAATAACAATCTCTTCCTTTGTACTCAGATTTTTGTTCCTTGATCAATGACTAGTTTTACCTTTTACATATTTTAAGATGTGTTGGTAATAGCTTGGGCTTTGCGCTGCCCTGTCGATTTGTACTGGTGTGCAAATTAAACACCGAAGTTGAAGATTTCTCTCTTTACAGACTTCAATCAGTACTGTAGCTACATTTGTTTCCTTATTAAAACAATTGTTTTCCTAAACTTTGTGGAATTCTAATGAGGAAAATGTGCTGAGAGCATTCACGCTGAATTTACATATAGACAAGTGTGAATTAATGGAGGGCTGGAGATTTCAGCCTTCCAGAGTCTGCCATAATTTTTTTCTTTTCCAGGCACCCAAGATTGATTCCTAATAGAAACTCACTCAGTGGGGAAGGGAGATAGAGATTAGTGCATCTCTGAGCCCTATCCATTGAGGCATTGCTAGCATGTACTGCCATCCTTAAGAAATCAGAAGAGCTCCTGGATCCACAACTAGTAACTAGTTCAGGTTAAACGGAATTGAAAGGAATTAATTTGGCCTTCAAGGACTAGAACAACAAAATAATGCTAGTCCCTGGCACTGCTTGGGACAGCCATTTCAGCCGGGGCACTGAGTTTTGTCGTTAGATGAGACACTTTTTACCTTGTTGAGTCTTGCATCTCTGAGCCTCACAGCTGGGTCATGTGTCTCCTTCAGAGCCCGCAGTGGGAAGAAAGACAGTGGAAGGACACTGAATCCACTGAGCTTTGGATCAAGTCATAAGGTACAGCTTTCTCTGCAAAGTGGTGAAATATTGATTTATTGAAGATTTCATTGATTGTCCAAGCTTATTGATTGCAAAAGCAGTTAGATTTCTGCTTTGGTTGTCCACAACATTTGTACACAGTGACATTCATACAAGCGCTGTCTTCAGATCTCTGCAGTAGGAAGTGACACAGCAAGAAGAAAATCTTCCTGAGGAACAAAATTGTATCCAAACCCACACTAACTGCTGGCTGGTGATCTGGAGCACCTCCTTTTGGTGTGTAGTCCTTAGAAGCATGGCTTTTTCCTAGTCCCATTGATATTTTGTCTTTAAAATGGTATATCTTGGCTTGGGTTATTAGAATATTGTGGCAGTCTGTGGCTTAGTGTTGCTCACTAATTGATGCAGACACATTTCTGTGCTACCTCCCTTCACACCACAGAGGACAGGAACATTTTCAGCAAAAAGGGAGAGAAAACTAACTAGTTCAGTGTTGGCACTCTTAAGAGTCTTTTCCTGGTGAGAGAAGAGAACACTTTCTACTTTTCTCATGTAAGCAAAAGCCTAAAAGAACCTATTATTGTGCAGCACTTGTTTGATGGAGCTCCTGGTGCTTTGTCATGTGAGGTGACTGAGTTTCAAGTGACGTCTGCCTCTGTACACCACGAGCCAGGCTGATGAAGAGTTAGGTCTTTATGAAGGGGTAGCCCAACAACTTCTCCACTTCCCAATAATTTCTGCATAGCTAACCTGCACAGAAACAGCATTCATTTCAAGACAAGCCCCACTTCTGCCCTTTCAGCTGCGTTTGAGTAACAGTCACTTGATGACTCCTTTGGCACAGAAGAGAAGGAACAATACAATCATTGACTCATAGAAATCAGATATGGAAAAGATTGGGTAGTCCATGTAATCTGCCACCTTACTAATGCAGGGCTGCTTCCTATAGTGTCACCATCCACTACCATCACAGTGCTTTTTGCTTAGCATCTTGCAAAGGAAAGGATTTCAGGGTGCTTCAGAAACAAATGCAGTCTGTTTAAGGGCAATGGTTCTGGGGCAAGAGATACAACATGTACAAAGATGTTAATTAGTAATACTATACATTGCAGTAATATTAAATTCACATAACTTCCACAAAGACACAGCAGCTAAAGATAAGGTTAAAAGCCAACTTTATCCATTGTATGTCACAGTCTAGGGGAGTTATATAGTAATTGTGAGAAGAAGGAAGTGGCAAATATTTTGCAACTGGTTGTGTGCAAGCAGGCTTTACTGTGCTGTGTCTTTATTCCGCAGTGGGATGTGATCCCAGACTTTGTTCATGACCAGTGCTCTCCACATTTCACTCCTTAGTGTTTCAGTTTCTCTGGAAAAGAAATCTGGATGGTCCAGCCTCAGGTCAAGCACTGCACAGTTTGACCATTCCTAAATGTGGGTGAGCAGGGGTCAAGGATCCCTCAGAGTATCCTGCTTTTCATAAGTGCATTCGGATGTAGTAAGTCAGAATGGAATTCTCTTGAGGACTACAATTTCATCTTAGATGAAATGAAACCTTAACTTTAAAAATTCACCATATTAAATCTATCAGCTGTATATCTACTATCTGATGCACTGGCCACATTAGTATAAGTAATTCTTCAGCCAGCTGAAAATTACTGAGTTAGGTTCTTACCAACTGCTGGAAACAATGGCTTTTAGTTCAAAAACACATGGGAGGAAATACCTCTTCTTTCACCAGTTCTAATAGATATGTTGTAAATATTGTTTGCTTATGAAAAAATCAATATTATGCAGCTGTGTTTTACAGGAGAGGCCTAACAAGGGCATTCCTGACTTTCTGTCTCCTCTTCGATAAATTATTTGAACTGAACCTTAGAAAACTGAACTGAGGAGAAATGAAGGAGATGACAAAAATTAAACTGTTTGTTTTATGGCTATTTCACACTGGAGTATGAAAAGCTAGCATACTTTATTCTGTGCTACTTAAAGGTAATAGCTTTTTAAAATAATTGTTCATTTCTTTTCCCTCTCAAGAATGGCCAATAAATAATGTCAATAGAGTGAAGTGCCTATTCATTTGTCTCTGACAGTATAATCATGGTGATATTCAATGATACTGCTGGACCTGAGGGTCTGTCAGAGTTTTGGCCTCGAATTTGATGTATTTAACTGTGTTTATGTACAGGATAGTCCTGCTGCAATTGGAAATGTATTTTCAGTTTGAGACAAAATGAGAAGGAAAGAAATGTTTATCTTTTTATTTCCCAAACCCCAGAAACAAAAACTGCAGCCATGTAACTCCAGAGTCCTGGTTTGAGTATGCTTTGTATACTTCTTAAACAAAGATAGAAACATTACATCTGCACAGGAATGCAGTTCCTCCAGGGATATATGGAATAGGGTGGGTTGGCAAGTGCTCCCTTGTGCTACACACTTAATGAGGCATAGCTTTTTAAAATTAATTTGTGTTCCATAGTGTTGTGAGCCTTTATCATGAGAGAAGACCTCAGCAGTGGGGTGCTCCATAACAGAGCAGCTCTTTTGGTATGGTTTTCTCCCAAGACAGTCCCTTACTAATGACATATTTGTCTATGAACCATCATCATTTGTCACTGAAATGGGCTTAATGATACAGGATTTTATTCTTCCTTGTAATTTGTTCCATATCCTAGCCTTCCTCCCTTCTTGTATGCCCTTTGGTTTGCTTCGTACTGTTCAAGTATCTCCTTACAAGCCCTCTTTTTTTTTGCAAGTCATTGTAAGAATATCCCACCAGATAATATATATATTATATTATTAAGGGAATTATGCATCACATTGATCTCTGGCTTCCAGCTTTATAAATCACACATCGTTAAATTGTTCTCCTCTATTTGTTGTTTCATTTTGCAGTCCTTGTCAAATAATTCTTTTTCTTTTTGGCATGATCACTGTTATGTTACACTGAATGTGCCTGACATTACACAGACATGTTCAGAATGGACTCCAGAGCCTAGTGGGTAGTTTCATGTTTAATTAACATATATGCCTAATCTTAAGATTGCTGTAAAATGTGTCACCATTTGCTGAATGTGTGTTGTGGGTTGCCTGGGTTCAGACCCAGCACAATAACCTCTACGGTTTTATTGTTTTGGTTAAATTGATTTGTGAAGCACTTGAGAAGCTTTTGCACCTAATTGTTATTCTCATAGTAGCAGAGCGTTTCCAGATCCTCAGGATCAAAGCTCTGGGTGTCTAACAAGTTTCACTCTAAAAGATTTCTCGCATTTTCCAATTATGCAAGGGTTCTCTATCAGTATCTGATAAAGATCTCTCTGGTTTTACATCTGGTGATGCTAGCAAAAATGTTCCTATTCTTCTTCCTTTTCCATTTCAGTAGTTTCTCTTAGAAGACAGAAATTATTCCTGCTTTTCCTTTGCCCTTTCAAAATTCTCTGTGTTAGAGAATCTTAAATCTTTGGCCATATTTCTAGTACCTGTCTGTGTTTGTGCTCAAAAATCAACCTTTAAAACAGGACAGTCTGATGCTGCAGTCACATTCATGATTGCTTCTTGTACTTGCACAGAGTATGCTTTCCCCTCTTGTGCCTTTTTAAGCTTTGATTATATGCTTATTGTCTCCTAGCTTTACCTGCACTATCATGTTCCTTGACACAGGCAGCATTTGCAAGATTGTGTAATCTCTGTGCCTGGTCTCTTATGGCTCTTTATGTGTCCCTGTGTTTGAAGTGCCATCTGGCTGTCCATCAAATCCATACCTTTACTAAACACTTTATCAAAATTTCTCATGCTGGAAAATGAGGATCTGAGTAGAATACATTATGTCTTTTTATAATGCTGTCTTTGATGTATTTGCCTTGCCTTATCTTTCCTTCAATCATACACCCTCTTTATTTTCTACCTAATTTTTTCTCTCCTTTGGTTTTTTGGGATTTTTTTTCTTTATTATCCCTGCTTCCAGTAAATCTTTTCCTTGGGCTTCTCACCCTTTTTTTTCCCTCACCTTCTTCCCTTTCCCTTTATGTGTTCTGCACCTGTTTTTCATCTCTACTATTTTGATATTTCTTTTTCCTTTCGGCCCACTCCTTACCAGGTTGACAGAAGGAGCCAAAGGCTATTTGCTTTGCATAAGTGCTGACTGTAAGAGGAAGCAGAGCAGGATTATGCTCTTTTGGTGGCTTTTCCTTTGCAGCTGACTGGGTTTAAAGAGCATCTGCTGTCTGCTGCTCAGGGTGGGCTCAGAAGAGTGGGACACCAGCAACTGGGAAGTCATCAGAAGAGTGACAGGCACAGCACATTTGTTGTGCATAGAAGGGGTTTGTGCTGAACACTCCTAAGTAGTTTTCATGAATTCTTCAAAGTCTAAATTATGGTCTTCTCTCTTTCATACTTTTATGGAAAAGGATAAAGTTTTCCCCCACACAGGATGCTAGAAAAACTGATGGGAACTTTTTCTAGCAGAACTGTTTTTCTTAGGTAGTGAAATGGATTTTCAACAGAAAACTATTTTGGAAAGTTCTTGCTCTCTGGAGAAGATGTTACAGGTCTGGTTTGAATAAAAATTTTATTTTAGTAAATATTTTATGTTTCTGAATTTCAGTTTTGGAAACAGTTTGGCTTCCCTTTTCCTTTTTTTGGATGATATATTACGTTTTAATCAGCTTCTACCAGCTTTAGATACTAGTTCCCTTCCAGAGCACTGGAAGACCTGACTTTTTCCCAACTCACTTTCTTCTGGGAATTGATGCATGCATCTGATCATCATCAGTATTATTTAAAGATATTGACCTCAGGTTTGCAGTGCTGAATTTCTTTTCCCTATGACTGTGTGACAGCAGCTTTCTGACTTCCCCCAGTGCAGTCCCTAAGCTGTGTAGGGCCTTTAGCCCTTGCTGCATGTCTTTACTATCAGATTTCAGCACTGTGTCTACATACACATGGAAATGATATTCAGTATGAGGTAAAGATTTCTCTCACAGACAAAGGCACAACAGGGATCAGTCAATGCAAGTGAAATAAATTCAGGCTTGTAGTATGATGCAATTTCCTAAATGGTTGCCCATACCTTAATGTTATTTGTATGAGACTGGATAGTTCTCTAAATGTCAAATCCTGATAAAAATACCCCATTCTCTGGGGAAATTATAGTGGTATTTGTACAAGGAAGGTTAGAGAAGGTGTTCATAGTAGTTCTTATGGTTTTAGGGTACTTTCCTGGAGCTACCACCCAGCTCTTTTCCACACTTGGAGACTCAAAACTGCTCTCACAGAAGCTCTGCATGATGGGCAGAGGTAAACCCTATGGGGTGAGGCATCAGCTTTTCACAACAGGATCTCTGCAAAGCCCTTAGCTGGGTGACAGTGATGACCCAATGTCAGCTTGATATTTCTTTGTGACTGTTGCTCATAGGGAGGAAACTGCAAGAAAAGGCACTTGCAATAAAAACAGTCTGAGCCACTTCTAGTTTTTGTGTCTGAAGATAGCTAGCAAATGCAGAGAGATGTCTATAAGCCTCCACCAACCAATCATTTGCTGAAGCTCATCTTGCAGCATGAGAGATGTGAAAGCCTTTTTCTTCTAAAACTTTTATTTAACTGTTGAATGCCAGCACAAGGGAGTGTTGTGATGGAGCTCAACCTAGTGCAGCAAAGCTATCACAGGTGAGGATGAAATAGTTCAAAACATGATGGTGCCATCATTCACTTTGCCAGAGGAACAGCTGAAATAGCCATTAGATAAAAGTCACATGGATGAACCTGAATCCTGGAGAGGTGAATTCGTGTTGATGAGAAAATAGAAGCCATGAAAGTAGGTGGTGACCCCTGTGGTCTCCCCATCATGCGGGAAGTCTTCCTCTCAGAGACTGTGAAATGTCTTTGACTAATCCATATATTTTAAACCTCATTTCGGTTCTGCACTGACTCCCATTTCTCACTGGCACCCACTGTCATGATCTTTGACATTTTCTTGTCTGCTGCCTCACTGCTGTTTGTCCCAGTCCTTCCTTGCTGCCTTTCCAGGTGGTGGGATCATTCCTTGAGACTGATCAGCCCCAGTTTGCACTGGTATGTTTTTTTCTCCTTGCATTTAACAGTTTTGCATGTTTGGGAATGGTGGGTTGCATTGCCCCCAGAGTGCTGCCCAGCTGGATCCGCAGATGAATGAGATAGAGAATCCCAGGTGAATTAGATAGGGGAAAGCCACCAAACAGCTTAAGTGCCTGGGAAAGCCATGAGCTCTGTCTAAGGCAGCTGGGATCTTCTAGGGCACATGGATTCCTCAGGGAGCTCATCTGTCATCTTCACTCCCCTGACCAACTGACCCTGCTTAAGAAGATACACAGGAAAATTTCTTTTTTCAATGTAAGTGGGAGTTTGGGGGTCTTTTCCCATCTAGAAACATTCTCTTTTCTTTATTGAATTCTCAGACAGCCTTTTTTCTTCTTTTTTTCCCTATCATAGTCTAATAACCAGAACTTATTGAGATGCAAGTTATAAAGGTCCACAGACAATTTTTAAAACAAAAATATGACTGCATAACTATTTATTTCCAAAATTATGGCTTCTAATGGTTGTTAGTGCAAAGAAATCTTTGGTGCCAGAGAACTGATGTTATCTGGTTTCTAAATATGCGTGACATCACTTTTTCTGAAATAATTAAGAGCTTCATTCCCATTAATTAATTTTTGTAACCATCTTTCTGCTATTATACTGATAGAAAGTAACTAAGCAAGCACTGAATTTTTAGTGGAAAATATCTCCTGTTGAGTACCTTGTGCATTTGAAATGTAGAATCTGTTCTTAGTTCTTAACCAATGCTGTGTTGAATTAGCATAATGATTACTGTTGTCTTTTCCTTTTCTGGCCACTAACCAGGAATATTTTTTTGCCAATGCAAAGACAACTCTGCAAATTCTATCACAAAGCTGTTATCTTTGGCTCTCACTAGCCAAATGTGTTGTGGATTAGCCCACAAAACAGGAGCTACTGTGCATGTGTAAAGCAATAGTCTCCTTGGTAGTAATGATAGCAGGGAGGCAATTTTAATGGGCTCTCAGCTGGATTAATACAGCAACTCCTAAAATTTCTTCCTTGCAAGTGAGACCAATATTTAAAAAACACTTCTCACTTTACTAAGCTAGTGATTTGGCTATCATAAAACTTGGTAGTAGGTATTTTTTAATTATTTCTGATGTCTACATTACATTAAATTAATTTGGAGAACATTCCATGGCCCAGTTGAGGAAAATGTTTGCACAAATGATTATAGTTAAGCTCACATTTAGCTCTTGCTGAGAATGGACTAGAAGTTGAGCACCTTGACTAAATGTCACTGAAAGTGATTCTGTGAGAAATGTCATCTATGAAAGGTGCAGCAGTGTCTGACATAGCTCAGAGGCTTATTACTAAGGATGTAAGTGTGGTCATCTTAGGTGAAGCTTACACCTTCCCATAGCACTGTGAATACTCAAGATCCTTACAATAACCACTTTTATTTGGAATTGTAAAAATATGATATATATACTTTATAGATCTCATTTAAGAGGTGCTTAATAAATACTGATTAAAAGAGATTACTTTTCCTTTCTCCACACAGTTTGGCTTCTGCTTTCTGGGTTATCAGCCATGTATGCATCACAGTAAGAGGCAAAGGTGCCTCTCAACTTCCAGTGAACCCTGTGCCCCTTCCATCTGTGGAAAAGCTGGCCACCCAAACCCTTTCAAATCCAGCTGCTGTCCTCCACTGTGTTTTATTTGATGTTTGTCACCATTGCTTGCAGAGGAACAATCACAGCTATGGGAAGTGTGGACAGCTGTTTAGTTATTTGCAGATGGCTTAAAGATGTGCATCAACCAGTCATTTGTACTTGCTAGGTGAGCTAGAGGAGTTCATGTAATTTAGAATAGCCACACAGCATTCCTTTGCTAATCAGGGAGTTGCCTAATTTGGAAATACATGTATATCTAAGGCCAATCTGATACACAGCAGCTCCCTACCTTACACCCATTCCAGTTTGGGAACAATTTATTGTCATGTTTTGCAGTTTTGGTTCCAGTAGATAAAATTTTGCATCCTCCCTTGTGGCCTTATCAGTCTGTCAGCTTCATTTTGCTTCAAGAAATTCAGGACAGATTTCCTTAATGTTCTCAGTGGTACTTATCAGTTTTGCATAGAACTTTTGGCCATTTAGACAGTTGTTTGGGTTATGTTGAGATGAGGGGAAACTGTAACCAAGGAGGAGGGAAGTGTAAAATTAACAGATGTTCCTCTTTTAGGCATTCCTAAGGAGCTAGCTGCCATATATAGTTAAAGGGCTCTGCCTGGAAATAATGCAATTTTTACTTCTAATAACCTCTAAGTACCTACAGGTGCCCCACAACAACTGTGTTAGCTTCACAGAAAGACTTGTTAGACCAGGCAAATATTAATGTAGGATACACAAGTACTAATGAATACCTGATGTGACTCCATAGTGTCTTGAGTGCTTTGCAAATCTGTATTTATCACCACAAGCCTCAAAGATGTTCCATAATCCACAATGTGAATGGCCTGCTGTGGGAGTGGAGGTGATCAGTATCTGTTTGTGAGTGCTGAGCTCTTCACAAGCCTGGGGCCCACTTTGCCTTCTCCTGTGTCTCCTTCTTTAATAAAACAGAATTGGAATCCATCCATCAGCAAATTACTGCAGGTTTGATTAATTTATATATAAACCTAATGTCCATGTTGTTATCCAACAGTTGTCTCCACTTGTTGGCAAGAGTTTCAGGATCTGAGAATGCATTAAGTCTTTCTTCATAAAGTGATATGATATTAAGTCAACTTAAAAAAAAAGTAATTACAATTTCATTTTGGTTTCCATCTTTAATAATGGCAATGTCCCTATCACAGAAATGGATAATATTCACAGCATGTAAGCACCTCCAGGCTCTGGCAGTGAAGAGATTGTACCTTTTTTTGGAAAAGGGTGCTGCTCTGTGCACACTTGGTAGCATGAAAACTGAAAGAATGTATGAAGTTTTAAATAGGTGGGTGAATTTTAGGTCCACTTTTCTAGCTACTTTGAAGAAGCACACAAATGGCTGGAGAAGTCACAAGGAGTTCATAGGAAAGAAAAACTCCAGCAGTAGTATTCTGATCTCAGTTGTTCATGCATGGAGTACTGGGATTAGGCTGGGCTCTAAGCTGGCTTTTCACAGGCCGAACTTTCCATATGCACACTGCTTTCAGACCAGTTCAGGTGCTGATTTCTGAACTTTCAGGTTAGTCACTCTTTAAGGGTCTTCAGAGTTCCCATTTAATTTAATTACATTTCTTCATGTTATGGAAAGAATTCCAGTAACTATCCTGTAAATTCCAACTCCCAAATCTTTCCTTTAGAAAAAGCGTTCTGAGATTGCTGATTTCCAGAAATGCACTTACCTATGCCACTAATTTGTAACCTCAGTTCTGAAATCCTAACCATGGTGAAGTCAATGGCAAACCTTCCTAAGGATTTCATTGCCAAATAGTTAAATCAGGAAAATAAATACCTGAACTCATTAAATCTTCTGCTGCCCTCACAGTATTTAACACTTTGTCAGGTACAGAAGAGCCAATAAACATGATACCAGGTTTTCACCAGCATTGGCAATGAAGTATCAACAGTCAGCATTTCATATGAATTGTACACATCTGTTGGATTCAAGCAAAACATCAGACAACACCAGAGCTTCATTAAGATAATTCTGTAATTGCATAAAATTCTCAGCCTGTGAGTGCCTTGAACCTGTGAATATTAACTGGCATGAGTTCTCCAGCACATTTAACAAAGGGTCCACTTGGCCCCAAGTGAACGTATAAAATATGGAGTTATTGTTGCATTTATGATAAAGGCAAAAGTCAATTTTCTTACCTTTTGAAGAGCTTGAGAATAGGTCATGTTTTACGTGTGTTTCTGACAGTGGGCTTCAAGACATTTTTTTTTCCTGAAATCTCCCGACAGCTAAAATTTGGTTCCTGCAAGGCTTATGGCTTTTGTGTGAAGTGAAAGGAATTGGGTGGTGTGGTAGTGTTAGAGCTGTGCTAGGGAGGGGCTGAGAAGCTTGGTGTGCAAGGTGCACATCCCTGCTAGCTTGTCTCCAGGGTCAGGGAGAGAGGATGCTGCCTGACAAAAGTCACAGTTGAGAGAAAATCTCCAGAATCTCAAGCAGGTACTGGATGCACTGCAAAAATACCTGCTCTAAATTTGGAGAGCAAGAGCAATATGGTTTTCACACCTTTCTTCACTAACTGGTATACTAAGAAGGAATGGCAATGATGACAGCCTCATCACGAGGGGAGTGCTTCCATGCTGCTTGTTAAGAGAATGCTCAAAATTAGCATTCACAGTCTCCAGTGAAGGAGTGGAATCTGTGGTTTATGCCATCCATCATCACATGTCAAATAAATGTGGACAATTGTCATAGAAATAGTTACAGAGATGTCTATCCACATTAAGCCTAGCAGAGGTCATTTCTAAACTGCTTCCTGTCTGACCAAGTTAAGATGGCATTTAATATGGGCTGAATTCGTTCCAGGCAGAGGATTAGTTATTAGATCTTGAAATACATGGATGTTTGGTGATCTTCTTTTTTTTCTCTTTTTTCCATAAGTTTTCCAGAAATACCATTCAGCTGAAGAGACCAGTGTAGGCAATACCACGTGGTGATTTCAGTGCCTTCATCCTGACATGCATATTGTGTTTTGAGTGATGCCGATCTGTTTCGAGAGCTTGTGGGATTTTCAAAACCGCTGCGTCGTTAATCTCATTTGGGTTCTCTAAAATACTTCAGATCACTATCTCTTTTTCAGAGTCTGATTACAAGATACTGAATGATGGTTTGTACTGCAAATGGGCTGTTTTCAGTTTTCACTACACCTTCTTTTTGGAAATCTGTAGCCGTTTAACCTCTCTGTGAGTCTTCAGCATGCCATATTACAGTGAAATTCTCTGCTAATCAAGGTGGATGTTAATGAGAGAATCTCTGTCTCTCATTCAGTAGAGATTCTGCTGTATCCTAAAGACATCCTGCCTTTTGATCTCCTTGATCCAGATTAATTGTAGGAGGCTAAATTCAGACAGAAATATCAAATGCGCAGCAATGCTTAACAGAAATGTTAAAATTATATAAAAGTGTGAGAAATCAAAGAAGGGATTCAGGTAGGTGATTGAGCATGGAAATAACAGGCTAGCTGAAGTTCATTATTTCAGCTTGTAGCTCTGATCTGCTTGTACATAGACACAAAAGTAAATGAGGAGAGAGAACATAAGCTGTCATACAAGCACCAAGGTAAATAGAATTTACCTGCCTTTCATGTCCTCTCTCTATGGGCTGAATTAATCTCTGATGCAATCCAAACACAGAAATACACAAGCGATACTAATATTACCAGCAGAGGAAAATTTTCAGTAGTTATGAGTAGCATTCCTCCCTGGGAGCCAGTGTGTGGTTTTTGTTGTTGGGTTTTGTTAGTTTTTTGAGGGTTTTTTTGTTTGGTTGGTTGGGTTGTTTGGTTTGGTTTGTTGTTTTTGATTTTTGGTTGGTTTGGTTTTTTTTTAAGGGGAGAGGAAACAGGCGTGTGAAATAGCATGTAAGTATCTGAAACTGCATGATACAAGATCTGAGTTGCATATTCAGGGAATAACTGGAAGCTACCATTGGAGATTGGCTTAAAACAAACCTTGCATTGGATTCAACTGTGCAATTTAACTGCATCCTGTGACATCTTCAGATCTTTCTTGTGTACTAAAATTTGCTGAATTTGGGGCAAGATTTAGTTTCTGAACATCTTAAATCTGAAATGTTTAATATAAAATTCTTGTTTCAATTCATTTAAAGAGTTATGAATTTCACATTCAAACTCTGAACCTTCTGGCTGCAGTACATGTTCAGATAATGAGATTTCAGTTGGAAAATATAGCCTTTACCTTATCTGTTGCAGATAGATCCAACTCTTACAATCAGCAGGTACTGTAAAAAATCTGCATGGGTATTCATTTGAGCATTAAAAAGCAAGAATCTAATTAGCAATGTACTGTGGTATCAGCATTATGTTAAGTGCTTTTTGTTTTCATCATCCTCAAAGCATGCCTAAATCTCAGAGAAAAATGAGGAAAACCATATAATCAACCATACAAAATCAGTCACAGCTGTACAATATGTATTGTGGGCAAAAATGTACTCTTTGGTGAAGCCTGAAAATATTGACAGGTAACTCTGACAAAAGCTTTGTTGTAGAAATGTGAGCATGTGCAACACACACTGAGCATCAGCAGAGCACCATGAATTTGCCTTTGAAACATGTGCTAAGAGGAATGTGTTTCTGACTGAAGAGAAATTTAGTTTTGAGTTTATTTCTGCATTGCCACGTTCTTGCAAAAGTACAGAGGAAGGACTCTGCCTGTTTAAAGCAGATTTGGAGCCATGTATGCATATCACTCCCATGTAGGCATCTAAATACCTTTATTTAGGGGTAGACAGCATGAATCCTTTGCCTGTGAGTACAGATGCATGTATGCCTGTGTGTCCTTACTCACATACATGTATCTAAAAAAAATGGTAACTTCCTCCAGGGTAATCCACAGCTGTTATGGAACTCACAGAAGAGCCAAGGATGTAGAGATCCCATATTGTTATTTAGCCAATGAATGATCTATAGATCTATGTAGACATAAACAGCCCTATTTTTGATCACACATGGCATGGTGGTAGTACTTTTGCTAGTTTGCTTTGGGGTTAATTTCAATTGCAGTTCCGCAGAACATGGGAAAAAAAGAAAAAAAAAATAGAGCTTTTAAAAATGTTTAGACAGTTCTAAGAAACCCCTCTTCTGCATGCTTTTCTGATTTGGGGGGATTCAGGACAGAGGGAGGAAAGAAAAATTGGCTCAGACAATTCGAGTCCTCAACCTTTCAGGGATTATAATGCAAATAAAATGTGTTGTCCTGAAATGCAAAAAAAAAAAAAAGTGTTGTCTTGAAATTTAAATAAAATATTTGATACAGACAACTCATACTGTAATCCTGCAGCTTGTATATGCACAGGTGTAACAGAGTGGGGACAGGAATTTGCCTTCTATCTGTCAGCTTTTCAGAACACTAAAAGCAAGAGATTCCATCTGGGGAAGAGTTTGTAAGTTTCTGAGAACAAAAAAATAAATGTTGTTCCCATATTGTTCCAACTGCTTGATTAGTAATGAGTCAGAGAGTGATCTCTGTGTTCTTCTCCGTTTGGACATGTGTGCGCCCTGGTAAGCTCAGATATGAAATTTGAAAATCCTGTTAGAAGTGTTTTAGATCTTTAGGTAAAATCTTTAGCTAAAAAGACAAGGTTCCTTGTAGGAAAATGAGAGATCAGTTTTACAGTCTAGGCCCTCATGCTGAAAATACTCATGTGGGCACATACCATGGATGTAATGAATTTGCTTGATCTATTTATAGCTTTACTCAGTGTATGTTTTTACCCAGATGGTGCTCCTTAAATTTCACTGGACTGTGTGTATGAGCAGCAGCTCACATTAAAGATCACAGTGCAGAACAAGAGTCCAGGTAGCAAACAAATAGACTTAATTAAGCAGACATTCACAATTAATTAATACACTATTTATGACCTTTTTTTGGTGTCTCTCTGCAAGAAGGATTTGTAGCTTTCAAATTTGCTGGTAATTAGTATCTTGGATAATTTTCTTTACAAGGATGAATAAATAACATTCCATTTTCAGAATGGAGAAACATGCAAAAGGGGTGGAATAGCCAAACCTTAGAGTGTGGCAGGAGTGGGTTCCAACCCTCCAGCATCTTCTTCATTCTGTATTGATAGATTATTCCCATCTCTAGAGCACCTTGCTTCTCCAAGCTTCCTGTTTGCTAGTTTTAGTTCCATATGTTTACTCTTTCCATGTACTTGAGCTCCCACTAAGACTGGTTTGCTTTTTTTCTCTAGGAAGACTGAAATTTTTCTCCATTTTCACCTGAAGTCTATTTGTATTCATTTCTTTCATAAGCTATGATTGTAATTTAATTTTTAAAATGTTATCATTTTCATATACATTCTGAAATTCTGCTTTAATTTACCAATTCGTAGTTTTGTAAATTAAAAAAAAAATAAAAGGAAACATAACTGTAAAGGGGGAAAATAATCCAGGCAGTTACATTAAACATGCTGACATCAAACCAAATGTCTTTCCCCATGACCCTCCCCTCCTACTGAAATAACAGATTTCATGTTAAATACAATATTTGAATAAAACACTTTTGGTTTTTTTTAATTTTTACATCCCCAGCCACTGAATGGTGTTTCACCTGCTGATACCCTGATACTTGTGCAGTGTATCAGGTACACATGAACCCACCCAGGGTGGCTGCTTTTAAGCCTTGCTGGGACTGAGATCATGACTGGGTGTGAGGATGCCTGCAGCTCTCTGGGAAGGTTATAAATGAAAGCTCAGTGGGTCCAGGTTAAAAGTACAGAAGGTTTTTTGTTTGGTTTTATTTTCCTCTGCAGCATGTGTCAGGCAGCTGGCTTCCTTTGTGCAGTTTGTTACTTTAAAAGCATTTGAAAATACAAATGCAATGATTTAATTGAGCTCAATGATTGCCAAGTATTTTCTGTGACTTTTAACAGGTTCAATTACTAGATTGGGATCACATCAAAGGAACTGCAGGATTATTAGCATTACAAATCTGCTTCCTGATCAGAACTACTCAGCACATTGAGTTTAAGGAGGGGAGATTAATATATTTCTGTAACATGAATTAAACCACCTCAGGTTCTAAAACAGCCTCTTGTGCACTCCATAAAACTTCTCCCTGTGTAAGGAGCCCAGGTGCTGTGAGGTGCTGATTGTCAATTTTAAGATAATGGTTCTGACTTTGGAGGCTCTACAGAAAAGCAGTGAAGAAGGGGATTGTGCCCCATTCTCTCTTGTTCTCTTCCTTTTTTGTCTTTCTTCAAGCTGCTTGTTTCCCACCCCCATACTGCTGTTTGCTTCCCTTTTAGCTCCTCCAAAATGAGTTGGGCTTCAAAAAGACTTTTTTAAAATTAGAAAAGAAACTAGTCTTGGTTTTTTTCTGGACCCTATCAGACCTGATTCACCCTTCATCCCTTAGTTCCACGCTGGCCCAGCTGCAGGCTTGGTGAGTGTCAGTGCTGGGGCAGGAATGGCAGCCCATGCTGAGAAGAGCAATAACTCTGTAAACTGGCCTTGTTCCCAAAAAAAAAAAAGAAGCAGAGGGTGGAACTGCATATGGATTAAGTCCTATGTGCAGCTGTTTTTATTCCACTATCTGCAAAACAGAGCAAGTAGTGTGCAGGCAAAGCTCGAAAGCCCCTTAGCGGCTTCCTAATCTGAGATCAGCTGGGAAAGGATTCCCATCCCTGGATTCAACTTCCAGTTGTTTGAAATGGTTTGGGCTACAGAAAACCATCTGATATCTTTGTTAGAGAGGACCAAGAGCCTGGAATTAGTGTCAATAACTTCCATGTGGGAGTGGGACTGTCAGTGTAATGTGTGTGCCCCAGCTTTCCAGCCTCAGACTGTTGACACAGTCCTTTCCTGCCATACATCCTTAGGCTGTTCCTACTGGTTTTTGACAGCATTTCTGTCACATCAGCTGCAGCTTCCCAGTCTCCAGGTCTGGGCATGCCCTGTGGGTTGGCTGGCTAGATGATATTCCCTGCTCTGCAGAGCTATCTCTTCCTGTAGAACAGCTATCACAGCCTTGATGACCTCCTATCCCCTTAGCAATTCACCCTCACTTTGGCTCCTTCCTCTCTCTTTTGACTGTGATTTCAAGTCATGGCACAGCCACACTGTTCCAGGGCATGCATTTTCTCTTTGTTAGCCATGTGCTTGTCTGATCATGTTTAATTAGTGGTTTTCCTAGGGGTGGTCTCTGATCTTCTTGCACAGTTTCAGTAGCCACATCTTCTTGAAACTGCTGTCATATTCTGACATGTAGTGGAACTAAATGTAGAATGTCAGTCTTTCTATCCAAAATGTTTTAAGGGGCAGGGGAAGATTCTCAAAGAAAGACAGCTGAGGTCAGGGAACAGCATTATATATTACTTATGCTGGAAAATCTGTGAACACATGTTGGGTAAATCTGCCTGTGGCTTCTTTGTGGTGGTGAGGATGTCCATTAACTCCCAGGAGCACAGATAAAGTTCATGCTCATTCTTCATGCTACTGCTGCATGACTGCTCATCTCATACGGGATGTGAAGGAGCTGGAAGTGCAACTCTTCTCAAGGAAGTTTTTCTCATCAAGGCTAAGAGCTGCATCTTTCTCTCTCTGCATCTCCCTTCTGGCCTTTGTGACTTCAATGAAAAATCAGCAGCAGGCTTTTTCAACATTTCTTTTGTGTACATAATGATCTACTTGGACACTTGTAGCTTCAAAGAGCCATTATGGTTTTCTGCTCTACCCTCCTATAGTCACAAGCCTCTCAGATCATCAGAAGCTCTTCAGGCCTAATAGCAGAAACTGAACATTGCAAATCATGTCAAGATTGTGAAGAGCCTGAAACTCAAAGTCCAGGTTTAGTTGTAACCTGGAGTTGTTGGCTTTCTCTTCTGCAAAGAGCCAAATAGGTATAGTTCAGTCTTTAAAATCAAGGTAGATCTTGTTTTATGGAGTTGTATCTGATCAGTCTAGTTCATGAGTACCCAGCTACACGTGTCTCAATGACAATGAATTAGCTAATTAAGTTTTTGTCTCTATCACACTGTCTAGGTTATGGACAGCATCTTCTCCTTATCATTTTTCACATCTCTGTGTGTTTTCTTGTGACTTAACAGAACTGAAATTAAATCATTGCATACAAATAGGAACTCAAACCTAAAGTAGTTACACAACTTTGAATATGACTTCTTTGAATAAGACCTGGTGAATAAACCTGTCTGTGGTTAGGATTCTGGACTTTTTTAATCCTGTGTTGTCTTCCTATCACAGATGTATTGTAATTCATTAATAGTTAATTATTGGTAGCAGACTTGGCAAAGGTAGAGATGGTAGCATTTGAGAGATAAAATGTGAAAGTATTCGCTGATTGCAGTAAGAATGGGAAGGCATTTTTCTCAGCAAATGAAAAGGTTTTTATTCTATTTTGTAGATGGAATATGCTAAAAATTGAACTTAATATGCTTCCACTTCTCATTTGAATAGTCATCAAGCAAAGCAGAAGATCTGTGTGGCATCAGAGTACTTGGTTTTAGTATTGCATAAACATGGATTGTTATTTCTTTGGCTGTTTGGGTCTCCCACAGAGTCTAGTACATACTTTACATTTAAAATATGTACTCACTTTGCATTTTAAAAGGGGCCTTTTTGTATTAGGAAAATTTACACAAAGGTCTGTGTGTAGAGAATAGCAGCCACCTTCATTAAATATTGGTTTTAATACATGTTACAGAGTGGCATCAGATGCCTCTTAGGTCAGTGAAGATGGATGAGGAGTTAAAAAGCTGGTACTAGAGTCTAGAATCAGTATAGGCTTATTGTGAGGCTCTCCATCACCAGCTGGAAAGCAGTGTTGCTAAAAAAACTTATCACAGAATCTTGTTAGGAAGCACATGGTCAGTCTGCAGTTATTTTATTTTGATGCAAGAAAAATTCATTCTTTGTGTCTCTAGAAGAAAAACAAATAGTTACCACATTAATATCAAAGAGACCAGCATAATTAAATGGCTTTCTGTGATCTTACTCTGCTCTCAGCATTAGTTTTCTGAGTGCCATATATATTAGAGGCATCATTTACAGCTCTGTCAGAGAACAGTTTATGGTTCAAGCCATTTGTTTATTTTGTTTGTTTAAACTTCATGAGGAGTGCAGTTGAGTGTCCAGTACACATACCTCGGCTTGGGATGTCTTTGTTTGGCACAGGACTGAAATGGTCCTGCCTCAAGTCAAAGACAACTTGTTTCTAAGGCTGGGCATAAGACAGGTCAAGCTGGCCACTGATCCAAGTGCACTTCTCTGTGAGAGCCTTTGACAAGAAGCCTTCTGAAGGAGGCTAATAACAAGTTTCCAGGTTTCCTTATTGTGTAGCACATTGTCTCAGAATTCCATGTGCTGTGCCATCATTTCACACAGTTTCATTGACTCATCAGGGGCTGGTTGCCAACAGTGTGCTTCATCTGTTAATGCTGGGAGAACAATCTCATGGAAAGGCAGGCATGCATGTTCTGCTATTCAGAGCTCCAAACAGGATGAGTGCTGCAAAAGAGGAAATAGAAATAGAAATGACAAAAAACCTACAGATGTTTGGAGAGCCAGAAGACTAGTGCAGGAGCTGCCGAAGAAAGAACACATAACAGGAAAAAGGAGTGGATGAGAAATACAGGAATCTGTGATGTGGTAGAAAAACTTGAAATGTTTGTCAGGACAAGAATCGTCACCAGACCCTGAGTAGATTATGGTATTTCCTAAGGTCTTTTCTGTTTCACCATGGTCTGATGATTTGATTTTATTTGATAGTGTGATTTTACTTCTGTTCATTCTCATTTTCCCAGCTGAATGCTTGTGGTCTAGCAAAAATATCATAGGTTTATGGCCTCATGTAGGACTATCTCATTGTAATGTTTGATAATGTTTGATAATGCTTAGTTGAAAAGGAAAGCTGATGGTCTAGAATAGCTGAAATATAATTTGTGGTAAGTATTTGCTACAAGTATTTTAAGTGGTATTTTTATCAATATTTTGAAAATAAGTACCTGTTCATTCCCTAGACCTGTGGAATGAAGTTCTGCTCTGTGTGTGCAGACTTTGGTATGATCAATACACAGTGACAAATCAAGGCTGAGCTTCCTCCCACAGGCCAGCTTAAGGAATACTCACCTGGTAAACAGAGGTGTAACACAGGTAGTGCAACTCATGCCTCAGGAGAATCTTGTCTAGCTCCCAGTGAAGTCTTCACTGAGGACTGTGGTGCAGTCAGGTTCTCACAAAGAAACCTTTGGAGGGCAGGCAAGGGAGAAAATGCTGCAAGTTGCATTTCCATGAAGTGAAAGTAGAATCCTAAATAGCAGCTCCTCTATGTAAAATATCAGAGTAGGGCAATCTCAACACCTCATTTTCTACAGTGCCTGTAAATATACCATCACACATTTGTTAGTAAGAGGAAAATGAGATTGAATTGCCCTGTGAAATATGAAAAGATGGCAATGATTACAGTGTCAGCCTCCATGTACATGCAGATGTCATACTGCCAGAATTCAATAGGTGAAATAGGTTTTCATTTTAGATGACCAAGAGCTCCAATTATAACCTCTTACTATTCCAATTACTGTACTCTGGGTGAATGTGTTTAACAACATCAATTCAGCCACAATTGATGCACAAAATGCACAAAAGTCCTTTGCATGTTGCCTGGAACTGCAGTGCTAGTTGCACATTGTGCTGTCTGTACAATCTGGACAAGGAACCTCCCTTAATCCCCCTGTATTTGGTTTTTGTATTTGGACTGACTCTTACTGTCAGTTGAGAATTTAATTTCTCTTGATAATGGGTGAAAGTCCCACCTGGCTAATTGAGAGCTCTATGGTTGTTTAGAAATGATGGTTTATAACTGGCTAAAGAAAAACAGTCTTGTTCCACATATTGACATTTCTGAAATACATGACATCAGAATACTGAGTATCATAGAAGAATTGTGGTAGCCCTAATTGTAGGAATAAAATTTCAGTTGGCATTTTCTTGTATTTCTGAAGGCAATTGCTTTGCTGAAAAAAATCATGTAACTGGTAGTAAAGTCAGTAAACTTTTCTACCTTGCATATGTGACCCTGAAAAAATCTGTTTTGCGAATAGGTCCTCACAAGAGAATGTTCATGCACTGAAGTTAAAGAAATGCTGCCAGGTCTTATGTATCTGTTTTAGTATTGAGATAAAAACACAGCTAAAATATTTTAAGCAATGTAGTTTATAAAAAGAAAGTGTTTCCATTATAATTCCCTGTTGTAAGAGTTTGGAATCACAATTGAGTTCCATTATCTTTTTATATTTATGACCTCATGCAACTTCCTGTATTACTTGTGCAAAAACGTTGCTTTTTTTGCCAGATGGGTGTATTTGTTACACTCAAATCTGTGCAATTTTAAGATATAAAGTTCTTACTTGAAAGCTGTGCATTTAAGTTTCTGTCTCCATTTAATCATAATTCTGAGTTTTACAAACTGTGGCTCAGTCCCAGAAACACACTGGTGCCTGGAGTGCATGGTTTGCTGTCAGAGATAGGCAGAGGAAGTATTTCATTTGCTTTTCAGAGGAAGTCTCTATTGTGTGAAGCTGCTTTGCTGCAATATCTTCTACTAATTACATCTTCCCTGTATACAGCCAAATTAAGTCATGCCTGGTGTGGTTTTCTGCAAGGATCTGAAAAGCTGACACAGATATTAATTGTCTCTCAGTAGTAAGTTCACTTGTGGTGCCTGTGTGCTTAAGCCTGGGTCTATTATTGTAGCAGTGAACAGTTGTGCTTTGAAGCCTCGTGTGAAGATGAGAAAATACCAAAGGTGCACCCAGACAACAGCTAGAACAGAGCTCACCTTGTTCATTTGCTTCTTTGCTAAATGTGACATCACCGAATTTTCTTACAGATTAAGAAAATTTGATGTGCAAGTTATTGGAAAAAACTAGTTAAAGTTTCATCTGTCTCTCTTCGAAATTCCTTGCAGAATAAGCTGTCTGTGGAAAAAGAAATTGGCCTCTGCAGCTGGAAATATTAGTATTAGCATATATTTCTATTGTAATAGCCAAAAAAAGCAGTTTGTTTTGAAATCTCATCTGCCTCCTATTGCATATACATTTCTATAGCTTTGCAGCCTTGTGTTCATGCAAGTATATGGTTTGCTGAGCATTTTCTATTTTAAAAAATTTTAAAATATGTATAGATTAAATCAACATGGTTTATTCCATGTATCTGCATCTTTTGATCTACTATCTTTTTGAAAAATACATGAGCTGTAATAGCTACAAAATAATACACAGCTCTAATAGATTAAAGTATGTAAGAGTATTATTTATCAGACATTTCATCAAATCCAGACCTGAAAAAATAATCCATATCTGGGCCCTGTGATAAAAATAACAGTTAGATATATTTTGATCAGGAGCTAAAATGAAATTCAGCTGTCTGACAGCACTGTTGATCTTTTCCTGTGTGCCATTTAATCTGGTAATGAAAGACACGCTATCTCCCTCCCCCATGTGTTTAACTGGAACAATTTTTTCAGGTGCTAAGCACCTGTGGCTCCAAACCAAACTAAGTGCTTTGTGTTGCACAAATTGAGAACTCTGTTTCAACACAAAATTCTCTTGAACAAGTCCTTTTTATTGCCCAGATGACCGTCTGCCCTTGTAAGCTCTTGACAGTGCTATTTTGGGATGGTTTCACTAGTTAGCTCTGGAATGACTGGAACACATCTTAACAGCAGCAAAAAAAACTGATGCAAAACAAGTGCACTTAACTCTAGCTCTGGCATGCTGGTAGATGGTTCAAAATCATATTATATTTGCTTCAGAGGAAAAACCTTTAGAGGAAATAAAGTGAATGAACAGTGGAAGTGGCATTTAAGGCACACTCACAGAGTTTAATTCCAGATTAAGCTTTGCTGTCTGAATGCCAGTGCACTCACTCCCTTGCCATAAAAAGATCCTGTCTATCTCTTCACTTTAGTTGATTGCTAGAATGTAGAGAAAATGCTCACTGATGGAGTGAGATACAAAAATAAGTGCTTCAGATTAGTACAGTCAGAATTTGGAGTGCATGGTGACTTCTGTATTTGAGAAATGGTCCTTTCAGGCATTTAATACAGGGCTTGGGGCAGAGAAGCTGGGTTTTTTTTCATTTTTTTTACCTAATGACAAATAGTATCTTATTGGTAGAGGAATCAATTTGAGAGCAGGATATGTTTTTCACAAAATTAGTGTTTGATATGTCTCATAGTAATGGGTGCCTGGCTTGACTGTGTTGTCTCACTGGCACCCAGCCTAAAATTACTGGGAAAAATTGCAAGTGAAGTTGAGGGCAGAACCTGCTGCAGATTTACCATCCTTCTTCCACCCCCAACTGGGGCTCTCAAGAAATTAATGTACTTGAAGAATCTGAACAAAAAATAGTAAAGAAAGAGCCAGTCAAATGCAGAATGTGTCACAGAAAGTTACTGATGATGTCTTTTAGAAAACAGCTAAAATAACAGTGAGTTATACAGAGAGCTTCAGGAGAAAAAAAAAAGCCTCCCAGACCTGTGTCGTATATTTCATTACATAAATGTGTGTTTTCTAGTTACACTGTAGGTTCTTGTACGTTCTGTTCCTCACCAAAACCCATGGAAGCAAGGATTTATTCTTAAATCTCCTAGAGAGAAGGGGAATAGTTGGACAGGGTATGCTGTTCCCAATGGGCACTGCAGCACTCCTTGGTGATCCCTTAGAAGGGGAAGATGCATACAGCACATGTTATCACCACAGGTGATGAAATGGCACATTTTGGGGGCTGAACCTGCTTATGCTAATAATAAATGTTATTTTTTGGTCAGTGCTGGACAGAATCATCAAGAACACTCTCTTTTGCTGAACTGCTCTGTCCTGTGGAACTGGAATTGAGTAATGAGGTGTCTGAATTACTTTGGTTTTGCTGTGGCTAAGTTCAGCTAAAAGTTTGGTTTTCTTTATTTGTTCAATGTTGGTTTAAAAGAAAAACATAAATGCAACAAACTTGTATAGGTGGGAATCTTGATTTGATTAGTTTCACCATGTTGTAAATTTGTTTCATTGCATATCACTGCTCCAAGCTGTGTCCCTTTTAGTGAGATTTACTTTATTATACAAACTCTAATTCTACATGAAAAGTTGCAAGTATTCAATAGCTATGGCCTTCGGGGATTTAACTTTGGTCTTTTTTGAGGGATGCTAAGCAGCTGCTACTCTTCTATTAGCAGAAACAGTGACTGCTCAAGACCTTTGAAAGGCACATCACAAATCTATCTATTTGAGAATATCCCTGATCCTCAGAAGCCCATTTCTTGTTATTTCAGAACTATTAACAAAGTTGTTTATCTCTGGGCAAATTAAGTGTATAATTAAGGGCGTAGTTTTGAGTGTTTCAACAATCAGAATGATTTTGACCCTGAAATATGCTATAGCATGTCCCCAGGCTGTCTTCTCCTGGAAAGCATCATCTGGAGCTTATTAAAATCCAGCTCAGAGGTGAATGCAGATACCTCTAAATAAGCAAAACTCACTTTCTTCCTCTGTTGTTGCAGAAGTGTCTAAAAAAAATGCCAACAAGAGTTGATGATAGCAGATAAAAGATGGTTATGTCTACTTAAATTAAAAAAAAAAAGTGCAGTTAACAGTAGATCAGAAAGGGAATAGAAAGCTGGAAAATGAACTTGACTAAGTGTATGCCATTATTGGAAAAGTTTCTGTAATCAACAAGCCATGGATTCTTTGAGTCCTTGGGTTGTCCCTTTCTCTTTAATGTTGACCAAATATGCTTCAGCAGGTCCATGGAATGCGCAGTGCCTGTTCTGTCTGTGAGAGCTGCTACTTAAGGTGCAGCAAGGCTCGTTTGTATGGAGGCTTGGGTACCAAGAGCACTTGTCAGATCATAGCAGTTGTAATGAATTGACCTGCATTGTCCTCCCAGTGGAGTGAATACCAAGTGCTTCCCAATACTTACTGATCTCTTTTTGGAGAGTTTTCAGTGGAATACCTTTGTATAGGAGAATAGTTTGTAGGGATAGTGCAGAAGGCAATTTTCCTCAATGAATTATAGCTGTACTGATTGCAGAGAAGTGGAGACAGCCTTGCCTGCCCAGTGAGGATGGGAGTTATAAAAGAGTGGGTTAGCTGGCCAAGAGTTAGTTGGATTTGGAGCTTCAGAACCAGAATCTGCCGCAATTTGGGATGGAGTGTGCTGGCTGTGCTGTGAGGAGGAAGGGACACGTGGCCGTGCAAGGGACAGATAAGGTAAGAAGATGCTGTGTGAGGGATACACAGGGTTAGGCAGCCGGATAAGGGACAGCTTGGGGCTGGCCAGTCATACAGGAGGAAACTTGCAGAGAGGAGAGAAGGAGTCAGTGCTGTGTGGAGCTGCCTGTAAGAAAAGGAGTCAGAGTTGCCTGAAAGGAATCCACTGAAAAAAGGCATGGGAATTTTTTAATGAAGGACTGACGATGGTGTCAGTCCAGTCATCTCGACACAATTACTGCAGAGAACTTGGTTATGAGATACACAATCTATTGATGGTCAGGCATAATTGGTTTTGACGTATTAATAACCTGGTTTTGTAACACCCTTTAAACATTATTAAACTGCATCTATAGAAGTAAATGATCTAGCCTGCTCCTCTGTAAACGTGGAAGACATGCTGTCAGGTTTTCACTGGTGGGTAATTTGTCTGATAGTATTTTTGGATCCTTAATATGCTCAATGGGTTAATTTTGCACTTGGATAATTTCTCTGAAGAGTTTGGGCAGTGCAGCAGCAACCTGTAACAGGAAGCAAACAGAGTAACAAAACTCAAGGAGATGTGTTCTTAGAATAGCCAGTGTTCCCCCCTTGGAGTTGTACTCCACACACTCCCCAGTTGCCAGTGGTGATGACTGGGTGGGAAATCAGATACTTACTTTTATATATTAGCACTCAAGTGAAAAAAAAATTTAGAATCACTCCATCTTCTCTATTTTTGGGAAATGTACTGCGAATGGATCAATTGGAAATCCTGAGTGCTGCATAGCTCATGGGAACTCAGTACTTCAGGAGTGTGCACACATTTCAGGCTGTAGTTCTGGTGACTACACAGATTTTTCAGCCCAAAAATCTAATTTAGATGATGTTGGTAAAGTGGTGTCTCTCATCCTGGACCTCTGTTTTCATGTCATGTCTCACAGACTTCCACAGAGCTCCTGGTGCAATCAGGAGGCTTTCCTGGCAGATTGTGATGTGCAACTTTGACAATAGACATGGATACTGGCTGTGGTTTGTCTCTGTGTTTGTGCTGTTGGGAAATACTTGAATTTCATTGTCTATCCAGCAGTTCAAAATTAGGGTTACTGGAATGTTTCATTGGGCAGTCTTTGGAAACTTTTTTTTTTTGTCTTCTATTCTGAAAGTAGAAAAAGTAATTCTAGCCAAGTCTGAATTCTAAATTCTTGAGAAGATGATTTTGGTCAAAAAAGAAGGTTCTGTGTTCCTTGGAAAGGCATTCACGTTGGGTGAGGGTTTAATCTCAGCTGATGGAATTAAAGAGAGATTTTTTGGTACTGCTTAACGAGCAAAGATTGATTGGTCAGGTATAACAATACTCTTCCTTTCTCTGAAAGCCTGTTTCAGATTGAATTCCTATTTCAGTATCCAAGATAAAACTTGATCAGCTTGTAGCAAGCTGTAGCTGAATTGTACATAACAAGAGAGATTTGTGTGATGGGAGCATCTGTATGTGTATGAGCAAGAGGGGAGGAAGGGAGGGATTTCAGCTTGTTTAGAAAATAAAATGCATCATTAATCTAAATATGACAGCAGCATAAGCTGTGAGGACTGTCTTCCAAACAGCATGCCATGAGCCTGCTTTTTCTGCTGCTCTGCCAGCTGCACTCACGTTTTTGCTGAACTGCTGGTTCGTTTTCCTGGCGCTTGGATGAACCGACCGCTGCCTCTGCCAGGAAAAAGCATTGTGGGGAAAGAGTGCCTGAAAAACAGCTGCTGAAAGAATGATCTGCTCAGATGCAGTGCAGTGGCAATGAAGGGGCAGAGAAGAGAGGTGCCAGTTTGTCACTGTTCCCTAAATCTGAGCACCAGGGAGAGAGAGGCTTTGTGTCCTCTGCCTGGAGTCTTCGAGGTGTGTGCATTCAGGAGTGATGTGTCAAAGCTAGTGGAAGAAAAGGATTTGATGTGAAAAATCTGTCTGCAAAAGCTGGTTTGTTTCATTTTTATTCCATGTTGGGAGCGATCTTTAGAATGATCACCTTTCTGTATTGCTGCCCTTCTTCAAAAGCTAAATGCAAAGGGAGTTATGGGAGAGAATATGAATACCTAATCATGTCATGTGTTTGCCACCACACTGCTTTGCATATGTGGTAGTTTTCTCTCTTCCTTGAATAGATGCTTCTCCTTTAGACACTCTGCAAGTGTTGCTTTTTGTGGGGTTTGTTGCTTGTTTTTTTTTAAATAACAAAAAGGTCACAGGCAAGAGAGTGCAAAAGCTAACAACATAAAGTAAACAGCAATTATGAATTGAAGAAATGCATGGAGAAATATGCATATGTGTACAGAAAGTTTTTACATAAACTGAATATAAATACAGTGGAAGCAGAAGAGGCTGAACTGCTGCCAGCAGGATAATTATATAATTGATGTGCTCATCTATGAAACTGCTTTTTCTGTGCTTTGATATATAGCTCCTCTAATGAGGTGGGTCTCAGTCCCAAAATTTTGTCCCTGTTTCTTGTGTAATATTCTTCACGTATGCAGCTCTATGAGGAATATGCCTGCAGCCTTTTGGAAATGAAACACAGCCCCTCTAGGTAACACTCATTGTGTCTGACTGGTTTCTGGGTCACACTTTTTGCTACTTCCCATCTAAGGGAAGACAGTGGTGGGAGTTGCTACAAACATTAAATTAGAAACCTGTAGTGCACACAGCAATTCACCTCTCCTTTCCCACAGCAGTCATGCTTATTTAGATGTATTTTCCTGATTGCTTTTGTGACTGAGTTCTCCTTGACCCTTCCTTTGCTAATTAATCATACTCTTCTGCTTAAGCAGAAACCGATCTGGTGGGCAGCTTGATGTGCTGATGAATTCTGTGAAGGTCAGGAAAAAGGATGAGGCTGATGGGTGTGTGACTGGAAGAATCAGGTTGTCTTGCTGTTGTTTCCCACCAAAGTACAGGTGTTTTGAAAAATAACTGAGTCTAAGCTGAATATTGCATTACCTGGGACCAGGGAGATGATTCTGGGTGAAAATTTATTTTTCTGTTTTGTTTCATTTGAAGATTATCAGACTTTTTTTTTTTCCTTGCTCTCTTTTAGTTTTCTGTCTGGATTCTCCTCGTTTCTTTGAGCTGTCCTTGTAACTTTGCTCCCTCCTCATGCATGCACACACAATGTTGGGAAATAAGTTTCAGAGCTCCATTGTTTTCTTTCAGAGGGGCATAAAGATCAGAGATCCTCAAGCTTTCTGTCTCCTCCTTTGCCTGTGTTGCATCTTTCCATTTCTTGTCCCCTAAAAAGAATCCCACAGGCCAGTATTTCTTTTCTTGGAGTTGCTGCTTTTGCTGAAGACATTGGTGTTGCAGGAGGTTGTTGATGAGTTGCTGATGGTTGTGTCTCCACCACATGGGCTTAATGCAGATGGCCACATTTTGATGAGATTTTTTTTCTGTACTCCTTGAGAGAGCAATAATTAATAGCAAGACTCCAACATACTCCTGTTTCCTAGCATTCTGTCCCTTCAGTCCTTGTGTATTTGTATGGTAATATGTTCTCTAGGGAAAATGAGGAGGCTTCAAATCTGGAAACACTGCATTTTAATGGGCAAGTTTAGAACAATTAAAAGTGTTTTGCTATTGGTATGCTCTAGATAAAAGCATGAAGGAGACTAAAGATACAGACCAGAAGTTCCAGATGCATATCCCAGAGTCACACATGATTGTGCAATATGTACCTGGGAAAGAGATCCCAATGAGATGGGACAGCCTCTGTTCACTGAACCAAAAGGACCTGCTCTGCTGCTCTGCCCAGCTTGGCTTTGATATTTCTGCATCAAAGTTGCCATTTAAATCTTTACTGGAGGTATGATTCCTCAGCTTTGAAAAGGCACAGATCTTGAAAAAACGGGTGACAAACCATTTAAAGGCCATCATACTGCCAGAAAACATGGGATTTATGCACACAGCCTCAAATGGGAAGCATGCCACCAGGGTGTCATATGTTTCTGCTGTCCAGAGAAAAAAACTCTGCCTTTGGGATTGGGATTTAGTCACTTAATCAGAGATTTCCAGTGCCATTGTAAGCATTGTAGCATACCCTGGGCTCCCAGAGGTCCTGCATTGTAACTGCCAGCCCTGGGCAGCTTCCTCACACGCCCTAAGGAGCAGAAAGTGGCACAGCACACCTCTCTTTAGGACGTTGAATTTGGTGGCAGGAGGAAGTGTCTGAAGGGACTACTGGAAAAAATGCCAGGAGCATTGGCCAGCAGGGGAAGAAGAGCCAGAGCACATGATAAGGGAGATGTGAATGAGGCATATAAAGAGTGTAGGTTCTTGTAGCAGGCAGCTAATTAAAGAGACTTAAAATATAAGAGCCTGGTTTTTATACACTGGCATGTGCTTCTTGACAGAAAATTGCATTAGTGACTTCCTCCTGCTGTAGCAGAAAAGTAGTCCAGGCTGGATTTGTCTTTCCATAGATCTTTTAACATATAAAATACATTGATGCTCTGTAGGTTAGACTTGGCAAAAATCCTGTCCAAAGGGTTCACAGTCTGTAAATTCACTTATTTGTCAATACTGTAGGTGACTAATATGAACCAAATGGATGGTTCACAATTGTTTTGAAGTAGATTGGTCTTGGTATGAGGAGATATTTTCAAGGAAGTAGGAAGGCCAAAAATAGGGGTAAAGAAAATATATGGAGCAGAACCATGACTGGAGAGTCATTAGCAATGATATCACTAACTAGGCCAGACTTAAAATCCAAATGGGAAGAAATGTGGATTATGCAGCGGGGAGCAGCATCTGAATAAGCCACGCAGGAGTGCCAGTTTTATGAATTTAAACAAAAAGTTCATGCATTTAAAAATCTGGCTGTAGGCAGACTGACTTGGGAGTGAGCCAGCCTGGTGGCCAGGAGCTGGCTGGGAGTGCTGCTCGGGATGGAGCTGGTCCAAACCACCACTGCTGGGCAAACCTGAGCTCTGTGGCAGCCCAGCCTGGGCACAGAGCCTCCAAAGGAAGAGGTGAGGAGGGAGCAGGGAAAACCAAGAGGCAGGGAGCCTGGAGAGAATGGTTTGCAGCACTGTGCCTCTAGAGTGGCTGCAGAGCCACGTGCTGGAGTCCTGGCTTGGCACCAGCAGCTGGCCAGGCTCTGTCCTGCCCTGACCTAAAGCTGTCTCAGGCATCTGCCTGATCTGTCTAAGCCTGGAGCTGGCTCCAAGTTACCCACTGAAGTGATCACTGTTATTCTTAATGAGTTATCAAGAGCTCAGATCTTAGCCAGCAACATGTGGTCGGTACATTTGCATTGTTATTTTTAACTTTGTAAAGAAAGAAAACAGTCGATTATATTGTTTAAGCTGTGTTTCTTCTAAACAGGAATTTCCTTTTTAGCACTGTCATATCCCTTAGCATCTCCTTTACCTCTTTCATAGTTTTTAGTTGCAGTATCAACTGCAAAATAATGTCTTCAAGTCAAAAATATCAGAGATTTTGGCTGACAGTGCAATATATGTTTGTACAAGGTCCTGGGGTAGTTTTCTTTCTTTTCCTAGCTCTGAGTGGCAAAGTAGATAGGACACAATTACATTCTTGGAACAGGTATGACAAAGGCTGGAATTAGCAAAGTACAATGGCTGAAGGATAATTAAGATTTTACTGTAAGAAAGGTGGATTAAAACTTCCGCAGTTAATCAAATTGATTGCTTAACACATTAAATATGCAGTCACGGTCTATAAATAGCTATATCACAAAACTTACTGAGATCACAGGAAAAAAAATAATATTGGAAATACTGCCTGGGAATATAAAGGCACTATGACTGAACTTTGTATCTTCCTTTCAAGGACAGCTTTGATATTATTGAGTGCTGTTATTTCTTGACAAACGATTATATTAGATGGAGTCTAATATTTGTGTGTCAGTGGCACATGTGATATAAAAGCTAGATCTGCTTAAGGTAATAAATTTTGAAAAAGAAAGCTATTTCCTTCCATTTGTAATCATGTTATTCTTTCATTTATCAACACATGCTATATACTAAGAGGTTTTTCTTACCAGCATTGTTCTGAGCTGGAAGGAAGAGATCCACCTACCAGAAAAGAGACATGCCTGGTTCATGTTGTAATTAAATGTAGGAAAGAAAAAAACCCAGCCAAACAATGAATACAAATGGTAGACAGGTATGAAAGTGGGTTAATAAAATGTTGAGCTCTCCATTTTTGCTGGCAGTGGCATACATACTGTTTTTTTGGGTTTTTTTTCCTAGTTAATGTGTTGAGGTTTTTGTTCACTTCTTAAAAATATGCTATTTTCTTGTTGTTTTGACCTTTCCATTTCAGTGCTTTACAGAAGCTTTTTTTCACTGTTGGCACTGCTAAGGGAAGCTGCTATAAGGGGACTTTTTAAGAAACAACTGTCAGTATTACAGAGGCCAAAACTTGAAATTGTCCTCTGAATTTTTGAGTGTTGAAAACATCTCCCAAAATGGAAGAAGTAGTAATATAATATATTACTCCTTATAAGCTATTAAAAGCTCTGATTCCTGTGTAGTTAGGTTTCTTTAAATAAAGAAAAAATATAAGAGATACAATATTAATTAAATATTAGTAGGATTGTTGTTATTAATAACTTTTTATGTAGCATTTCTTATGCCTGCAGAATGACTGCAAGTGTGTCAGAAAGTAAAAGGAGAAAAGTTGGAAAACCATATTTTTAATATTCCTCTCCTTTCCTTACCCACCATGAATATTGCACTCCCCTGCTATGAATTTTATTGTATTTCAAAATACTCTTTTTTCCTATACTGATGTAGTTCATCATCACCTATATCATTGAAGGTCTCCAGCTCTCACCATTCAAATTTCCATCACTTCAGTTCCTCTTTCTAACCTGTTTCTCCAACCTGTCAGTTTTTCAAAATGAGACTATAAAGTGCTGTAAATTTCTTCTTTGTCACTTTTCTGTGTGAGACTTGAAAGTGTAGTCATTGTAAGTTTCCATTTTTTTTTTTATTAAGGCTATTCTTTCTTTTTATTCCCCAAAAAACCTATGAAGCCCAGAAACAAGAAAAGGTGAGGTTCATGCAGAACTATGTATTTTTTCCTTCTTCCTCTCATTTCCTTAGTACTTCTGCTTGACATTCAGATCATTTTATCTGAGGACTTGTTTCTGGAAAAAAGAGGGATAGCTTCCTCTAAGCCTCAACAGTGTCTTTGGACAAGCCCAGCACCCCCACTCTTTGAAGAGATTGCTGGAGCATCCCACACTGGCAACATCCCATAGTAGTTGAGTGCTTTGTGGCTACCCAGAGCTCCAGCAGGGTGTGAGGATGTGCAGATTCCTAAACAGGTGGGGTTTTATTTCAGGGCAGACTTGGAGAGCTGTGTCCTCCAGTCTGCTCTGTAGTGACATTTGCAGGTGGGAGGCACAGGCACATAGAAAGTCACTAGGGAGTAAGCACAGCCAGCACTTGCTAAGTGCTTCCATGAATTTTCCAGCCCAGATCAGAGCCTCCCTCACAGTCAAGTTTTCCAGTTGTGTTTATGAGAAGTTAATCAAGCACAGTACATTAATTTCTGAGTACATTTAATATTTTCATTACATTTCCACAGTATGATTTCAGGTCTTAAGATTAACTGTGCTTGTTACGGAATCCCCACAGAAATGTAAGATACCAACTGTACAGTTCTTTTCCCTCTGTGCTGTTATGAATATGCATGTACTTAGAGGAGCTGGTTTGGTTCTGAAAACTCCCTCTTCTACACTTTGTACATGATAGGAGAAAGCTCTCATACTTTTTCCCTTTCTTTTTTTTTCACTTGCCCATTAATGAATTATTCATACAAAGGTCTCAGAAGACAAAGCATGAAAAAGTAGAGTACCTGAATTCCCTGAGATTTTCATTTTGTGCTGCTTTTCAGTAAAAAAGTGCTGAAGTGATACCTACATCTGAGTCTGTGAAAGGCACTGTGGAATATATAATATGTGATCCTGGGAAGATCCAGATGTTTTTAAGTGCAGGAGCCTCTGACTTCAAAAACACAGCTACACAGGGTAGTAAGCATTCCAGCTGAAACTTCATGTTCTGAATTCAAAAGAGATAATTCTGTGAGAAGAAACTGGGTTCTTCACTTTTGCCAACTTATAGTTTTCTTTTCAATCTATTTATTCCCTTCTCTCTTTTTTTCTTTTTTTTTTTCTTTTTTTTTTCCCTATTCTTCCTTGCTTTTTGTGATGCTTGCTTGTAGAAACGTGTAATAGGTAATTATGTAATGGATGGACAGTAATAGAAAGACAACTCTGCATATTTCAAATCTGTGGTCCTGCTGGTACCAACATTTCTCATACAGCATCAGTTTCAGAACATCTTGCTTGATGATGAAGTCTTTTACAGACTTCATGCTTGGTTATGTCACAGATTATACTAATGGTTCTAAGACCTTGTTAAAATAGGGAAAGTAGGAAATCTGGAGGAAAAAAAAAATAAATAATTTAAAGATTTTTCTCCTCTTGTTTTAAAATATGTCTGATGGTAGCATAACTTCTCCAAGTCTACAGAGCTGTTGTGTCAGAAAAGTCCTAAATAAAAATGAAAGAAATCAGAAAGTTGTTGTCTCGATGCAGCATTCAGATGTGATGTTTAGGCAATTGTCAGCACTTGAACCGCCCTGCTTTCTTTTAATTTTTTTTAATGTTCTTCAGCAATTAAAATAAAGGCATGGAGAAATTTATTTCTGACACACTAAACCTGTGAAATCCTCTCAGCTCATAAATGATAATATTTGGCCTCTTCAATTGTTTGGCCCTTAACTATTATACAAGGTGATGATGAAGAAAATTTCTAGTATCTGAGGGGGAGTCCTGTTGCTTTTGAATCTCACTGCAAATGACCATGTCTGGCTGCTTTCTTTTTTCCTGCTGAAAAAGTGCACTGCAGTAGGTGTAAAATTATTGGTAAAGGGATTGGTTCTAGACAGTGCAGAAGTTAGTTTTTATTCTAAAATTACACTATGAAAGAAGTTTCTCATATCATTAATCGTTGGCTCCATCTTTCTGAGTTTTTCAGTTCGTACACTCAAGATTCAGGAGAGATCTTTTGTCATTAGAGCATAATGTGGTGAAGAACTAGAATATCACTTTGTGTATTTAATAGTGTTTGTAATATGTGTCCATTGTGATTAGTAATCTTTGTCATTAGAATCATAGCACAGTTCCCGTAATGGTTTTCTTTGGATCCACTCCTTGTTTGTGTGTTCTGCAGTCTAAAAAGCCCCAACTAAGCTGGTGTTAAAAGGTGTTCTGCTGCATCTTATACTGAAGGCTGAATGTTTTTGAAGAGGTGAATGAATGTTCTTTTAATCTAGAACATAGAAAAAAATTTGATTTCTGGCTTTTGATACATAAAAAAGCAGTATACATTGAATTTGGAGAGGCAAATGTATGGAAATGGCAAAACATTTCATGAAAATTTTGCAGAAAGTTTAATTTTACATTCTCCACCAATGTTTTATTAATATTTTTAATAGAAATTAAATGTTGATTATTTTTCATTCTAAAATCATGTGGATGACTCATTCTACAGGGAGTAATTTTTTAGTTGTCTGATCTGTCATCAGGTCCATGAATCCTCACACCAGTTTTTTCTGCTCCTATATTTTAGCCAGTTTTTAGTTAGAGAAGAAAGAAGAATACTGTTCAGAGCAAAAACACTACAGTGATGATGATAAAATTTCTAAACAATTATATGAGATAAGCTGTAACAGAGTTACTCACATCTAAATGCAGAATGAGAGTAGACATCAAAGTGAAGCAAATGTACTCATACTTGAAATATGCTTAGGAGAAAAAAAATGTTGGTTTTGCTAAAATATACCTCTATTTTACATTGGTACAGAATGTGATTCTAATATAATTTAAACTGATCTAAGGTAATTTGCTACATGTGTACCATGTGTACCAGTAGCTGGATTGAAGGTTGCTTCTTGTAATTTTGTTGCTGAAATAATGCCCACAAAATGATGCTTGTCTTCCTTCCCTACTCCTTTATGGATGCAGTAAGCCTTGGTTTATAAATGGATGACAGAAAAAAATACTGGTTAGTGCAGAAATGTTTGGTTTTTGTTTTGTCCCAAGAGGGAAAACTGGCTTTTTAAGTCCATTTTACTAATAGCAGGATGGTGGGATGAAAGTAGGCAGAGAAATGAGAATTAAATTTTTTTTTGTTTCTTGTTTACTGGACATGGGAAAGCTGATTTCTGTTATTTAGTAAATCTAGGATAATAAATGTGCACACAGCTATCTTCCATTACTCAGTCATAGCACAGCAGAGAAACACAAAGGTAGGATAAATTCATTCTTGTTAGTCATAAAAAAATCATATTTTACTGCCTCATGCTCCACAGTTATTCGTTTAGTTGAGTTTCTCCTGGAGCACAGAATAGGGGGAAGATTAGGCAGAAAATCTGAATGACACCCTTATGCTTTCTTTAGCTGCAACATTATGGTTTAAATGGATTATCCATCTGGTATTTTCATCCTACATCGAAAGCTCTCTCTTGAAAACTGTTTGTTTTGAGAAAGAATAATTAGACTGTCTAGTTTAGTACAGGGTATTTAAATTAAAAACTTCACCAAATACTGATGTAGTTATGGGAAACAGGTCTACTGACAGCCTTCCATTTCCTGACTTTAACATAATTTCCTTTACTGATGTCAAACTTGTGTATGGCAGTAGTGGGCACAGAAGCAACAACCTCTGGGGTTTCTGTGTCCTGCTTCGTGCATTTGCTTTCTTGAAGTGCATTAGAAAGGGGATCCACAAAAGACAAAAACCTAAAGCATTTTGTACAAGGTGGGGTCCCAATCCTTTGCCAGTCCAGCTGCTTGCAGTCTAATTACCTCATTTTTCTTACTAGAGTGTTCAGGTAGGAGAAGCAAACTGAAGGATTAGGTTGAGAAGCTGAATAGGTGGCCCCTAATTTTCTGTTCTGTCAAGCCAAGGCCCTGAGAGTGAGGAGCTTGAGCTTAAACACTTTCCCCCAAACACTCATTAATTGGGACATGCTTCTTTGATACTAGGTTTTAAATCTCCATTTTTCTGTTACCATGTACAAGGAGTCTCAGCACTGAAAAGGTTTAGGAAACTTTAACTTTTATATAGAATCACAGGACCATAGAATGGTTTGGGTTGGAAGGGACCTTCAAATGTCCTTGAGTACCATCCCCTCTGTTGTGGGCAGGGACACCTTCCACTATCCCAGATTTCTCAGAGCTCCATCCAAGCTGGCCTTGAACATTTCCAGGGATGGGACATCCACAGCTGCTCTGGGCAACCTCTTCCAGTGCCTCACCACCTTCATGAATCTCTTTAGCCTAGAGGAGAGAAGGATGGCAGGTTTTCTACCTATGGTGGTCCTGATTTCAGTGTGGGTGCTTTGACTGGTTAATCACTTTATAAATAGTTTATATGTAGTTTAAGGTATCTGAGAAGGTGCATGCTAAAAGCTATTCTGGAATGTGATGGCCACACACACACAAGTTGGCAACTTGGGCTTTTTGGCAGTGGCAATGGATCCTAAAATGCAGAATATCTGAGGGCTTGTGCCATGGCACCAGTTTGTCCAGGATTTCTCAGAGCTAAGACTGAAATTAGCATAAAAAAATGTTTCTTGGGTCAGAATAGGCTGGACTACAGCCCCAGGTAAAACTTTGGAGGTCTACAGATTTGTCTAAAATTATGTGAGAACATCTTGACTACAGAAGACATTTAATCATAAGAATGACTCTTTTGGATTAGCTTTTAAAATCAGTTTAGGGGAATCTCTGGAAACTTGTCCTTGTAGGTGGTATCTCTCCTTTCTGCTTAGATAAAGACTTAATCCTCAGAGGCTGATTATGTTCAGACTCAAGGATTTGGCTCAGAACCCATATTGGTGCAAAAGTGCAGGTTCTTTGCAGCCATGAACTAAACCATAAGCTTATTAAGAACTCAGCCAGGCTCCCTCTAGTTAAACAGCAGTGGAAGGAAAGTTCACACGTGGAACTTGACTGTTTCCATTGAGGTTAAGGCATTTTCATTCCAAGAAGAACAGAATCTGGTTTGGTTTTCTTTCCACACTGGAAGTGAGTCTCTCAGATTTTTGAACTCTGAGAAGCATTATTAGAGGTTTTTTTCCACTTAGTATAATCACTGCTTCCGCTTCCTGAATCTTTTTGTTTAGTTGGTTTTTGTTGTTGGCATCCTTAAAAAAAATACGTGTACTACTCTGAGCAGGGTGGGGTTAATTTTTAAAGAGTTATTTAGTAGCCTGACATATTTGCAAGAGTGCAGTTCTATATCACTAAAGGCATTGCACATTGCAATAAATAAATTTTTTACCCAACTTGAGTTCTAGCTTAAGAGAATATTTTTGTGATTTCAGAGTTGGTTTTATGACAGTATAAATTTAATTACTTTCCTACTAAAAAAACCCTGAAACTGTACAGTTTCATTGTATTTTGCCTGTAGTTTGTGTGTGGCAAAGAACCAAGACATCCAAAGGAAGCTGTATGTTTGTTTGTCTTTTTATTAATAAGCTGCTGGCTAAATAAATTTCCATTGTTAGACAGTCAAATATTTATGATACAGACATAGGGCAGTTTCTTTTAAAGGCTGTGTAAGAAACATCTGGCCAAATGACTGAACATGTTTCAAAAAATGGGAATTTCTGGGATTAATGGTCGAGGATTCTTGTTGCAGGCATTAAATCTTAATGAGTGCCAAATGTGCACTTGTTCTCCCCTCTCCACAAAAGTGTTGCATGGATGTTGTTGTGATGGCTGCTTGTTTATACTGTAACTTGTAGATCACTCTTCCTGCAGCTCTGTTTTATTTCACACATCTGAAACACATCATTGTTATTATTAATATTATGTTATTTAGCTGTGATCCAGTGGCCCTACACGTATGCACTAAACTGGTCCCTTGAGCTGCACTTAAAACTCTTCTTGTACTTATTGCTCTGTGTAAAACAACATTGTCAACTCTTTTGTCAGTATTTGTCAGTTCTTCAGAATTTCAGCAATTCTGAGGTGATTTCAATGCCCTCCAGCACGTAACATTGCAGCCTAAACAAAGGTAGCAGAGTTTGCACTGGCAATGTGGCGTCTGGACTGCTACTTTTTTAGCTTTGGATGGATTTAATGCCTCTGCAGGGAAGTGAGCTCAAGGAGGAGGTGCTGTACAAATCACAGGCTGTGTCTGGCAAAGAAATTTGCAGAAGATGGGCTTCAGATACCCCTGCCCAGCCATTACAGATCTTGCTTCTCCAGTCTGCCATAGTGCAGGTACCTGTGTTAAGCCATGCCTTTGCCCTCAAGGTACTAAACAGGCTTACAGAGTGAAAATCCCTTGTCTGCACAGTCCCCAAGGACCAGGTTAGTCCAAGGCTGTCCTGGATGTTTGGGAAAGTTCCAGTAAGGCTGGACTGTGAGTTTCAGAACCAGGTGCCTCACGGTACCTATGTGCACATCTCCTTTCCTCTTTGCTGTGAGCAATGTACTTTACTTACCTTACTGTAGTGTGTAATACTTGCAAAATACTGAAAGTTGCACAGAACAATGGTTCAATTTTGAGGCCCAGACAAAATAAATTCTTAGAACCTGTGTAAATGTGAAAAAATTATGCAGAGGATACACTGGTCCTAATTTTGAAAAATCCAGAAGTGTTTCTGTGATATTTCCAGCTTGTTGCTGTCCAGCTGCTCGAAAAAGCAGCAGCTGCTGTGCCTCACTGCCTGCTTCTCTCCTGGTAGGTGCTTTATGATTTAAATCACTTCTTTGGGTGGAGAAAAGCAGATCTCTCTGATTCAGCGACAGCAAGAAATAAAACCATTCAAAAAGGATCACTGCAAGAATAGAGGAGAATAGGCCTGAGTAATAAAAAGCTGCTGGAAGCAAAAGAAAAAGAAGACACGTACTACAGGGGTTTAGCTTTCTACTTAGGAACATAAAAAACATACATGCAATTTTATGCATTTAGAAGTATAGTGTTGTTAGATGCGGTTTATTTGTCATTTTAAAGGCAGGTTTTCATAACATGCATTGCTTACAGTTCTAGAAAAATACCTTAACTCAGAGAGAAGCTTCCATGTTCTATGTGGGCATTTTAAGCAAAGAGTACACTGTCACCACATGAAATCCTTTTGCCTTTTTTGACTGGAGAAGAAATGCTTCTAAACTCTGTGCAAAGACAAGAGAAAGACCAGACTGTGCTGCTTAATATTTGTGACTCTTTATGCCCTGTGCTTTTAGCAGAGTGTGGCATGGCTAGTGGGGAGCTTCCCCGTCAAATCAGATTATCTAACAGTTAATCTGTTTTGTTGATGTGCTGAACAGCAGCAGCTCATTCAGGAACAGACTCGGGGCAGGAGGGGGGAGCTCTTCTGAGAGCAAGCTGTTTCTACCAAACATTTTCCTTTTAGTGATTCATAGGATTAAATTTCAGGCTGTTGACTATGGAACCTGGCATTAACAGCCAACACATTCATCACATTGGCTTTTCTCTTCAACTTCCCTTATGAAAAAAAATAGGGCCATAGTTTCACCATCAGTCTCCTTTGACCAGCTTCTAGGGCTGTGATTACATATTTCATCACATTTTAATACTGACTGGACCCTGGATGGTTAAATTCACAGTCCCGTCAGTTTCAGCACTTACAGAATAGTCCTGAAATGAGCTGAAATCGATCTATGCTACTGTTAGCTTCCTTCCTTTATAGACAGACTATTATTATTTCTCAGCATCTCTGTGGGAACTATCCATATGTAGCAAGACTATTTCCTTTCACCTAGAGGACAGATGGGGATTGGAATATGTTTATTGCACTGTCTTTTTCTTTTTTTGGTTAAGTCCAGTAGATCTTGCTGTGGCTGCTGAGTTCCAGTTTATACAGTGCTTGGTAACTCTCAGGTCTGAGTGGTGAAGCCTCTTGTGTTCATCTTCCTCACTTTCCCTGACACATGGTGGGAGGGCAGGGAGGACATGAGTCTAATTAGAGTGAATGAATCTGTGCTCGTACGTGCTGCTCAGAGGCTTTGCTCGTTACTGCTGCAGCCAAAGAGAGCAGTACCCCAAGGGCACCCTGCTGCAGACCCCCAGTGCTTTATCTGTACAGATTACTGCAGTGTGCTCATGCAGGGTGAACCCAGACTCTGCAGCTCCAGCTCTCAAAAAGCCTCTTCACAGGGGAAAACAAATTATGCTGGCTAGCACACAGCATTTGCTAGGAGGTGAAAGCTTAATGAAATCAAGAAAATGTGCAGTTCCTACAGGTTGCAGTGAGTGCAAGGGGGATGCTGAGAAACAGTCAAAGCCTGGTAATAGGCTCTAAAACTACAGATAACCTTGCCTTTTCAGGTCTGCATTTTCCTTTACTCTGTGAAAATGATATAAGAACACATTTTGACATCACAGAGATGAGATTTCAACCAGTACAGACAGGGCTGAACTAATAATAGCATAGGGGACAAGACAAGAACTAGACAACCCTGTGACTTCAGCTCAAAGCCTCCTCCTCCACTGCTTGCTTCCAAACAGGTTGAATGATGTAGGGAATCTCACTTTTCAATTCTGTGTTTTAATTTTAATGCAATATGTGTTTTTTCCGTGTTTCTGTAAGCTTAGATGTGAGTATCTCTGGTGCAACAGCTTGGTTGCAGGGAGTTAATAAATGAACTAACTACTGAAAGACAAAAAGCACTGTATTATTGACTAGAAATGTGAATTGTCATGTATAATTCAAAACTAAGTCCCCCAGGAAGAGTTCACATAATGTACATGAACTGCTGAGCGGTTTAATAAACAAGGAAACTGAAAAGGGCAGCATTTGCTGTGATCCAGACATCTATTTAATGCATACAGGTATTTGCAGCCAAGTAAAAAACATGGGATTTAACACTGAAGTGTTCCGTAGCGAGAGGAATTGATAATACCACTGTGGTTAAGCAGATCAGAGCAATACAGCTGTATTCTCTTAAAACACAAGAAAATTTTATCAAACCTTTGAAACTTTTGGGGATTCACTTTTCCAGTCAGGGATAGTGATACAGGAATTTCTGAACTGAACATCTGTGCTTGCTACACTCTAGCAGTATTATGGGTTGGTAATTACTGAAGCCATTACCAATATACAACCTGCCAGCATTTTCCTGATTTTTAACCAGCGTTGTTGGTAACTCAGTGATATGAGAGCTTCAGTTCCTTCTATGGTAACCTTTTTCATGAGAACTTGACACTATGGTGATTTCTAAAAGCTTGACATTGTAATGAAAGCTTGGGTGAAGCAATCTTTTCTCAAAGTTGAAGAGAGTGTTGCCATTGATCCATGAAACTCACTTTGCATCACTTAGCCCAGATGCTACTTTTGTTTTTTCACAGCTAAATCTGAGATGGGAATTGCCATCCCAGCAAAAGCCACTGGTGTCTATCTTCAACGGGACTGCTGAACTGCTCCCTTTCCTTGAAGGGTCCTACTGCCCTTTAGCATTTTGGGCAGCACTCTTGGTCAAACTAGCACCAGCTTGCATAGGCTGCATGTTCCAGTCAGCAGCAGGACTCCCTGCCTTGGAATGACTGCCCTTTCTCTGAGGCTAGATGGAAGTCAGCTTTTGTTTGTCTTTGTGTGCTCAGTTTTGTACTGTCTCATCTGCCTGACATGGGAGAACTGATTTGAAAGCTGCAAACAGTATTTCCTCCTAAAATGCAGTCTGAAGAAATCAGACTGAAGAGAGCCTCTTATTTTTGTATGCTGTTTTGTTATATGTGTTTCTGGATGGCTCATCCCTCACACATGGGAAATGAGAATATCATGGAGTGACAGATTTCAAACCTCTAGGTCGGTGCAGCCTGCTGTACTAATTGCCTAGTGACGTCCCTTTTGCATCATTGGCAAAGCCTGTCTTTTTAACATGTGCTTCTGCTATGACCTCTTGTAAAAAAAAAAGAAGTATTCCTTGACTTTTCTCTCACTTCTTGTAAACAAATAGGTGTTGGTTTGTGTGGCCATTATTCCCTGTGGGCTTTCTCCAACCACTTTTCAACTGAGATTAAACTGAGACGAACAGCTTTGTGGTTTGGGGCAGCCTTTAGAGTGTGGAATAGAGTTCTTTGGTCTCCCACAGACGTTGTCCAATGGCTGTGGGTGGATTGCTTTGGAAGGCATTCATCCTGGCTTTTTTTAACCAAAGTTATCGTAAAGTGAGAGCTCTAGTCTGAATAAAGTGGGTAAGGTCCATTTATTGCTGTAAAGAGCAAGGCATCTGCAGAGAAGGCATCTCACCTTTTTTGACTGTAGAAAGAGCCTTAGGCATCCCATGTTCAAAGTGTTAGTTTAATTTTTCTGTGTTTCTGTATTTCTTTCTTATCTTTCTTATAACATTTAGATTGCCATATTTTGAGGTGAAGCTTACAAACTACTGATCCACAGCAATGGCTCAAGCGTTGTTTCAATGGGGCTTTTCTTAACCTCCTTTTTTTTCTTTTATTTTGCGTGCAGATTTCTACTGAACATTTCTAGGAACCACCATGATGCAGCATTTAAGTGCTACAAACTAGTAACTGAGAGAATCGTGTCAAAATAGCATTAGAAGTCATTTAGTGCTTTATTCTTCAAGTAAAAGCAACTGTTGCTATGGGGCACAAAGTTTTGGTTTGCATATGAGTGCTCTTACTCACTCTGTTCTCTTTAAAACTTTTCTTTAAATGTTTTCCACGATGCTCCAGGATTCTTTAAAAGGCCCACATTTATTAAGCTAGGTGCAATTTAGCTGTAGATGGGATAAATACTGTCTGAAATGGCTGTGCCATATGCATGGTACTGAATTTTGCATTGTTAGTAACCAGACAGTGCTTTTTAGACCTAAGTGCTAAAGGAATGTACTAACAAACTTGAAATCTTTCTCGATATATACTTTATCTGTATCTTTGTAGAAAGAGCCACCACTGAAATCCTGGATAAGAGAAGAATTTAATTCAGTTTTGGGTCATTTCTTTTGTTCTTTCTCATTTGCCTTCTGGAAGTGACTGTCCAGGTTTAAGTGTCAGAATATTTTTGGCATAGAAGTCCTTTATGTGTTGACTTTTAATGTACCAATCTTTGAGACTGCCAGGCTCACCTTCTGGGTAAATGTTACATAATTGAAGTGTCACATAAAGTGTGTTGCTTTTTGACTAAACTCCTTTTAAGTCTTCGGTATTTCCCTCTTTTATTTCTGAAGTCCCTTCATTTCATGTCATAAATAACACTGACCTTGCTGAACCTTTGCCTGTGAATTGCTTTGAGACTGAGTGACCACAAACACAAAGGGAAGTAAGAGTTTTATTCAAACTTGGCATTAATGCAAGCAAGTGGTATTTAGAGGCTTTGCATAATAATAGGAACCCCAAAACATCTACAAGAATCAGGAAACTGATGTTTAACTGCTTTAAAGCCAGAATCAGAACAATTAGCAGGGAAGACCAAGGGTCATGACACAAGAGATTCAAACACACAGCAGCATTATCATTGTTAAAGGTGTACATAATACAGTAACTTTGTATTAAAACCAAAATCCATATCCTTGTCTTGGTTTGAGAGACAGGTGCCTGCCAAGGAAGGCAGGAACCTCCCTTAGAATTGAAAATATGACCTCCCTTCCCTCTGAATTATTATAACCTGGAAATTAAGGGGCTGTCAGGCACAGATATGGGAAAAGGAATAACAGTTCTGTATTGGAATAAATACATATATAAATATATGAAACAAGGCAAACACCACCACCAGCAGCACAACAAACAGAACCGAACCAGAACCAGGGGTAATTATAATTATTCTTCAATAATTATGACTGTTTTTAATTAATTGTTTGGAAACAGCATCTCTGAAATGAAATTGTAGAATTGTTTCAGCCAAAGCATACATCTGGCATTGATTCATTTAGATGCTGTGTAGAGTGGTGTTTTGTGAAGTCCGCACTTCTGTTTTGCTGAAAATGACAACCTGTACAATGTCGGGATTTTAAGAAAGCAGTTAGCTCTTATACCTGCCAGGATGTTTGGGGCCTTGTTTCCTTTCTCTAGGATGTCTGTAACTTCCATACATAATCAGTGAGAATTGCTCTTATCCTATGCTGGGAAAATAAGGCCTGTGAGCCAGTCTATTAAAACCTGTTGTCTAAAGAGCAGTGTATAAATGAAACAGACAGCTTTTTCAGTGGTGGTAGATGTTTTCTCTTCCCTTCAGTAACCCTTCCACAGCTGGCTTTACATCCAAAATGTCCAGTTCTGTATTGTTTTAGCCAGTGGGGGGATTTCACTTTCATTTCATTGTGGAGAGAATTAGCTTTAAGGAGAAAAGGTGTGTGACTTCTAACTGGAAACACAGACCTTTCCTTCCTGATTAAGGTGGGAAAATAAGGTTCATATGGAGTTTTTCATTTAATATAAATGCACTTTCGAGGTGTTTATATTACTGTCATAGCAAGATGTGTATTAAAAAGATTTTTAAGAGAAGCTATATGTCCAAACTCTGCATGGATTGCATAACTATAAGGTTCCAGAGCATAGTTGTTCCTCTGTATTGCATTAGAAAGCATTCCAGTGACTTTCTCCTTGTGAAGTCAAGAAAGATAAACAGTGTGCCTCTATAGAAATATAAATATTTTTCTCCAAGGCATTTAGACTTTCACATGCTGTTGAAGACTGGTTTTCTTTTCTTTTTTTTTTTAATTTTCCCATCTGTAAGAAGGCCTGCATATTCAAAACATTTTCAGGCTCAGTGTGTAGTTTTAGCTTAGGGTGGGTGTATCTTGCAGAGCTTGAGGTTTGGTGAGCACTGCCAGCTATTTCTGGGTTCACACGGTTCAGTCTCTCATTGAAGCCTGAAAAAACACTTCTCCTGTGTTTCACTTGTGGAGTTTTTCTTTTCCTTTTTTTTTTTTTCCCCCAATATGGTTTTGTTTATTCTGTGTCTTGTTTTGAATTAGGCTTTCTGCTCTTGAGCTCAAGTTGGAACATCACCTTATGAAAGATCAAGTGTATTTGGTAATGTGCAGCTTGTGGTGCCTCTCCAGCCTTCCTCCTGGAGCCAAGGATGACCAGCTCAATAATAAACATTAAGGAATTCACCAGGGAGAGTCATGTGTGAACAGCAGCCTCTGGTGATCTTGAACTTCCTGTCAAATAATCTCATTTCATCACTTGTGTTCCTTTAAGCCAAAATGCAAGTGGGAATTACAGTTGCCAAGACAAGTATTGGTGACTATACTTAAATAAACATACACACTCATACACGTATGCCTCCTTGCTGAATCTTTCCATGTGGAAAGAGACACAGAAAAGCTTGTATTTTGTCAAATTTTCTTCTCAGCTGAATGTGCTTGACATAAGACCAGGAAAGTTTACCATCTCTGTTTCAGAGTTTCTGAGAGATGGGGTGCACATCTAAAAAATTGCAGAGGGATTTTTGCATTTTTCTGGTCTGTTTGCTAAGGATAATCCAAGTTTCAGTCAGCATGCTTCCCCCAAAAAATAATCTTTCCCTGTCTAATCACCCTCACAGTTTAAAACTCCTTAATTTATTTGTGATTTAGTTCTGATTTAAAGACTATCTCAATACTTTAGCTATGCATTTTCCAATGTAGACAAAGACCTACTTATTCAGATCAAATGAGCATATATGTAAATATAGATATATATCTAAATACACATTATATGTGTATACATGTAATTGAGTCATCTCCTGGTTCTGTTTTCAATAAAGCTCCCAAATCCTTCAGGTCTCTCCAAATGACATTCTCCACACCCACAAGCATTTCCATTATTCTGTTTCTCTCAGTTCTTTTTTGCTTCTGCTCATTGTTTCCTGTTTATAAATCCCAGGACTGTATTTTTCTTTGCCATTAGGTTACCTCTGAACTCTGCCCTGCTATGGCAGATTTTATTTTGGTTGGCTATTCTGCCAGACATTCCAGTTTTCAGTCTTTTTTTTTTTTTTTTTGGTGTGGGGTTCTTTGGGGTTTTTTTTTGTCTTTTCTTTTTATCCCCTGATTTGTTTACCCATTTTTGACTTCCTTGTTCCTGGAAATACCATCTTGCTTGTATTGCTTGTATAAGTGCTTGCTGGTGCTGCTCAAGACTGGCATAGAGAGAGCTCAGGGGCTGTGATGGTGCAGGGAGAATTGTAGCTGCTCCCACCACTCTTTTTCTATAGGAGCCAGGGCTCAGCCTGGTTATTTAGTTAGATTGAAGAGCAGCAGACAAAGTTAAATCTAATTACAATTGCTACAGAGCTGATAATTCAATCAGTCAACTGAGGAATATTATCTAACACCAAGATAGTTCATTTGGGTAAAAGAAACCCCCAAAACCCCAAAAATCTAATTAAGAAAACCCTGCACCACCCCAAACCAGTGTTTTTAGGTGTCTTGTTCTCAATTTTGTCCCAATTCTTCTTAATTATGCCTCTATTGGTGTTATTCTGTGTTGTGTTTATCACATTAACCAATCAGTTGCTAAATCTTGTGGGTAGATAACCCTGATGCCATAGTTAAAAAGGAGTTTATTGCCCCTCATGATGTACAGAAAGACCTGTAATGTAATGAGAGTTGTATTTTACTCTAAAAGCTCTCATAGTTCTTAAAAATTTATTCTGATCTGTTTGCATTGATGTAGATAATTAACTATGTCAATGCATTCATCATATAGGAAAGACTTAATCTTCTGCTTGATTTTCTTTCTTTTTCATTAGATATTTCAAGAATTGCTTACTCCAAGGGATCGTAGGCACAGCTGGAAAATTGCAAAACAGACAGTGTTAGAGACTAATAAAATAAAACTTGATTTCTTGACAAAGCAGATGAATTTTATTTCCCACACAATATACTTTTGCCCTGTTTTTTGTCTGATTTATGCTGATTTTACTTTTTTATTTCATTGTGTGGAATAGCTTTTAACCATAATGCCTGAAAATGAAGTCCAGAGGTTGAGCAGCCCTGCCCCATCCTCAAAATGGAAGGTTTCCCTAACAAGGTTCTTGAGCAAACAAGATTTCTCCAACAAAAACCAAGAGAGATTTTGTTATTTGTGTTTATGTCTGATGCAAAATGAACTGAGACAGGGCCCCTGTTGCTGGACATACAGGAGTTATGTTTTCCCAGGAGCTGGGAAGATAGAAAGAAAAGGGTTGCTTTAACTGAAAAATAATTTCAGTATTTCTTTGTACTTTATGGAATGATTTTGTTATCACTGATTAAAGCAAATGAGGGCTAATTACTACGTGAAAACTCAACTGCTGCTTTTGCAGAAGGTGCAAAAACCTGTGGCAACAACTTACACTGAGCATGAACAACTGAACCCTTTTTTTCTCCTGGGGAAATCTTTCAGGTGGCAGCAACTACAAAAAAAGTGTTGGCAAACGAGCCACTATTAATCAAACCTATCCAACCCCTATATGGAAAAGTATGTTCAAAGGTATGGGATGGCTTCCATATGAGGAATGGCTGGGTAAGACAGGGATCACTCAGCTTGGGAAAGAGAGAGCTGATGGCACATATTGTAGAGGTCTAGAAAAGTCTCATACAAATCTAATGGCACTGAGGGATGTTCAGCAATGTTGGAGGTTTGGCTTATTTCACTCTGCTGATGTGTTCCTCACCTTCTGCCTGAGATGTGACTTATTTATCCTTTTGTTTTGCTTTTTACCGTTTCTTTTCTCTCTTTTTGCTCCATTGTAATTCATTGTTCTTATCATAGACTGATAAAAGCAGTTTTTGCACCTCTGGGATAGTTTTCCCTGAGTGAGGAAAGAGGAAATTCCCAGAAGTAATTTTATGAAATCTCTGGATTGTTGCTCTGAGTCTGTTTCTTGTCCAGCTAATTCAGGGTCACTTGAACTGGAGTATGCCCAGCCACGTTTCCTAAAGCCACAGCAGATGTGCCATGGGTTTTTTTTCTAGCTCTTTACTCTTTCAGCCTGTGCTTTTTGAACCACAAACCACTCCAGCCCACGCAGAGCCACCAGAGCTGTGTGTGGCTTCAATCAGAGCTGTCTGAACCTCAGTCTGGGGATTTTCATTCATCTTTTCTGGAAGAGAAAAACACATGCCCTGCAAGGCTGCTCTGACTGGCAGGTTTGATGAGGAGGAAGATGTGCATGGTCCTGCCTCTCAGAGCAGGAGACAGCATCCCTAATTCCCTTATCTCCAGTCTGCAGCCTGTGGTGTCCCATTCTCGGGTGTCTGTGGAAGTGGGGATGGCAGGGAAGCTGGGGTAGACTTGAGCTGTTCCTGCACAATAATTGCAGTGCTGAGGTGACTCTGCTAACTGGTGGGGTGACCTGCTGTGCCTAGGGGGTGCTGGGAGAGCCCTCACCAGCACCTTTGAAACTGGTGGGACTTGCCCTGGGAACTGATACAGTTCCAGTCTTTGGAACAGTGATGTTCTCACCCAGTGATGAGAACCAGTGATTGTAATTATATTTTTGCATACATGCCTTCTTCTCTTTTTTTCCTGTTTTAATGGCTTGGAAATTTCCTAATGATTCTCTACTCTCCAGGGGCAAATGTTGTTTATTTCGTATATGTCACTGATTTTTTTTTTCACACTTTCTCTCGTGTTATGAGCAAGTGGGCAGGATTGGTCAGTACATGAAAAAAACCCACCAATTCTGTGTCTTAAGTTTAGATTAAAAGCTTTGTAATAATGCATGTAGTGATAATGGTTAATCTCCATAATGATGGCAGCAGTTTTTCTGGGTAGAGAATATATATTTACACCCTTCTGAGAGCACCAGGCACATTAGCTGGTTTGTGTTTGCATTGTACTCTGCCCTGACTGCATAAGATGCTATTTAAGGCATATTTTCTTTTGGCACAATTCCACTGAAAATAGCAAAGCAGCTTCTGCTTTAGACAGTGGGTGTGTTTTGCCAGAACTCTGAAAAGGTTGTATTTTACTAATAAATTATCTCTGTAGCATATTTTGGTCTGAGTTGGAGCACAGCTGAGCTGTAAAGCCTGCATGAAGGAATCTGTCTGGCCCCCTGGTACATTAAAAAAACCATAAGCATCCCAGTGCTAATTCCAATACAGAAAACAAGTGGTATAAGCCATTAGTAGTGTATATATATGGTTTAGAAACTGGGGGAAATTTCTAAGGTCTTCAGTACACAGGCTTAGCAATTATAATGAAGTGCCATCCTAGTTAAGATAAGTGTCTCGACAATTTGTGCCTTAGGTTGGGTTGAGATCTAAGAAAACCTCTTGAAGAACAGCCTGTTTTCTGTAATTATGAAAAAGTATCACTACATTGGTTCATTAGCATTGGTTAGTGCAGCAGACTGATGAGCTGACACTGTAGGAAAGAAGCCCAGGAAAAATGCAGCTATCATGCTGAATTTGATTTTGTGGGCTTTGTAGCTGTTTGCTTCTTTTTCCTTTGCTGCAGTTGCTGCATAAAATTTAGAGAAAGTCAATATATTCTGAGCTCTTACAGCTTTAGTAAGATCAGCATTGATTACAAAAACATGAACAGAAATTTCTTTGCCCCTAAAGAGCAATAAAGTGTCTGAAGCTGCTTTTCACAGTAAAGATCGCAGTCAGAGGCATCTTGCCTCTCCTGGATTTAGCATCAAAAGAAATGAACCAAGAACAGCTCTGCTGGAGGTTGTTGTTGTCCAATTCAGGACAGAATAGCAAACTTTTATATCCCTTACTTAAATACTGTAGTCAGCCATTTACATCAGTACATCTTTTTTCTCTATGTGTTACTTAATTATCCTAGTAGATACTTGTGCTTCTGCAACGACAAGTGTTTCATAGCAATAAGATTGTCCAAGGAAAAAAATTAGTTTGCATAAAGGAATTTCCTAATTTCCTTCTTTTGAAAATGGGAAAAGGGCTGTAGGAAAAGGTGTCACTGCTCCCTCCATGGTTGCTGCATTTGCCTTTTAAAGGAAACCTGATTTATAGTTAAATGTTTTGGAAGATGGGCAAAGGACCAAGGCGAGTGCTAGCAGTGCCAAGGAGAAGTGGGAAATTAACCAAGAGGGTGAGTTGAAGGAAAAATCTCTCTGCTTTATAACAGACAAGGAAAACAAATTGGAAATGTGGGTGGGAGGAGATGAAAGCACCTACATCGTGGCAAAGCAAGGGCTCTAGAGTAAAAAAAAAATATTATATGGTGAAGTCTTGTGTTCTGATAACTTCAGTAGCTTGATAGCCACAAAAACAGAGCTACGTGCTGCTAGGCTGTCTTTGCTTCTGGCTCTTCCCTGCATTTGTTCCTTCTCAGGCCGGACACTCTGGAAGGGCATTAACTCTGCCTGCCTGGTGTGCCTCAGTTTTAGCAGTGGGAGCAGAGAACAGCAGCGTTCCTGCTTTGCTGGAGTCTCTGCTGGCATCTCTCCTCCTCCACCCAACCGGGTGTGAAGGCAGAGAGGATGCTGCATGGGGGCACCTAGGGGGTGGCAGTGCCTGTGGATTGCACAAGTGGGTGGACAAAGACTTCTGCATCCTGCTCTGCAGCTTTCCCACATTGTAGGCTGAAATCCTGCCTAAAAGCTCCCCAGTCCCTTGCCCTTGGTGACAGGAATGCCTTTCTGGGATGGGCACTGAGAGAAGAGCTGGCCAGGCCCATCTGCAGGACCCAGGTGTGATGCTCAACATGAGAACTGATGGAGGATGCAGTCACCTCAAGTGTTGCTGCTGCTTTCCTCTGCTTTATGCTGTGTCCATACCTCCATGGGGGAAGCTGGACATTTTTGTGTTCACATACATGGTGCGGAGCTCAGAGCCACCAGCCCACCCTCCTGCCTTCACATCAGAACTTCACCCTTCTGCCTTGGGTCAGTTCCTCACTGGGGCTTTGAGAAGCAAGAGGCACTGACTGCCTCAGCCCAGTCCTTCCTTGTTCATCCCTGGTCTCAGATTAACAGGTGTGGTTTCCCTATTCCAGCTAAGAGAGACTTCTTGGTATGATCACACCTCTGACTTTGGCCCTGTTGTTTTGGTGTCATGACTTCAATTAATATTTCTTCTCTCCATGGAAGTTAAAACTTTCAGTTCCCAATTCGTGTGAAAACAAAACTATGGTTTGAGACCAAAGGTCTGCCTGTCTCAGATGCTGTTTCTCATAATGGTGAACAGCAGCTGCTTGGGGAAGAGAATAAGCACGGGGTAAATATTGCATTCTGCCTCTCCAGAATGGCTCTCCCAGCTTTCAGCAGTTTGTGGTCCCTAGATGTGTTTTGTACCTGGTTGCTCTTGGATGTTTTGAACACCTAGATCCTGTGTTTTCACCCCTTATGTTCTCATGTGAAGCCCTTCCTATTTTATTCAGAACCGCCTTTTTGGCTTAAAAATCTTAGGTGAGGAATCTCACTGAATAACTTTGGACAAGCTGATCTGCAGCTGCCCGTACCTGTTATGAAACCTCATTAGGAATTGGTGTCCTTTCTAGTCCTCTGGCATTGAGATAATTTGTGTAAGAGATTATAGATGACAGTCTGTAGTCATTCACCTGTGACACATGATGTGTTGACTATGTATTACTGCCACTTACTGTATATTGCTCTTCTCCTGCCAATTTTTTTTCCTATAGTGTCATTTATTAATACTTCAATTTGAGACCAATGCCTTGAATGCCCAGTAGGGAAAGGTTCCTGCAGGGAGCAGTCCTTTTACCCACTTTGATTTCTTACAAGAAATGTAATGTTTCCCAGTTTAGTGTATTTCTCACTACATAAGTGTCTAGGGTGTTGTTTAAACAATATTATGTTTCTTCTTCCCCAAACTGGGTGAAGCTCAGAAATCAGGTTTGTGAAAATATTGCTTTGATTTTCAAATGTACTTTTTGAGTTCACAAAAACATAATGTAAGGCTAAGTTGTTGGGCTTTTCTAAGGAGAAAAACAGCAGTTGTTATTCTGATCAATTTGTAATTGCACCATGCAGAATAGAAGAAATGAGATTGAGCTCTTAGTGGATGGTCTTAAAGACTTGGAACCCTTGTTGCAATTATGAAGATAGTAGTTCAAGGGCACAACTGAGATAGTTCAAGGCCAGCTTGGATGGGGCCCTGAGCAACCTGATCTAATGAATTGCATCCCTACTCATGGCAGGGAGGTTGGAACTAGGTGATCTTTAAAATACCTTCCAGCCCAAATTTTTCTATGGTTCTGTGATATTAGGGAAATTTACATGGCATTGTCATTAACCTATACATCATTTCTCATGTAACTTCACTGGAAAGAAACCTAACACAAATATAAAGCAATACTCCTTTTAAAGAAAGCAAGATCTACAACAGAAGATAGTATCTTCTGATGGCCAAACAGACCTTCCTTGGCTATAGCTGAGACAATCACCACAGCACCATCACCATGGACTCCTCTTCATTCTCTTCAGCAGTAATTTTTCAGCTGAATTGGTGTTCTGGAGAGAAGAAAAATACCTTTTGAACGAATGTCTGTTCTTTGCTCCAAAATGTTACCCATCATCCAAGCCATAGTGCAAAATCCATTCACGGGGTGTAGGCAGCGGCACAAGCTGTGGCAGGAGAACTCTGTGGCTGGCAGCACAGTGAGTCCTTAGGCAGAGGGATGGAGAGCTCACTGCTGAGCTACCAGGAAGCAGCACCACCACCTCTGAATTCCCTGGGACTGGCACAGACTGCAGGCTGAGCCTGGGTGGGATGTGGGATTGGTTGGATTTGTGTCTGTTTTGTTTCTGTACAATAGCTGCTGGTTACTGAAATGGATTCCTAAAAACAAAATCATTTCTTCAAGAAGTTAGGAAGAGTTGCTTAGGCTTCTTTCACCTTCCTGTAAGGTTTCTGTTCCTGGGCTCTGAGCTGGATTGAACACTGTCAGGGCAATTTCTGAACTCAAAATAGTGTTTGGTTTTTCACTTAAAAAAATCTGTAAAAGTAAGCACTTCAATACTTGATTTTAATCTACAATAGAAGACAAATCTTCATTTGTATCTTGATAGGATATCTTGGAAAAAAGACTCTATATGCCTCCCAAACTGAAATTCTATTCAAATAGTTCAGTTAACTTCCCTGACTGACTTCTAGCTGCTGCCAACCATGAAAAATTAAACTGCCCATTCTAAAATGTGTCAGAAAGACCACGTTTCAGAGCCTCCATCAAAAACTGACAAAGCATTAAAGGAGCAGCCCCACCACTGCTGGGCCTGACTGCTAATGAGAAGAGAGGACTGTGTTCAGCATCACCTCTGAAGCTCCCAGAGCAAAATCAAAGAATATCACAAGTTTGCAGCAGCCAAGGTGTAGCATTTATGTACATCTTCTGGATGTAAAACTGTTCATTTCTTCTACAAAAGCCACTGTTCCTGCACTGAAGTCTTTCATTTGCTCTGTCACTAGTGAATAGATGGTTACCCTTGAAGTGTGCAGGTTTTGCATGAAAGCATATCTGCTGAAATGCATTTCCATAGCCAAGTACTGCATGGAGAGGGTGGGTTTGGAGAGGGCTTCTGGATCTTTTTCCAAAGCATGCATTTTTTCCACCCAGAAATATTTAATTAGGCAGACACACCTTCAGCAAGTTAAAATTACTTAAATCATCTCAAATGCTCGTAATTTCTACCTTACTTGTTTGGTTATTGGCTCATTAAGAGAGAACACTGATAATGTTAAATGCTTTCTTAGCCAAAAAAGAAAAAAAATAGAGGAAAAATAAAATCCATTCACTGCAGCCTGAACACCTTTGATTTATGAATCTCTGATTCATCCTGACAGCTACTTAAAAATTCATGTCAAACTCTGCATTAATGTTGGCCAGAAAAGGAAAAGAAATGTGTTAGGGAACAAGAGTGCCACAGAATGCTGTTCCCACTGTGGGTGTGTTTAATGAAAGGCAGTGGTAGCATTTAACTTGCCAGGGAAGCATCAGTACATGTTACTAGATCCTTTCTCTTTTTTTAATCTGTTGAACAAATGTGTAATTGGGCATAAAAATGCACCTTTAACACTGATGTCTCATTATGTTATTTCCCTTCATAAATTTGCAAATTTTTTTATGTGTGTTGGAGTGTATGTGAAACTGAGGTAATACAAATACTTTGTTTAAAAATGGAGAAAAGATAAATAAATTACTTTTTCTTTTATTTTCTTCCTAATATTTGAGATTTAAAACATATCTTAATAACATGAGTGATAAATAGCATTCTCTATAATGTCATGGAGAAATTATCATAAACTCAGTAAAACATTTTTAAAAAATCTGATTATTATTTGTCACTGCTTTGGCTATTTTTTCCAACAATGCTTTATTACAAGTGGTAATGTTTTCCAAGAAAATAACCAGGTAACCTGAAATTTTAATATATTAAGAGTTTGAATAAATACAAGCAGCTGCTTTCCTCTTGGAATAACAATGTCTTCTACTTTGCATTTCAAAACAGTTTTATTTAGTATATATCCATGGCAATTTGCTTAGTGTCCTGTGTCCAGAAGTATATCAAAGCTATATTAAACATAATAAACAATAATTTAATTAAACATAATTAAACACATTGTTAAAGTTTTTCAAGATATGCAAGATTCAAGATTATTAAGTAATTAAGATACTACCTATATTTTCTACTGGAAATGGATTTGTCTCTATCTCCACTTTCATAGGCTTTCAGGTGATATCCATGCAGTGTCCTAGGTTGTACTGATGATGATATTGAAGGTCTGTATTGGGTAAGTCAGTTGGACAGAGTGGTGGCTTTTGAGGGCAGTTGATTAAATTCTCTATTTTTTGCTGTGGAATTTTTCACTCTTTTTGGCTATGGGTTCTTTTTGGCTATGCATGAGATTGGTGCTTTGGTTTTCCCATAGAATGAAATTAAAATTTTTATTTTTTCAAAGACAGGGAAAAGAACAAAGGAAGCCATGTGGACAGCTATGCCCTGCTCCAGATCACTTTTCTTTTTGACTGCAGGAAAATTACTGGCATGGCACCAGTGCCCTTCTCAGCCACTTTGAGACTTGGCAAATTCTCCCTAGGCCATTAGGGTAATATTTGCATTAGCCTTTTGTAATAAATAGGTATCAGAAGAGTTGCAAGGTTAGATTTATCTTGACTGCTTATGGTGGACTGTTGGTAGAAAAAAAATAAAGGGAAATAGCTGAAAAACAATAATGCTTTATAGAAGAGTACCAGCAGGAAGGTTCAGTTTCCAATCATGGATATCTAAAACTCCTGACTTGGCCAAACTGGTGATCCCCCCCCTGTTCATTGACTGAGCTGTTCATAATCAGGGCAGTGTTGTGATGGAAAGCCTCATGAGAGGAAGAGGGGTGGTGTTTGCACTTCTGCTCTGAGACTTGGCAGAGGAGGGCTCAGCTCCCAGCTTCAAAGCAGGTTTCTGTGAGTAGCAGCAGTCTGCCACAGCTATTTCAGTACCTCCAGTTGATCCTGGAGGATATATTTTATATTTCCCAGGGGTTTTTAGTCTGAGCTGGACTTTGCAGACCAGGATATAGTGCTGCACTGGTGATGCTCACATTGGATGCCAGCTTGGAGGGAGAAGGATGCTGTTGAAAATGCAAGTCACCGTGCCATTTGTGGCTGAGTGTTCCCTTCCCATCTCCATGAATATCCCTATGAACACAGTGCTTCCTCCTACTGCCAAAATATCAACATACAGATAGCCACGGGATTAACAACATGTCCTGGATTTTCGTCTGAAATTCTGAGGCCCCACCCCAGCATGGCTCTTTGAGTTCAGACTCCCCCAGTTTGTAGCTTTCTAAATGCCAGTTTGTGATCATTTCATTTGCTGTTGTTCCTAGCACATTTTTACATTTCAATAGACCCTGTCTGTCCTTAGCTACTTAGAACAATTGGTTATTGCCAAACGTAGTTTAGGTGTAAAAACAGTCTACATGCTTGTTTCGTGAAGTGAAAGAACAGAATATCCCTACTATTAAACTGTAAAGCAGTGATAGTTTATTTGTGAGGCCGTAAAAGGCATTTAACAACCTGGTGGATCGCAGATAATTTCAGACCATTATATTTCATGTATACAGGAGACATAAAACTGAAAAGAAAATAATTTCAGCAATGTGTGATGCAAGTAACACCAAGCAGTGCTGTACAGAAAGGATAACTTGTGTGGAGTCAAGCAGAGCTAGATTGGTGGAGGGCCCAGTTCATAGGGTTATGACAGAAGGCTTGGCAGGACTGTAGGAAGTCCCTGCTTCATCCCATCCCATCCCATTAGTGGGATTTTCCTGCCTCAGCTGTGCTGACTTGCATCCTTGTGGGGCCACTGGCACACTGTGCCGGGGGTTGATCTGGGCTGCAAAGGCAATTTTTTGTGGAATTAAACAGTGCTCTTGACTTTCAACTTGTATCAGTTGGAGAGTCAGGCTCCCAGCAAAGAGTCCCAAATTTCTGTAGGGCTTGGGCTGTGGGAAGGCACTGGGACCATGTTGAGCTGCTCTTTGGTTGCCAGCCTGGTGCAAGAGCAGTGATGCTTTGGCACGTTGCAGTTGTGAAATCATGTGGGAATCTGTGATTGAAAGTGTTTCTGATCTGAATGCAGAATTTGGAGGGGCTTCTCTGACAGACTCATGACCCTGCAAAACAGACTGTGATAAATGTATAGGGAGTGTTGGGTGCAGTGTGCCTCCCTTCCTGCAGTGTTTATAGCAAATATCATCCAGATAAGCCTCAGTAGTGCTAGAAATCTGTGTTTATGTCAACCCATGGGGCACATTTTACGTATCTCACCAAGATTAGTATGTAGAAACACACTGTGGAAATGGTTTCAGTTGAAACCTTCACCAGATCCATCTGACTTCCCTCTTGGTAAACAAGAGGGAAGAGCAGAAGAAAGCACAGCTTTCTTGTTACTGTTTTGCCAAAGCTGGACAAATCAGAGCTGGGCAATCACTAGCTGTAGGAAGTTCAACAAGGGCAAGTTGCCAGATTCTGCGCCTGGAGTGGACCAACCCTGGGTTTATGGACAGGCTGGACAATGAGAGGCTGGAGAGCAGCGCTGTGCAAAGGGACCTGGGGGTCCTGCTCCATGGAAAGGTGAATGTGAGCCAGCAGTGCCCTGGCAGCCAGGAGGGCATCCCTGTCCTGGGGGGCATCAGGGACAGCATGGCCAGCTGGGCAAGGGAGGGATTGTCCCCTCTGCTCTGCACTGGGGCGGCCTCACCTCCAGTGCTGGGGGCAGTTTGGGGTGCCACAATATAAAAAAGACATGAAGCCATTAGACAGCGTCCAAAGGAGGGCACGAGGATGGTGAAGGGCCTTGAGGGGAAGATGTGTGAGGAGTGGCTGAGGTCACTTGGTCTGTCCAGCCTGGAGGAGACTGAGGAGAGACCTCAGGGTGGTTATCACTTCATTAGGAGGGGAAGCAGAGGGACAGGCACTGATCTCTTCTTCCCAGTGAGCAGTGATGGGACCCAAAGAAATGGCATGATGTTGTGTCAGGGGAGATTTAGGTTGGATATTAAGAAAATATTTTTTCACCCAAAGCGTGGTTGGGCACTGGAAGAGGCTCCCCAGGGAAGTGGTCACAGAACCAAGCCTGACAGAGTTCTCAGGCACATGGTGGAGTTCTTGGGATGTCCTGTGTGGAGCCAGGAGTTGGACTTTGCTGATCTTTGTGAGTCCCTTCCAACTCAGGATACTCTGATTTTACGATTGCCTTTTGGTGATCACTTGTTTTACTTAAGGTTCCTTTTCTCTCTCTGTCTGATAGGCCTAGAAGATGATTTAGCAATAATGATTCCTGAACCCAAAGGAAAAGAGATAGTGAGCCTCCTGGAGAGGAACATTACTGTGATGATGTACATAACCATCGGGACGCGCAACCTGCAGAAGTACGTCAGCCGCACCTCGGTGGTGTTCGTCTCCATCTCCTTCATCGTGCTGATGATCATCTCCTTGGCATGGCTGGTCTTCTACTACATCCAGAGATTCCGCTACGCAAACGCCAGAGACAGAAATCAGGTGAGCAGGGCTGGAGTGACTCTTTGTGCTTCCAAAAAATCACCACGGGATTTATCCAAGAAGTAAAAGTTGAAGAAATTGTCAGTGTGTAGTGAAAACAGAAAGACAAAAGAAAACCCAAGAAAGTGAAAAAAATGGGAATATAAAAATGACCGTGGCTGGGAAAAGCCAAGACTTCTGTCAATATAGATGGGATTCAAGAAAAAAAAGAAACTAATAGTGTCTGTATATTATGGGGTTTTTTTCCTTATGCAAAACACTAAAAAGTAGACAGAAAGGTGATGTTTATTTATGAAAGGATTGTTTTGGTACATATAGCCTAATGTCAGAGCAATGTATATAACTAAGGAGCCTTGAGATCAAAATGCTAACTAAAACACAGTGAGCTATGTGTATGTGGAGCAATGGTTCATCATAAGTGAAGAAAGGGAAAAAAAAGTATTCTCACTTTAATGCTTTCTTAGAAGGGTCTTGGGCTAGAAGACAAACATGTGCCTCTTCATTTGGCAATGATCACTGAACAGGACTGTAGTGATAGCCACCAATGTGATTAAACCATTGCTATTGGTTTTGGCATCTTGTCCAAACCCTTGAAAGAGATAAAAAGTCTATAGAGCTGAAGAGAAGTCAGCAGCAGCGGTTTTATAAAGCACTGTCCATCTTTATGGTAGTTCAGCAGTGAATAATAATAGCAACAATAATAATAAATTTAATATTTTTTTGTCTGGATGCAACTGTCTCAGCAGAACTAGGAAGCTGAGGTTTCTACATTTCATTCTAATAGTACAGTAGAAAATGTTATCAATGTATGAAATCTGAAGAGATAACAATTTTACTGCAGAAAAAAGAAATTGCACTGTAATTCAGAGAGGTTTCTGAACCCTCAGTAAATTACTGTCAGGGGCAGGAGGGTTGCCTTGCTTATTCTGCAGCAAAGATAAAACTCAGAGCATGAATAATCATCTTGTAGAGAAAAGGAACTGCTGCAAACTCTAACAAATACTTGTAGGAATCCCTCGCCTTCCCACATTGAAATTCAGGCATCCTCCAAGATAGAGAGCAGCTGCTCTGTATTTACAGACAGAAAGAATATATTTTCCTTTTAAATACACAGTCTGAAATTTTGGATAGCAAGAATGAGACTATCCCAGCTGGAATTTGAACATCATTGGCAGCAGATTCACTGTGACTGCAACGGCTGTGATAATTTTTAGATGCTTTGTCTGCAAAAACACATGCGTGCCTAATTTGTGTGTTTGAGTAAGTGTGCTTTCAATCAAGTAATTATACAGGCAGCTTAGCAGTGTAAATAGACACACATAAACATGAAACTCAGCAAAATAAGAAGCTCATTCAGGTAACATTTCATAGTTTGAAACTGATGTGTTTATGTGTTCAAACATATTTCCTTTTCAGTATTTTCTTTCCAAAGTTTGAATGAGACCAACGTGTACACTAGCAATTGCCCTATGGAGGGGTTTTAATAACTTGGTTATTATACTAGTTCTGTTTTTCAGAAGAATTAGAAAGCATGCCTCCTAAGTCATTACATATTATTAATTTTGGGGGGCAAAACTGGGCAATAATAAGGGGCAACCTAGAAAGTCTTCATGCTGTTTTCTTCATACAGTTTTGTCTGACATCTAATCTCTTTTTTTAGCTCTTTTCATATGAAAAATGGTAGCAATACACAAACAAAACTATCATTTGTGTTAATGGGTTGCTGTGGCTTTTTAGTTCTGTTTCTTTTAGTCCTGCCTATGGAATATAATGATGTAGGTAGTTCAGAAGAGCTCATCTTGCTCTGTCCTTTCCCATGAGTGTTCCTGTCTGTTTTCCATTAAGTTCTGGAGTTTTTCTTCTTTGACACCTTTTCTTGTAGATCAAGGATGGGATCACAAATTTCTGATTAAAATAATACTATCATTTTGTCAAGCCTCATAAACACTTTTGTCTAGTCCTTCTCTATCTGGTGACTCTCCTTTCCAGGTGTGCTTCCCTTCTTTCATTGGGCGTAAGTTTCTGAACAAAGCAGTAAATCCAAAACAAACTGATGTAGTTATCCATCAAGAAAGCAATGAGTCCAGCTATTGAGAGAGGCAGCTAGAAAGACTGAAAAATCTCCTGGAATCATTTCCTGTAACTCCACAGTGAGATGAAACCTGGACATAGTCCATCTACATCTTCAGCCACCACTCTTCCTCATCATGTGTGCAAAATCTAAGTTCATGTGCCAGAAGGAAGAGACAGGTTGCTCCAATTAGGTGCCTGATTTTGGTAAGTGGAGAATCAGGATTTCAAAGATTCTTGCTGAATGCCAGGGCCTATTCATCCCAGCTTGGCTGGGAATTAATGCTGTGGAGCACATTATGGGCTTCCACTATGGGCTTGTGTACCTACAGCCAGGGTGTCAGCTACAAACATGGTGAAGTATCAGTTTTTATTTTAATACATTTAATTTCTAAGAGTACCTCTAGCACAGACAACTGTGCATTACATATGGAAGTAGAAGATAGGTAGTAATATTCACATGATTGAACCTTTTTTTCCCACCTAACAAGATGTCCAGGAAATAGGCGGTTGCCCTGATGATGAATCCCTTTGTCATGAAGAAGATAAATTTATGCAAGAAAATCTATTTCCTCAGCAGCTTGTTCCTGGAGGGCTCCTGAAGATGAGAGTTGAGAGAGTTTGTAAAAGGCTGTGGAAGTTGTTTAAATCAAGAAACACCACATTGCAGAGCTAATTAAAAGCAGTTTCAAATGACATGACAAGTTAAGTTCCAGAGTTAATTCAGCAAAATATGACCTGATGTTACAGCCCTGTAACAGCCAGGGCAAAAACAACAACTACAGCAATAAACCAGCCCTGTCAGTGTGTCAGATTTCATATTTCACCAGTAATAGTAGAGTTCTCTTTTTATTTTTTGTGAGATGGGAAAATGAAGAGGGGATGATGTTTCAGTGCCAGACTTGTTTACCACATTTCTTCCACATACCTTGTGTTGGCTTCTTGTTCAGAGGAAGTTTTCTACAAAGTCATTCTGAAGCTAGTTGGGCTCCTTAGGTTATGCAGGATAGTGAAAGCCAGAGTAGGTAGTGCTTGCACTGGAGTTGAGGAGGATCTTTGTGTGTCCTGAGTTAATCTTTAGTATGCGACTGTCAGCATGTGGAGCATTGATCTGGGTAGGAAGACTGGTGGCTGTGGCTTGGAATGAGAGTTTTGGGCCACTTAACAGGGATGTCAATCTTTGAAGCAGTTTGGGAAGATGCTTCCTTCCCATGATGGAGTCTGCAGATGTTGTCTGTGGATGGATGTGTCCAACACCTCGTGCTGGTGATGCAGCTCATTCTGCACAAGGTGATCTCCCTGCAAAGGTGCCAGCTCAGTAAGGCCATTAAGGGAGAAGCACTTACTGTAACTTCTCTTCCACAGCATTTAGGGTCATTTACTTCCTCAGGAACACAAAAGTGGTGCTTTCCATGTGGGTGTCCTTCCTTTTTAATGAGCATTGCCATCTCCTCAAGACCACTGCACTTGAAATGCTTAACTCCTTCCAGTCCAGTACTGAATGTTGCAGCCTTGCTAATGGGATTATGAGATTTATGACTGTAAATCTCTAAGCCTCACTTTAAACTCTTAAACTGCTGTAATGCCTCTTATCTTTTAGGAAAAATCATTGGTTATTGATAGCATGTCTTGCATTCAAATGGGAGAATCCTTTGAAAGTGTGACTTTAGTCCAAGAAATTCCTGTTCTTTCAAAAACTAAATTACTCTCATTTACATGTAAGTTATGAGCTTATCTATTTATGGTAGATAAGAGAAAGCAAACATGAAAGCAAGCAGATCAAAGATGTACATGAGTTTTTAATCTTGTCCTTTCCCCTTCAAGAATGTGCAAAAAAGAACTGAGACATGAGGGATCACAAGCACTTTCTGAAGCATGACATAATGGCTCTTGTCTTGCTGTCTGTTATCTGTCTGTCTTTGATTTACATTAAAGAACCAAATAGCTGACAAGAAATGTTTCCAACTCTCATTTGATTCTTTTATTTAAGGGAGACTGTGAGAAAAATGGACCACAGAAAGAGATGTTGTATAACTACAAGATACTCCTTCTCATGCAATAATTAAGTTGCTGGAAAGCTCATATGTAAATCTCCTGATAGCTAAGATTGTTTTCTCGTCTTTAGTCAGATCTGAAATTGCACTCTGCTTTCAATATTGCATGTGTTTTGTCAGCCTTTCCAATACAATAAGCTCACTCTCTAACTTTAATCTAGGGATTTTAATTGAATCTGAAGACCAAAGTGGTAATTTACTGATCATATCAGTGTGGTGATTAGGTCTCAATTTATAAACTACCTCGAGCTTCCTTCAGTTGTTGGCCTCTTGCTCTCTCACCCTCCAGCTGGAAACTCTTCCTGCTGACAGGCTCTTCTGAACTCTGGCACAGAAGTTTCCCAGCTCAGAAAGTTGAATGTCTCCTGAGTCACCAGAGGCCTTAAGTCTCTCTCCTGTCTAACAACACATGGCTGGAAATGTGGCTGGGGAGAGGAGGTGAAGGGAAAGGTTCAGGTCATTTGTTGTTGGTAAATTGGACCATGAACTCTTATAAAGAAGACATTGGAATGGGCATTGCTGCATGAAACCATGTGAGAGAGGCACAGGAAAAAGTGGGGGGTGCTCAAAGGAGGTCACCAGTATGGTCTGGGGGCAGAAGCACATGGCATCTGAGGAGGGGTGAAGGGAGCATACTGAGCTGGGTGGAGAGTGGAGGAGGAGGAGGAAGGGCTCTGCTTCCAGCTGCAAAAAGGGTGGTCAGAGAATCAGCCTCTTCCTGGAAGTGCACAGAATAATTGTCACAAATTACCAGCAAGGGAAATTCCATTAGTATGTTTAGAGAAGAAGAAATTCTGAGATTGGTTAAGCACTGGAACAAATTATCTACAGAAGTTGTGAAATCTCCTTTCCTGGAGATATTCAAAACTTGACTAACGCTGCTCTGACTTTGAAGTTGACCCAGCCTTGAGCAGGGGGTGGGAGTACATGACCTCCCGAAGACTTTTCCAGCCTGTGAGTCTGTCTCCAGACTAACTTGTTGCTGGATTAGCACAAGTGAGCAGCCAAGTCCTTGGAGCACTGATACAGGAACAAGTTCCATAGCACAGGGTACTGAGCAGTCATTGTGTGAGCTGCCCCTCCGTGTTCCCAGCCTCTTGCAAGGAGCAGATTTGTCCATCTTCAGTGTCTGGGGACAGGGTGCTTTGTGTCAGGCTGTTATTACATACTTTAATCCTGGTGGCTGTGACCCTGCCAGCACAGTAACAGTGTTTTGGAAATACAGGAGAACAGTCAGAAACATCACGTGGTAATCACTTCATGGTCCACTGGAGGGAAAGATAGGCAAAGAATGGGCAAATGGTTATGTATGGACAGGATGTTACTGCAGTGCTTTCTTTACCTGTAAGAAACTGCAGATGCTTCCACCTCATTTTTATAAAATAGGCAACTCTGTATGGCAGGAAAAAAGACAGGAGAGATTATTCAGAGGTTTTGTGGTTGAAAAATTAACAGCTCACTTTCAGAAGTTGTATCCTGCTGAAGTTCATGAACTAGTTATCGAACAATGTAAGAATAAAGTTCAGTGTTCACTCTGCTAATTGCCCAGTATTTTTTTTTAACAAGTATCATTAAAAAAAAAAGAGAGGGAAGAAGTAGGATACCCAAATAATGGGCTTGTTACCTACATTGGTGTACACTGCTGCAGTGTAGCACACCTACTGTGCCATTATTATGAATTATTATGTTTATATGCCATCCTGTTCTATGTACTTAGAATTATTAAGCAGCCTAGGGATAAAAAGTTTTGATTTCTGCATGAAGAGATGCTCTTTGTTCAAGATCAAATTTTGTATTGCAGCGCCGGCTGGGAGATGCTGCGAAGAAAGCAATCAGCAAGCTGCAAGTCAGGACCATCAGGAAAGGTGACAAGGTAATTTCTCAAAATGCTTGTCACTAAATGAAACTCTGTGCTGAGGATTCCTTCAGACCTCTGGGACAATGAGGCAGAACAGAAATGCCAATTGCTTGTTTAGCTGCTGTGCCCTTCAGGTGGGGGAGGAATGCTGGTAAGCAAGTTACGGATGGCATGGAGTGGGGAGAGAGGGTGATTCGGTTAAAGGTGCAGAAAATTCTGAAAGTTTAAACACGTTAACAAAAATCTGCATGCTTCCCAGTGCAAGTTTCCAGCTGGAAGCATGTCAGAAAATCTGACTTGCTGGTTTTGAAATGTATTACTGGATTTGCAGTCTGCTTTGGGGACTGCTTTACTTTGTCACGTAGGCTCTTGTATGAAGAGATTAGCTGACAAAAGATGAATATGATGAATATTCTCTTTCCTGTAGGAGACTGAGCCAGACTTTGATAACTGTGCTGTTTGTATCGAAGGCTACAAGCCCAATGATGTTGTCAGGATATTGCCTTGCAGGTAAATTGAAGGTGCTTTTAGCTTTAATAATCTCTACTTCAAGACAGTCTCTGCTCTCAGTTTCACACTGATGAGATTACTGAGAACTTTGGGGGGGAAGGGTGAGTTTATTATTTTGGCCTATTCAAAATCTGTTGGTAAAGATATCTGAAATGCCTTTTTATTCAACGTGAAGTGTTGATGGTGGTGAGACCCTGAGGGTTTAGTATGGTAGTCAGAAATTTTGTCTGACCTGGGCCTATAACAAAGTCTTCAGCAGGATTTTTATGCTAAAGTTTTGATTAATCTGTTTTCCTCACTGTTTTTATTTTATTTTATTTTATTTAGAATAAATGCCTTAGGAGAACTTACCTCTGACTTGAAGGTGTGCCCTGACCACAGCAGCCAGGGATAGAGCAGATGCCTGCTCCCCATTGAGCTACCTCTTTTGCTGTCCTGGGCCTGAGAAAAGGATGAATTCTATCAAAAACAAATCCCCAGCCATAGAAAGAGATGTACTGAGTAAAACATGCCTGGTGTGAAGATGCCTTGTGCAGCACATCCACCTGCAGTGATGTGACACAGGAGTGCAGCCTCTTGCCACCCCTAACAGCTGTATTCATCTTTGTGCTATTGTACTGGCTTTTGTGAAGTGTTACCTAATGGAGGTTTTCTCTAAGGAAATCAATTTCTTAGGAAATTTCCTAGGATCAGTTGCCCCTAGGAGAGCAACAGCAAGTGTTTGGTTTCCCTAGAAATACAGATCTGAAGTGCTGTACATATAGAGCAGAGATTTTCTTTTTTTTTCATACAATTTCTTTCTTCTCCTGAGTCATGTTCACTGGCTTGAGAAACCAAAATACTTGTTTATTTTCCTGCTGTGTTGTACCCTAGTAGATATTTGAATGTTACAAGCCGTCCATTTCTGTTAGTTCATGTGATTCATTAAATCTGTTTACTGCCATCACTAAATGGCTAACACAAAGCAACAGATTAATCATAAATTTGACCTACTGTAAATCCCCCACAATGACAAATTCCATGAGAACTCTCTTTTTTTTTTTCTACAAGCAGACACAAATACATCACTTCATGAAGCAGAAATGCAGGAAAAAAAAAAGAGAAATTACCAGAAAATATGAACCTTGGTTTGGCATCAAGCCTGTTTGCATGGAAGCAGAATAAAGCTTGGAAATTTTGCATGGTAGAGACAGGCAGTGTTTGGAGGTAGATGTACAACAGCTTAAATACATGTCTAAGCTTTAGCTGTCACTTGTGTCCCACCTCATAATTCAATGAGCCTTTGTCATCCACAGCATTGCATCAAGCAGAGTGAGTAGGAAACACAGAGTTAACAGGTGGTGTTTACCTCTTGGCTGACATAAAAGGTCGCCCAGAAAATGACTCATGCTAAAAGGGTAGCAGTAGCAGAACTGTCTTGTAAAATAGCCACAGTTTGAGCCTTAGCAGTCTGGAATTTTAAAAACTCAAAGATCTTTCTCAAGCATCTGTTTCACCAGCCCTGGCTTTCCTGCTGCACAAACTGTGAGGGCAGTGTTTCAAACTTGCATGGGTCTGAACTTTTGAAACATGAAATGGCACTCTCGATTCTTTCTGCTGTTTTCAATCTCATCTCCTCATCCAAAACAAAAGAAAGTGGATTTATTTCTGTTTCTATGAAGGGCCTAGGAAGGATAAAGACTTACAGACTCTGTAGTTTTCCTGCTCCAGCATCCTCAGTTAAACCGTGTGCAGTTTCTAACATGGGAACCTCATTAATCCTCCAGTATAGCAGAGATGAGCTCTGAAGTCTGATAGTCAAATGTTTACTGGGACTTGGGCTGTTTTCCCAAATGTCCTCTCTTTTCTGCTGGCACTGGGATATGTTTTTATGTACCCCACTCTGGAAAGCTTGGAGGAGAATTCCAAGTGAACTTGTGCTTCTTCCTCTCTGTCTTTGTCAGTTAGTTCCCACAACTGATGTAGTAATAAACTTCATTCTACAGAGTGTTTTAAATAAGGAATGACACTTTGTAAAGGTAAAAAGCATTGACTTGCAGCTGGTTTTATGTTTAATGGTGGCAAACATCTCTGAAGTTGTCTTTAGGGGCACTGACACAAGATCAAATGTAACCAAGTTCAATGTTCCCAGAGTGACATCTCTTGTCACAGCCCTACTTCATTCTGCTTGTCTTCCATCTCCAGCTCCAAAACACCATTGTCTTTTCTGCTCCAGCTTTGGAGAAGGCACTGACCCTGTGCTCCCAGTGTGTGCCTTTTACTAAACATTTACTGACTTTACTAAACTTCTATAGAGAAGCAAGGCATTCCTTTCAACCTTATTTCTGCTGAGTGCCTCATAGGTTCTTTTTTTCACTGTTTCATTTCTTTCACCAGTAAACACATTCTCTGACCTCGCTCCAGCTCATTCTTTCCCCCTGAACCTTCACCCTATGAACAACTGTGGTTTCAGAGAGTTTTCACTCCTGCTTTCTCTTTTTGTTAGCTTCCTATGAAAATTATTTTATCATACACATTCTTCCCTTTGATTCCTTCCTCTCACCCTCATCATCATCTTCTTTTGTTGTCCTCAGAAGTAAATAATACTGTACGTGCACCCCCCCAAATCTCAAACCTTCTTGTTGGATACTACAGTGATATTCAGTCTCTCACAAAAATTCTAAATCCTTTACTTCAGCCTTATGTCTAATCCAGGCAACTGATGCTCTTACTTAGGGTTATCAGAGATGTACCTCTCTTTCTGCATAGGAGAGACTAAGAGTGGAAGGAGGGAGGGGAAGTTTCCCTTTATATGGAAAAAAAGCCTCTCAAAATTGCTGGCAAGCCGAACACTTTACAGTACTTGTGCTACTATTATTATTATTATGATTATGATTATTATTATTATTATTATTTTGGACATAGTGCGACATGAGGGGTTTTTTTCTTGTATGGTTAAAGTCACATCTTTAAAGAAAACATAAATACATTTCAAACAAAAGCAATGTCTAGTTAAAAAATGTGAAGTGCTGTTTAGCTAATAGTAAGTGGAATGCTCTGGGACTTGGAGGTTCTTTTGCTTTGTGCTTTGTGAGCTTTGCACAGCCCAGGAGAGTGCAGGAGGGATCCCAGGAGGCAGCACCTCTGAAATACTGGCACACACGTGTCATTCTTGGCAGCTTTTTCCAACACACTCTGCACTCTCCTGGGATGAAAACTGCAAATTCTCTGTATAATTTATTGCCGTGCTTTGTTGTGTACCTTGATTGTGGCAAAGCCTTTCTTATTGTGTAACCTGGATCTCACTTGCTGCTGTTTAAACAACATCGTTGTGCTTCTTATCCCTGGGAGAGGTGGAGGTGGAAAGGAGTTATTTCCTTTCCCTTATGAAAACTTTTTTGTATGAGGTTGTTACAACATCTCACCTTCCTCTCTGTCAACCAAGCAATTGCAGTTCTTTTGGGAAACTTTTCAACCCATCCAAATCAACATTGTTTTGAAATGAACGTGGTTGCACACAACAGGGGGAAAAAAAAAAACAACCTGTATTTTTTTTTCTAGCTTTGACTTTGTCAAAGCCATGTCCTGAGGCTGAGCTTGAAACTTCTCTTACTGTCTCCCTGTATGGGTCATTACTTCTGAAATCATCCATGATGGCTCTATCCTCTCCTTCTATTTAAAACTTGCGGTCAGTCAGAACTGCAAAGGGAGGGATTTTTGTTTCAATTGATCTTTTTACCTCTTTGTCTTACCATGTGACAGTGAAATACTGCAGTTGCTCTTGTCTTACTTGATGCTGACCCTTCTTTTGCTTGAATTTGGAACATAAAACAATTGACAATTCGCTAAATGCCGTAAAGAATGTACATAGTGCTATACCTAAGAAACTTTCAAATCCAAATCTGCAAAGCCTGCCACCTTGCTTTTCTGCACAAATGTTCAAAACAGGTATTATAAGAGCTCTAATTGTATCATGCAGTACAATAATTTTAAAAGGCAAATCTTTACCTGATTTTCACTAGCATTCCATTATTCTGTGGATTTCTGTCAAATAATCAAGTTCCTTCTGTAGTACATATTAAATGTGAAATTAATGGAGTAGTAATACACTCTGCTAAATTAGTATTGAGAAGTGCAAAGTGACAAGATCTGTCATGTATTTAAATTACTTGGTATTGTTAAGATTTATTTTAGAATATTATTTTTGAAGCCAACTTTAGGAATTCTGAACTTCAGATTTTGAAGTCTTTAAGGCATGAAAGTGTTCCAAGCTTTTGATGATGAACAAACATCATTAAATTCTCTAACATGAACCCCAGATTGACTGAGGCTTTCAAAGCTGGAAATTGAAAATGAAATTTTTTATTCGAAACAGATTTTGGAAATTTTTCTGAGAGATTAACAAATATCTCAGGTTTTGTAAATGGACTGATTATCTTGACACAAACATGCTTCAGGTATTTGCCAATAAGCATATTTATGAATTTGATTCTATAATTAAAACCAATCACTAACAAGAATTTCACCATTATTTCATGTAGCTGAAAGGTAAGACATAGATTTTCAATACCCTCTGTGAATTAACAAACTCAGGAAAATCTGATGGTTAGACTTTTAAATGTAGTATTACATATGCCTAAGAACTATATGTTTTGACCTACTCAGAATGCTTGTCAGAGACCAAAATCTAGTTCATTTGTTGTTATCCGTTAGGTCAGGTCTTGTTGGGAAGGACAGCTGTGAGCTTTAGTAACCTTAGTAAAGTAGTGGCTTAAATTCAAATATCACAATGCTTCATTTGATTAATTGTGTTGACATACAGGATCAAATGAGGTTTGATACCTCAGCCAGCTGATATAATTAGACTAGATCAAACCTCCAAGAATATGTTTGCCCTTTCCCATAGTTGTATGAAGTGATACAAAGCACAGGAATGCAATAATTTGCTATGTGGTGGCACAATTCCTCTGCTGACCCATACAGCTGAATAAGTAGCAGTTAAGTATTTAGAGTTTGGTATATTGGCTGACTCTGGCTTTCTGAGAGATTGCATTTCCTTGTAGAGACTGGTATGTGCCATGCTCCAGGCAGAGCCTTAGGATCATACAGATATTTAGGTGTTTCAAGTCTAACAATAGACCCAGCACTAGAGCATGTCCCCAAGTGCCACAACCACACATCTTCAATACCTCCAGATACTACTGGATTCCCTGGGCAGCCTGTTCCAATGCTTGACCACCCTTTTTGGGTGAAGAGATGTTTGGTAGTATTCCCAGGAACAGAATATGCTCTCAAGAGAGAATATGGGTACACACACTAAAGATCTCTACAGTCATTATCAGTTTGTTAAAAACAAAGCTAAACAAGAAACTTTCAGTTCCTCCACCTGATTAATGTCTAGGAAAAGTGGTGCCTAGCAGCTACAGGGCTAAGGTAGTTGCTTGGTGGTCACTTCAGACTCAGAACAGGACTAGTAATTCCTTCAGGGAATTGTGTAGGAGCTCTCCAAAGAGCTTCTCTGTTCTTTTAAAGAACAGGGAAGTCGAGGAGAATATTTTTTAAAGCATTGTCTGGTTTTCTGTTTAAATGAAAAATATCTTTTTTTTTTTTTTCTAATTCAACTTATTTCTTTATGTCTCTATACTGAAAAATACTAGACCCTCAATGTCTTCGCATTTAAATTATGTATGATCAGATTTGTCTGTAGAACTATTAAGAAAAACGAACACGATTTTTACCTTTACCAGCAAGCAGCTTTTGTTTACTGACAGTCTAACATTTAAAGAATATGGGGCTTGCTAATGCATTTTGGATATTTTGCCTAAGTCTCTAAATATGTATGTCTTCTATATCAAACACATTGAAATGTGCACATGTGCTTGAGTTGCTGCAGGAATCATTTTAGCCTGGTGTGCATAGGACCTAGTTCTGCAGTCCTTGCAGAGGTCACCAACTGCACCAGTTGAAATACTCTCACTTAAAGGAATTCAGAATCATCTGGTACTAAGTGGTAAATTGTGCTGTGGTGCATTTGAATTAAGATATCCTGGTTTTCATTGCAGGCATCTTTTCCACAAGTCCTGTGTAGACCCCTGGCTGCTAGACCATCGTACCTGCCCGATGTGTAAAATGAATATTCTAAAAGCTCTAGGGATTCCGGTAAGCACTTTGCAGAGCAGCCCATCGGGGCAGAAGAGAAACACCAGCCACGAGTATGTCCCTAGCCTTTGCCTGTCTGTTCCCATCTTACTCTTTTTGCCATATTACTGAATAATTAATTGATTTATTAAGGGAAGTACGGTAGAATTGGAAATGTCTGACTCTACCTCTGTCCTGCACCCCACTTGTATTAGCAAGGAAGAGTGTGTGCAGGGGGGTTGGTTGGGTGTTGGGATTTGTGTGTCTGTGGCTGCCTCCTTGGTGGAGCAGAAGGTTGTTCACTGGTGTTTTGGTGGATTTATAGAATCTTTCACATAGATTTCAGGACTGGATTTATTTTTTAGTTATGCCTTCGGTTCAAATCTGAAAGCAGAAAGTCTGCAAATAAAATTTTCTCTCCTATACTCATCAAGGACAACTAATTGCTCATTCTGGGGAAGCAAGTCCTTTTCCTGTCAGATTTCTTGTAAAGTCTATCTGAAGCAAGATCTGTACTCTTAAGTCCAGCTGAGGGCCATTTCTCCTAGTTACTGAGCATGTGGTGGAGCACATGACATACCAGAAATTGTTAAGCTCTTTGTTATTTGGAGCGTTCAAATGTGGTTAGAAATTGCCAAAGTAATTGATCTTTCCAAGTCGCATGTTTGCATTCAGATAGTGAATGTCCTGTCTGCCATACAGTTTCCCAGCTGGAGCTGTCATGGAGCTCAGGGGCTTCACCAGGAAGGAGTGAGTCACTCTCCCCCACTGAGCAAGGCTTGTGAAGTTCAATACTGAAACACCTCCAGGTGATGCCTTAACAGGTGCTGTAAATAACCCCCTGAGTTTCAGTCAGTGATGCACCAGTTCACATTTGAAAGAACTGTATAAAGTAAAATGGTATAGCCAATCTCAGAGAACTCAGTTTCATGCAGACCAGGAAGCAGGTTGGAGGCAGATATGTTAATAAACCTAATATAATCCAAACTGAAAACATGCAAAGGGAAAAAAGAAGCAGGGCATTGTAGCTAGGGTAATGCATCAAAACAGTTTAGCAACTTTTTTTGCTAGGAGTGTATATTGTCTTTAGTGTATTGAGAGGTGATGCAACTCTTAAATCACTGCTTGAGATGAAAAGCCAGAATGAGGGCTAGCTCTGCCATTCAGCATCTCTGCACCTAGGCTTAGATGCAGAAATATTTCCCCAGGTTCCATCCCAGTTCACAGGCCTGCCAGGAGCAGTTGCACAGGGTTCTGACACCTCTTCTCCCTACCCAGTGTATTGTTCTATGGCTTCCCTGTGTATCTGACAGCACCATACCATTTCTGCTCTCACACTGGCCCATTCACATTTTTGTCCAGCACTTCATTAATGTGCTCTTTTGTCCTGCTTCATAATCAGGGGCTATTGGTAAACCAGACAATGCAGTGAGATGTTAAAGGCTTCCCACAAAGTTTAGTGCTGTTGGAATTTACATCCAGAAAACAGCTCTCACTGGCTTCACTGGCTGCTGCTTAATGGTCAGCATGTCCACAGGCTGTTTGAGGCTGGGCACAGCTAGTGGAACAAAAAAATATGCCCAGAGGCCATGTGTAGAAGTTTTGGTTTACATGGCTGGATTTCACTGCCTATGAACAACTCTGTAGTGGCAGGTGTAGAAGTAGCTAGTTGCCAGGAATAATTGAAGCACCATTGCATTTCCTCACTCCATTTCCTTTCTCATAGCTCCCTTTCCTCTCTGTACAGCACAGCAGAATGGGGATCCATCCTGCTGTCCTCACTGAGAGCTTTCTGCATGGAGCTTCTGTGGAAATAATTGTACTGGGCATGTAATTAAAGATGCTGCTGTAACCTACATGAGCAACTGGTTCAAATTAAGATTTCCAAATCAGCTTTAGTGTTGGTCTGTCTGAACACTAAAAATAAAGCACTTGCATGTTAATGTTCCGCTAGCACAGCTTTTTTAGGGGATTTTGTTGTATGAATTTCTGTTAAAAATTCCTGTAGGTTGTTCTAAGACAACAAGGTGAAAACAGTCCTCTTCATCTCTTGGAGGAAGCATATTGGCATACATGGATCATTGGATATGTTCCTGAAGGGAGAGCCTTATCCCTCAAGGTGACTTACAGTAGAAGCTGCTGTCCATAGGAAATTGGAGTAGACAGTAGCCCTTGTGTCAGGTTTGCTCTGGCTGACAGCAAAGAAAGTGGAGGTATAAGAGTGTCTGGTAGCTTGAGGGTTAAAAATTCCTATACTGCTATCAGTTGCTCCTCTTCCTCTCTTTTTTCTACCTTCTCTTTCTAGAATACACCTCAACTCATCTTTATTCCTTTCCTACCTTATACTCTTTCCTGCTTCTCCTCTGCATAACCCCTCCTGCCCAACCTGTGTCTTTTTGAGTTCCTGCTCAGCTCATAGGACCGGTTTTCCACCTGCACAGAAATCGTCTTGTCCTCACCCTTCTCACTGCCCAGCACCAGCTGAGGGCAGCCTTGGGTGGACATCATTCCTAAGGTGTGCTTTCTGGTGCTCCCATGAGCCAAAAAAGCCACCAGCACACATGAACTGGTGTTTTTAGAGACTCATCACTTAGCCAGATGTCCATAGGCTGCTGTGGGAAAAGAGGTTGCCCTCAAAGAACCTGTCAGGTTCTAGGGCTTCTCAGTGAGAGGTGGCAAACATTTCTGTAGAGTGGCTAAAGCAAAATGTCATTCCCTAACCACATTCTTGAGTCTTGCTGAGCCCTCTTAGCTGAAATTTCCACACACAAAAGAAGAAAAAAGCCTTAGGCAGCCTCTGATGGGAGACTTGGGCAGAAATTTGTTAAAGCCCTTTTGCAGGCTTTTACAATGGGAGGAATGAGGAAATTTTACCATAGACAGGCTATGGGTTTTTTTTTTTCCCCACCAGCTGCATGTTTGTCCTATGGTTGTTATTAGAGACCTGGCTTGTGTGTCTGTGGATATATTGTGCTTCATTTAGCAGGAAGACTTTGGATTTTCCAGGAAAGGATTGGTTAAAACCCAAATATCTAAATGTTTCCATTCAATTCACAACTGAGCTCTGCATTTACTTTGTAATAGAGACTTAAAATATTATCTACCCTACGCTCAGATTCCCCAGGCAGCCATGAGGCACCAAAACTCCTGCACTCATTTTCACAATCACTGAGCACCCCAACACCTCCACTTTTCTCCACTTTTCCCTGCAGCTCCAGAGGATTTATTAACTCACTGTCTACCAGCACATGGTTGGCCTAACCTTTTCCACTCTTGCTGGAAAATCCAGCTCAGACTACACCTGCAATATTTGAAATAGATTACCAGTGAAAGTGTCTTTCACTTTCAAAGAGCTACATTGCTATTGGGACAATCATATCATGTAAAATATTATTTCCCTCTGCTTCTCCCCCTTTTCTGCAAACATCTGCTGGATGTGCAGTCAGCTGCATTTTTGGCAGCAGACTGTATGACTTGAAGCTATTCACTAAGAGCCTTAGCCAAGCCCTCAGAAATCAATACAAAGCTTTCCCTTGACTTTAGTGGAATTGTGCTCTCAAAGCACTTACATGTCGGGCACAAGTGAAACCAATATAATTAAACTTAGCAACTGTATCTGGGTCACTCTGGCAGCCAAAGCCATAATGGTTTGGGGTTTTTTTTCTCAACAGTATTTCATATAATTAGTTTTATAGCATGCTGCTTTGTTTTGGGCATCTTTTTTCAATTAAAATGTTTCAGGAGTAAAGGGATTCATTATATCAAGCAATATTATTTTTGCATCTTTAATGTTTTGTTTGGCTTTCAATTATAATCCCCTCTTTAAAAGGTTTAAAAGTTTGTGATAAAACTTCATTCTAGGAATAACTGGAATCAGAGCAAAGGACAGACAACTGACCCCCTGAAAAATCGAAATAATTTTTCCTATAAGTGAAAGGAAAAATAGGCCTTTTGTTTTTAATATACACTGCCATCAAAGGTAAATTAAATTAAAAATGACATTCTGAAAACATTGTTTTATAATTGTTGAGAGGGAAAGAGTGATAGATGTAAGGGATAGTTTTGGATCTCTGTCCTACAGGTAAGTGATTGGTACTTGACTTGGAAAAGTACAGATTCAGTGAGATTCATTAACACCTGGTATAGTTGAACGTGCCTTTTTTATCCCAAATCTGAGGCATTCTTGCTGCTTGTGGATTAGACTGGAGCCAGACGACGACAATTTTAGTTTTCATTCCAAACTTCAGTTTGTGGGTACAAGACTGCTTAAATTGCCTGTCTTTTCTCATTAGGAACACTTGTGAAAAGTACTTGAAAGATGACAACAATCAGACAGGGAATGTGTGGAAAAAGAGAAAACATGCTAAGTTCCTGATTCTGGGGGGAAAAAAAAAAGTAAACATATGGTAACCTTCTGTGCTTGAATTCAAGGGGATTTCTCTTGAGCTTTAAGTTAAATCTCTCTTTAAGCCTTTGCTGTATCATATTTTGCTTAGTTTCTTGGTGCCTGCTGTTGGAGATAGGCAGGTAGCGAGATTTTCCAGAGTGCCTTGGCATGTGAGACAGCTAAGCATAGGAAAAAAATCAGATCCACCAAAGAGAGTACACCTCCCCTGACACTGGTCACTTGAATGTTGGGTGTCCAGTCTAGGGGCTTAAGCCCTGTCTCTGCTTAGTGCTGAACAGAGGGAGCAATTCATACCTAGGGCTAGGGGATGAATCACACAGCAGAAATGTCTCAAACCCCTCAAGTTAGAGGGAGCCTAAGTGACTGATCCAGAGTTGCTGCCTGGTTCCTGGAGAATAAAGCTAAATGGGAACAACTTACATTAACATTTCCTAACTTAACAAGGCATCAGCAAATTGCAGCTCAGTCTTGCTCTGTATCTCTGTCACTGGCCTTGCTTCACATAGCAAGAAAGACTGTGAATCAAAGAATGCTCTTCAGTTTCCCATTATTGCCTGTTTGTTTCTTTTCACATAATTGTATTTTGTAGGAAATATAGTATTAGCAAAGGAAATGATCTTTTGATGTTTAGAAACTTGTCTTAGAAACAGCTTTAGCTTCTAGTCTTGCAGCACACACATAGATGCAGTTCTTATTGAATTGTTACTCCTGTAAGCTCAGATACTGGCTCTGTAAAATGTATATTTTGGGAAGATAATTGTTCTACTTCAGCTCCTGTCTCTGTTTACATTTTTTGATCTGATTCAGCAATATGTTGAGCAGATCACACCAATAAGTGAGTTACTTTTTCAATGTGCACATTCCCAAACCCTTTTAAAAGTATAAATAAGAATGCTTAGCAATTGTAGGTGACACAGTTTAATACTCAGTATTTCCATGGTGTGCTTTGGGTCTCTCTTCCAACAGATTGTATAAAGTTTTAAGTCCATGAAGACAAACTGTGTGTTTATTCATTGTACGTTGTCATTTTCAACACTGAAATAAAGCAAAAAAATTTCGAATAAGAAGTAAACTGAATCTTTTTATCAGGTGGGAGCTTGATTTTTCTCCTTTTTCTTCCCATTAGCCAAATGCAGATTGCATGGATGACATACCTCCAGACCTGGAAGCATCCATAGGAGGAGCACCCACCAACCAGATCACGGGGGCCAGTGACATCACCGTGAACGAGAGCTCGGTGGCCCTGGATCCGCCAGCCCGCACCGTGGGAGTGCTGCAGGTCATCCAGGATGTCGACTCCTTTCCCCAGGCTGGAGAGGGCAACTTCACAACAAGCAGTAAGTTCCGATTTTTGGCAGGATTTGCACTGAAATAAATGTCTAGAAACTCCAAGCACAAGCCCATCCCTAGTGAGCAGCCTTTGAGGGCTTTTCACTGGAGCAATGGCATTATTTTAAGCCCAGCAGGAATCTACAGGGTAAGTAAACTTAATTATCACATACTCTGCTGTACTGGACTGATGGTCAGAGTTCCTGTACTTGAGTGCAGTTAAACAACACTGATTTGTACAAAAGCAAAAGGAGTCTTATACATGTTTTCACTTATGGTGTAAGGTGTGTGAGCTGTACCATTTGAACAAGTAATTCTCAAAATGTCTCTCTGTTCCTAAAAATTATGTTCTCTGTTGAAAATCTGCTTCTGACAGTTTGAAAGGAATGTTGTCAGCTGTTTTGAGTGGGGACTGTGCTAGTCTAAAATTCTCATTTTTAGGTAAAATAGCAGATTAGTAGAAAATACCTATTTGATACCAGTTGGTGTATTGACAAGACTATTTTAGCAAATTATCAGATATGCTTGAAGGGAGGTAGAAGAATATGATAAAATACAGTTTTGTGTGTAAACTTTGTGTAGGTTCTGGAAAAAATACACAGTGATTTCTAGGTACTGCTATGGGCCTGGGTATGAAAAACAGGACAAGTAATAATATTATGTGTAAAAGGTAGGAGAGACATGGTGGCACTAGGCTGGCATGATTTTACATTGCTCTTCTTACTCTGTGGAGAGACTTGATAATCCCATTTTCTCTCATGTTGTCATGCCAGTGTGATGGAAACACTGTGTTCTAGAAATACTGGACTTGTGACCTGGGATGCAGGTGACCCAGAAACGGATTTTTACATTCTGTTTTGTGGGTTTCAGGTTTGGTCCTTTTATGGTGTAAATTCTGGATCCAGCAAGGGCTGAGCAGCAAGGTTGTAATCCCAGCCATCTTCCATGGCCAGCCGGGGGTATTCTGTTTTCTCAAGTCTCCTTGAGTACTGGCAAGAGCTGTTCAGAGCAAGATGGGATTTTGTTCCTTCCGGTAATTGTTTTTAAATGCATTGAAGGCTGGTTTGAAAAACAAAGGGGAGATGGCACCACAGAGTAATAAAGACTGGGCTAAATGCTGCTCTCTGCTCTGCCCTTTAGCACTCCAGAGGCAAGTAGATCCTGTCACAGATATAATGGTCCTTACCCTGCAGCTCTCTGCAGGATCCACACTGTTAGGGCAGGGAAGGAGGGCTGTGGGGTGCCCTTTACACACATAGCTGCATGACACATGCTGGGAAAAGCCAGCAGCCTGCTCCAAAGCACGGGGGGCAGTCTCTGCTTTTCATCCCAGGATCTTGTCAGCCTGAGAAGCAGCTCCTCTGGTTTCTCACCAGGAGTAACAATGGTGTTGAGGCTGCCAGGGAGCACAAGAGCTCAGTGACTCTCCAGGCACTCTCTTCCCTCCAGATTTGTTTCAAGAGTTTGCAGAAGGAACAAACACATTTTTATTTCATTTTCCAAGTCGCCAGCTAAGTAACTGAGTGAAAGTCTTGCTCAGAGCCAGCAGAATACTGCAAGGCCTACAAAGGTGCTTGATTTTGCCTTGGTGCCCTTTGTTTTCTGCCCTACCCTCCATTTTTCCACTTTCCTCTGATAATATTGGACAATAGACCTGAAGACTGGACAATCCTGAGGGCTGACAGCAGAGCCCACAGACAAGGAACTTGCCCCAAGACCAGGCACATAGACAGCAAACTACAGAGCATCAGGAGATCCTCATCACCTGAAGAGACTGGCCATGCCCAAGGAAGGACTGTGAAAATGTTTTTTTTTTCCTGGTTATATGAGAGAGGGCAAGAGAAGAGAGCAGAGAAAGAAAACTGGCAGGTGGCCCAAGCTCTGTGAAGGTTGTGAACCTCAGACTGACAGAGGTATGGGTGGGGAAGCAAGCCTTTCCAGTTGTTTTGAGAGGATGGAAAACCTCTCTGAGGAAAGCTCAGAGCACCTTGGGACTTTCCAAAAGGAGATTTATGCCTGCCTATGCTGTGGTGTGCACACAGTCACTCAGGGAAAACTGGTTTAAAGCTTAGTTAGCTGCTGTCACTCATTCATCATTGACAGGTAGACATGAATCTTCATCTGGATTTCTCATCTAAAGGGCAATCCAATACTTGAATATTTGTTATTGGTAGATGTGCAAGTTACCCTGCTGCCATCACCACATCCAGCATGGTGCATTTTGCAGTAGTTCCCAGAAAAGCCACTTAGTCCCTTTTTGCAGCAGAGCTGCAGCAAAGAAGAGGTCTTTGGTTGGGAGTTAGGGGCTGAGCTCCAGCAGTTATGGGAATTTGATTCTCTAGTTGCCTCATATGAATTTGGAGGGTTCAGGCAGTCTGAAAGGTAGAACTTGGCATTGTAGGCAACCTGAACTCTTGAGGCAGTGAAAGGGGAGCATCCAGGACCTTATATATAGTTGTATGAATCCAAATGCTAACTAAATCAGAGGGCAACTGTAGGCTAAATAGCTGGGTCATGGCTGTCAGAGTAGATGGAACTTTATAGGCATTGTGTCTGTTTATTGTGTTTCTCATATCCAGATTCCTCAGTTACACACTGCAGAGCCTGCTGAGCATGCCCTTGCTGTGAACTAGCCTGCCTGGGAATTTGTAAGTGATGATGCTGATTGCTCCTAGGAATCTTTGCTGAAGTTGCTAGGTTCTGGCCTCTTTATATACATATATATATATATATATAGCATTAGTGATGGGAGCCTCCTCCAAGGCTGAATCTGCACTACAAGTGTTTTCCCCCTTGTTATTGAATCTGTGCAGACTGTAAGGCTCCAGTGCAGCCTTGACTTGGCCTCCTGCACCCAACACCACAAGTCCTTGCATCCTCCCTTTTTCCTCACAAAGTTCACTGGCCCAGGAGGTAAAGGATTTGCCACCTTCTTTCCACACACTTCTGCAATGCTTTTCACTTCATTGTTGTTACATTCTTTTTTGTCTGTTGATTAATCGTTCTGGTATTGTTGTCTTGGTTTGGGTTTAATTTCCCTTTTTGTGTTTCCAGTGATTATTCAGAGCCAGAAGACCTCCCACAGTGTGTCTGGAGGGAGGGTATTCCCAGAATACTGTTCACATTGGGTAAAATTCTGTCTCTATGGTGGCAAAGCTCCTGCCTACTTCAGTGGGGCCAGATTTTAATTTCTGGAACTCAGCCAGTGCTTTTCTTCTTATTTCTGCTCAGGAGACATCTTGCCTTCTCCCCCTCCCCTTCGCTTCCCATGCTCCTGATATCTGTGGGACCCTCAGGAATGTAGTGTACTATGAACATCTGGATGGGACTAAGCCCTAGGGTTCCTTGCTAAACCAAGAATCTCCTATTTAGTAGCACTGAGCACTTAAAAATGGACCAGCAGTTTCTCTCAGCTGCCTTTTAGCAAGATGCAAGCCACCATCAAGTCACTTGGGCATATCCACGGCCCAAAGTCTGTTCAGCATTTAGTGACTGTGACTGTGTGCTCTCTGTTCACGGATATTGTGTAGGATCCTGGGATAGCATGTTGTAATATATTTCTGTAACAGGTTTCTGAAAAGGTATTGATGGAAAAAGTGAAGAAATGGAGTTTTGAGGAAAAAAAAGGAGGGAGGGAGACTGGATGGGGGAAAATAATGTGAAATGCATAAGAGTTCTTCTCAGCTGAGTTTACTGCTCTGACTCTTTCAGCTCTCCAGAGCGCATAAAAGAAGACAACCTAAGGATCTTTTTCCACAATAATGCATGATAGCAATCTGTGGTGCCTAATTTTCAGTAGTGAGTTATGCAAAATGCTAACATTTTTGGGGTGCAGGTGGAATTTTCTGCTCTACATATGATATGAGTGTGATCTGGACTTGGCTGAGGTGTGAACTTGAAGGAGGTCTGAGCTACACCAGCTTCAGAGGGTGGATTTAAGATTTTAGGAGGCCACTGCAGTATTCTTTGGGTCAGACCCAGCTGGGACTGAATGATATGCTTAAAAAAGGTGGTTTTTCTGGGAAAGTAGCATCTAGATATTCTAAAGGTATGGTGCCACTGGCAGGTGAAAAGTAGTTATTAATTTTTTTATTCTTTTTTAGCATCGATGGTCATTTATCTCCCTCAAGCACTTACTAATTTCTGCAGTAAATAATGTGCACTGTCTTTGCCCTCTCTTCATAAATACTTCCGGTTTTGCAATTTAAACAAGCTTTTATATTCCAATCAGTGGGATGACTTATCCCACCACATAGGGCCTCAGAAATCCCACTAGTACTATCTCTGTAGTTGGAGGAAGATCCATAAATAATTCTACTGCACATGAGCAGGACTTTTAGTGTGAAAAATCACAAACTTTCCCCCAAAGTGTCATATCACCCGCAAAGTCCAGAGAGTTTGGCACACTGTACAACAGTGTGGGCAGCCTAGACAATATCAGCAGTTCCTTTTCTGCCTCTCATTTTGTTCTTTCCATAAAACCCTGCCAACCTACAGCTCATCGTGACTGTTAGGACCCTTTCAAATCTCTCTGAAAGCTCTTCATTAAATCTATTAATATAACTCTTCAGGTAATTATTTTGATCTGTGTATGTCTAAAATGTCTTTGTGAAGAATAGTCAGCCTTTGGGAGTGGATGAAAGTGCATGATAAGAATCTGATGCACTCTTGTCTTGGAACCAGTTGGCTGTTCCTCCTTGCTATTAATAGTGGGGTTTTATAGGTGGAATGTAAAGGGGGAGGAAAAGGTGGAAAAATTCCCTGGATACTAGTTAATGCAGCAAGTTATTAACACTTGGATTAGCAGGTCCTGATACTGTCCAGGAGACAGGATACTGATGGGACCTAGTTAAAGACTGAGCAGATTGGGTCCCATGTGCCTGGCATGTGACACAAGTCCTGGTGGCTCTACTAAAATCTTGACTAAATAATTGTCATAGACTGAAACTTCCAATGAGCTGAGTTCCCAGATTGTTTTGGGACTAACACTGTTGCCAACATAGCACTGGTGGCTTGAGTCACCAAATGAAAGGTAGCTGGCACTAAAAATGTGCTCTGGATTATTGCATGCACCTACAAGACTCCTGCCAGACTGAATGGACAGGGAAGGTTTTCTGTTACAAAACTGCTCTTCCTTTCCATATGTTGAGAAGTGAAATACAAAGCATTTCTGTACAGCAAATTGCAAAAAGAGATGTACAAAACTGCTGTGAATCAAGGAGGAAATTTAAATTCTAATGTATTTAGAATTAAGTGCCTACCCTACCCTGCCTTACCCTACTCTGATTTGATGGGGGAAAAATAATTAATTTAATTTATTACCAAAGTCGAGTCCCTTTTGTGCCTGATGGTAGTTGGTGAGTGATCTCTCCCTGTCCTTAGCTCAACCCACCTGTCTTTTGTTGTATTTTCTCTGCCCTGCCCAGGTGAGAAGGAGAGAGATAGAGTGACTTTGGTGGGCTCCTGGTGTGCAGTCAGGGTCCAGGCACCACACTGTGTTGGTGCAGAAATGTGTCCTTAGATGTGTCATTCCCAGTTGCTCTGATTGTGCATTGCATGCGTGCAGGGAAAAAAGACAAAGGGGACTTGAGGACTGGCACCACTGATAACAAAGCTTGTATCTTTGTATTCCACTGTCTTTAGCAGATATCTGGGTAAAACACTGAGCGAGAAAGCTTTTAAAGCAAAATTGACAATGTCGAGTAAAATACAAATCTGAACTGCAGAGAGACCAAATGACTTCATACTAGCTAATCTCTTTGATTTATACTTGACAACAAAAGCCTTGCCTTGCAAGAGATGTTCAGTATCTTGCATACAATCGACTTGATTATTTAGGACTCATTCACATTTGTATTGTCTGTGGAGTTTTTATTCTCATCAGTTTTTATGCAAAATCCTCCACTGAAATCATCAGGAAGTGCTGTTTAAGATACAATGTGCTACTCTGATTCTGAATCTTTTTCTTATCAGTTCAGAAATAAAACCAAATGGGGGACACAAGGATCCAGCTTGGATCAGCAGCTGAAAATAAGAAGTGTGGCAGAGCAGTGGTTCTGTAGTGAGGCAGGTGGAGGCAGGGGAGGATTTCAGTGCCTCTGGTTGCTGCTGTCATTTCAGATAGGCAAGGCAAAAGTAGTGCTCACCTGTACTGTGCAGACCTCAGAGAGCCCTGCCAGGGTCAGGCTCTGCTCAGTCAGTGCATACACAGATATGGACCCACTCCCAGAAACCTCACAGGTGAGAGCAGATCAGCAAGCAAAGAGCTCTCATAAACATAGTGGGAAAAGAAAGACAATGAAAAGGCAGCTGTGCTCTTGGAGAGTAAAAGCTGAGGTACAAGAGGCACTCAGGAAGTAGTGGCATTTCTGCAGCAGTCGCTCTTGATTCTGCTTGGATGTATTTTGTTCTGGTTGCATTGCTTCGTGAGTGTGCCTTTGCCTTAGTGCTCCCTGGTGAAGGTAACTCAAATGAAAGAAGTCCGGCAAGAGCTCTGCTGATAAAATGTTTCCAGTCATTGGAACATAATGTTTTTTCTCCTTATTCATCCAGGCTGTGAGCCTGTGAACCTGCCAGATAATCATTTGCACAAGGAAGCAGACTGGTTTCTCACCAGAATTTAAAGGATTGTGTGCATGCTTACACCTGAAGCTCTTATCTTGTAACCAGCAATTCTGATTTCTCAAAAAACATCAGAGAGTTGTATTTGAAGAGATCAAATGAAAGGGAGGAGGGAGTGTCCACGTAACTATGTGATGGTTTATTGTATGGTAGAAAAACAGCCTTGAGGGAGATGTTTGGCCTGCAAGAAGCATCCAGAACTGCTCTGCTCTAAATTTTCTCCAGACTTCTGTAGGGGGAACAGCTCAAACTTTCACATACAGTCTCTAATACTCTGTGATTTCCACCTGGAAAAAAAAAAATCAATGATATTTCCTCATCAAATACTAGTGAAGTCCTACTCATTTTTTCATCGCTTTCCTCCAACCCCTGCAGAAGTTAGGGATCCTCCTGGGTTGCCACAGTAACCAGGCTACTTCACCTAGAACTGAGAGGTCTCACTAAATTCTTGGTACCTGGACCTTCTGCTGTTCTGCATGTGGGCAGTTTTAAGTGAAGATAGTGCCTGAAACTGATGCTTTGAGACTGACAGGCCAGATGGAGAAACTGGCTTATGAATGTTTCTAGAAAATGGGAATGATTGGAATAGAAGGGGGTAACAGGTCAAGCCCAATATCCAAGAGGAAATATCCAACTTCTGGTACTCATGTTAGAGGATTTTCTCCTGCCTCTGAGGCTGGGAATGGGAGGGGGGTGCATAATCCCTCCCATTTAGGGATGCTGAAAGTAGGACCCATGTGGGTATATCCTTGCCCAGCTAGATGCCATCTTTGCCCATCCAGTGGCAAGGCTGATATCCTGGGGAATATACTCAAGCTGTATTCAGCACAGTGCACACTAGCATCAGAGTTGCATTAATGAATATCTACCCAAACTGGCCTTTTATTGTGACTTATTGTGACTGTTTTGTGAGTGCCAATACATTTGACTGTTCTTTTCATTGTAACTCACGTTAATATATCTGAGGCACTCAGGGAGTAGGCAAGAACATATGCTCTGTTGGGTGGCAATAATTAAGCCATGTATTAATATACACAATGTGCAAAGCAGCTTACCTGGAGATCTCTGAATTTTTGCTCTATTTTCTGCTCTCTCGGTAGCATAGTGCTATAAGACAATGAAAAAAAGTACTCCTACAGGAAAAGTGCAGAAAATGTACGGAATAAGGGTGCCACTGGCAAAGTCAGGATATGAAAAGCATTTAGCTGAAATAGCTTTATTAAATTTATTGAACTGTAGCATCTCAGTGGGGGGGAAAAAATCAAACAAAGGGGGTTAAAAATCTATCAGTTCCTCACACAGGTAATTAAATAACACAGAGTTTTCAGCTGCTAAGGTTTCTTTGGGAGACACCCACCAAATGTGGTGTGCCACATCTGCAGGAGAAACCTGACTTCGGATTTTGCCCCTGAGTGCACAGGATATTGAATTCAACTAAGGTGTTGCTGAACTTCATTACTTCTCTGTAATTGCATTTTGAAAAGGTAGTGGCACCAGCAAATTGTCTTTCTGCATGTGAATAGCTGTCAGCCTGTAAGGCCAAAATAGTCTTAAAGAAGGAAATTTTAGAAAAAATGACCCTCTGCCAGCCTGCTCTGGGAGTTGGGATTCTTCTTCATGCTTCCAGCTGTGGAGAAACCTGCAGCCTAGGACTTCCAAGGAAACAGTTTTGGAGGAGAGCTTTGGTAGAAAGGTTGTGTTTTTACTTGTTCACCCTCAAAAGTCAGTTGTTGAAGTACTGCAACTGCATATTCCACAGGGCAGAAACAATTATATGTGTTGACAGTAATAAATTCCTTCTGTGTGTCTTTTTTTTTCCCCTAAATGAATCTTTCAGTTTTTGCTTGATTGTGACTGAAAGATGCAAGACCACTTCCCTTGTGAAAACTTAAAATTTACTATAAACTGGTACTCAGCTTCTAAAAGCCCTTTTTCCAGACTAGGTATAAAAGACCCCAATATTTTAGTCTTTTGTTTTCTAAAGGTTCCTGGGGTCTAACTTGTTCTAGAACTGCCTGGGAACCTCCTGGACATGACCACTTTTCAATGAGAGGAGTGGAAAATGAAGAAAGTTGGATAAAAAAGGAATGGTAAAAGGGGTTAAAACCAAACTTTATGTCACAGAGTTTTGACTCTAACTTTACAGTAGTGCACCCAAGGGAAATAATAACAGTGAAAAGGCATTTATGTTTTTTGAAGTTACATGGTTGGTTTCCAGGTGGTTAGAGTGGTTTTGTTACTTTTATTTTTCTAGGGAGGTATTGTTATATAGGGTAAAAACTCTTTCTTCTGCCTCTCTGAGGAGTGTGAATGCTCAAAACATAAAAGAAGGAAGAACAGGACTATATATTAACTTTAAAAATTGAAACAGAGACAAAGGTTTTTCATGCACAGAAACAGTGGTTTTAAGTTATTCTGTTTCAATTTGAGTTTCACATGTAGAGTGTTAGGGAGCACTTGATGCTAGTGGTGGTGGCCAAGTGACCTAAGCAACATATTTTCTGATAAAATTCCAGCTACAATTTGTTGAAACTTAAATTGACCTTTCCCATCCACTGCTCTAAGAAGAAACTTGGAAAATGGGTGTCTTGGGTTTGGCCTTTCTCACGTTCCCATGAGCTTTTCAGCAAGCATCCCTGATAAAAAGCTGGGCTTTGGAGGGGATTTTCTGATGCCAGAAGTTGTTCAGTTGAAACTACACTGTGACTGGAGGCTTATTTGAAAGGAAATGCTAAGTGGCCCTGGATTTATATAGCCTAAAATCATTTTTTTCTGTTGATTTCCCTGCAGGATTTCCTACCAGCCAGAGCCAAGGCTCCAAGGGCACTTTGTAAGTGAGAAATTATCCTCAGCTGCCCTTTAGCCAGTTTTAGTGGCCTCTAGGCGAGACTGAGTTCTCTCTTCAGTGTTAGTTTTGCTCCTTATTGTCCTGGTTGCCCCTCTCTGGGTTTTGTCACACTCAGCATTTTGCAATCCAGTAAATGGAAGTCACTTTTTTGTCATGTTACTTGTGTGAACCATGAGCAAGGAAGCAAAAGGAGGTAGGTAAATGAGGAGGGAACATGTGTGCACTCTTGCTTTAGGCTGGAGAGACAAAGTCTTGGTTTCAGACCTCAGGTCAAGAAAAACTGAGCTATTGTCTTTTTAATACAGGCTCATTTTTGGGCAGAAAGGGAGGCAGGCAGGAAGGAGACACAGGGTCAGAAGAAGACTCACATTAAATTAATTTTGACTCTTTAATTTGAAATTGTCCATTTGGTTTCAGTTGTTGTAAAGGCTGTTTTTATTTTTTTTCTTTCTTACATAAAGCTATTTTCATAAATTTTTTTCAGACAATATTTGAGTGTAGCAGACCAGGCCTGGCAAATCAGATTTATTTTGAATGGGGAAAAAAATGTTGGGCTATAGCAGGGTTGTCTAAGGAATGTTCCAGTTAAAAGGAGATTGGCATCAACTGATTTAAATTTTCCAGAATGAACATACAAGAATACAACTGACCTCTTCCTTTATGAGAGCTTTTCTTGATTGTTGTTCTGTACTCATATGTTCTCTGGGAGTGCATTAAATGCATTAATGTACTCCAGCAAGCCTGTTAGAATTTTATCTAGTGCACTAGCCCTACCACAAGACACAAGAAACATTTTGGACATCTCTGTTCCTAACAAACAGTGGTTCTGTACACCTCCTAGTCCTATTTTAATCCTCATTTCATGTGCTAGTGATGGGGTTTAAGTGTGCTCATTTTTCTTTCCTGTGGAATGCTTTTGATTTGGTAAAAAATATTGCTTAATCCTCTAAGTAAACCGTGAAAGCAACCTAAAGAAGATGCAAAGGACATTAAAAGGTTTACTTTTCCAAAAGGAAAGGTTTTGCTACAGCCTCTGAGTTTGGGGTTTTTTATTATTTCTAAGCTACTGGAAAGAGACATGTTTCTCATAAAAACAACTATACGTGGACCAATTAAATTGGGCAGTTTTGCTTAAGTTTTCAGGAAGTCCTTGTAGAGATGTTGCTGATGGAAACTATGGGCTGTTTCAGACTGCAGCAATCTACTTTACTTTTCCTGCTAGTACTCTGTCCTCTGTTATGTGAGGCTTATAGATCCTACCAGTGTCATCTCCTACCTGCCAATCCATAAATGCCAGCAGCAGTCTGAGTAATTTGTACCCTCTGCAAAAGGCTGACCCACAGACCTAGTGGCACACAAAGACCTTCCCAGTACACAGACTATCCAAATAGTGAGAAGTTGCAAACATTTTGGAATACATGTTCACATTTTGCTGTTGGGGGTCTTGATGAGATTTGCTTCTCGTTCAGAGAACTGGCCACAGCTGTAGGTGCATCACTGATAGTGAAACTATTGAGTAGGCTGCAGGGAAGATCAGATCTGGGATAAAACTCTTCAAAAGCTGCATAATTATGTGGGAATATAAAATGTGCTGCAAGGTTTGATGGACTTATGATGTTTAAGAGGAGGGAGAGTCAGCAGCTGAACTCATCTGTCACTGTAGGATGTTGGAAAAAGTTATATGTCTATGGTTTGGTGTTGCTCTTTTGAAAAGTGGGTATTATGGCTTTGAGCTGCCACCCATCTGCAGTTCTGCCCTGGCACAGAGATGAATGAAGTAGCTGGGGAGCTGGTGCAGTGAATTATGCTAATTACTAGTAAATCTGAAAGGGATTGTGTCCTGCAGCCAGTACAGTTGTGAAGAGTGGGCTCAGCTGCCCAGGACATCCCTTCCAGAGCAGGTCTCTCACAGCTTCCACTCTAAGCACAGAGTAAAAACACATGATTTTAACTCCCTGTGTTAAAGGTAGTGTTACTCTGAAGCTGTTCTGCAGCCTGGTTTCTGCACTTGTCTGCCCTTTTTCCTGATGTTGGTTTGAAACATCATCATGTAAGGCTCCAGAGAAGAAAAATCTGAGAATAGTGAAGTATTTGAGGTTTATTAGTTTAAATGAGACATTTTTGAAAGCTCCAGAAGTCAGTAGTACCTCATCTTAAGTATTGCCAGTGGTCAGTAAAGGTCAGAGCTGTCCTTTCTGTGTCTATGAGGGAGGATCAGATACAAGTACCCACCAACAGTGTATCTGACAGGGAGCACTAGAAATTAAGTGTACACTGTTTTGAATGGCTGGCAATGTGAGTAAAGGTGTTTATCCCTCCACATGTTTCACCTTGGCTACTGGGATAATCCTTGCAGGATCCCTTACACACCATTAACATATCAAAGCATGTTTTTTCTGTAACTTTATCACTTCATGCCCGTTGTTTTGCAGTAACACCAAGGAGGCCTGGTCATTCAGCAGCTGCTAAGAAAACCAAGTAAATAGTCCCCATACCACACCTGTTGTTTTAGATGTATAACAGCATGGTTACTGCAGGGACAGCTTACAGGTGCTGAATGCAATAATATATTACCAAAGACAGCTAAGGTACCTGAAAATCAAAACTGTCATGTACTTGCAGCCCTGTGCTTCAGTGTTTTTTAATCTTTTCCCTTCTTATGGGAGAAGGAGTTTCCCTGTTGGTCCCACAGCAAGAACATGATGAACATGACCCATAAGAGTAGGAACAAAGAGGAAATTATATACTGAAAGCAAAAATATTAGATTTTCTTGTGTCATACCTGGCAGAGGCATGTTTGCTGTATCACAAGGAGGGTTGACAGCTCCCCACTAAGACAGCTGATCAAAAGTTCTAAAATGTCAACCAGTCTCTCACAGAGAGGAGACTGATCTCCAAAGTGTTGACTACTAAAATAATGTTAGTATGTGCTGTGAGTTTCAAAGGCTGAGTATTCTGATTCCTGGGTAAAATCCCAAGGATTTAGTGTATGCTCATTAAAGATAGATATACATATATATACAATGGGAAAAACGTTTTACTTTTCCAGCCAGTTGGGCCCAACTGCTTTCATACAGTAACATCTGGTATGTGTTCTGCCCTTTTTTTGCTCAGCTTTCTGCAAATGTGTTTGCTGTCTGCTCCCTGTGTTATATATCCTTATTTGGACAGATTTTTTTTCTTTCTTTCTTTCTTTTGGAGAAAGAATTTGAGTGCTGATACTTTCTGCACTCTCTCTGAAAATGAGTTTATTGGTCTTGCCAAAGCACAAAATGACTTCTCAGGTAACTGGTGTTAAAGTTTATTGCTTGAGTACAACATCCTCCAAATTTACTCTTCAGAAAATCAGTTATATTACTAATAAATTCTCCCTTTTGATGTTTGGCTTGAGATACTAGGTGATTTCCAGATGATGATGATGTTAGCTCTTCATACTGCAGGATCTTTAAAGACAAGGAGCCATGTGTTTGGCTATTTTTTATTAAGTGATGCTGTATATTCTCCCAAATCACATATCCTAGAAAAAGATTAAGGGAAGGAATTTTGTTGCTCTTTTATTCAGTAGTAAGGAAAAAACCCAGGTTTACTTTGGGAGAGCCTCCAGTGTTTTACATCATATCCAGACCCACCTATCACATCTCTTAACTACTTTGGAGTTTGGTGCAGGTAAATACAGTTTTGAAGTGGTCTTTTGAATTAATGTTGCCAGATCATGGCATGTGGTTCTTTCCCTGTGTCCTGGTGTTATTCTTTGCAAAATGTTTCAGACATCATCTGTTTTTCCTCCTGGAAGAAGCTCTGTTGCCATTAGTGCATTCACAGAGCTCTGACTTGTTATTTACAAAAAAGACTCTAACCTTTCCTTCCAAAAGCAGTTACCACTCTCAAGTGCTTGTTCCCCTTGCTGCTCAGATAAATCTCCCTTTGATTCTAGGGAACAGCAATAAAATATTTCCCCTGTGCTCTGTTCTCAGCATAGCCAGCCAAACTTCTTCATCCATTTTATTAGCCTCTGTGTACAGAAGGACTGAATTAATAACAAGGAGTTTTATAACCCTTTCTCCTCAAACATGTCCCCACTGTTTCTTTTGCCTTATAGATTTTATAAGCCTTTTTTTAACATGGATTTTATTTTATATTCTGTTAGTGCAGTTATGGCCCGTTCTGAAGCGTTAAAATTCTCAAGATGATATGGAAGGAATGTGAGACTTGTAAAATGATCCAAGGAGAAGTATGAGATGATTAACTTGAGAATAATTTTAACAATCAGTAGTATTTTTAAAAGGAGGGGTCTAAGTGATGAATTTAATTGGTATTGTTGGGAAATGAGTTGCCATTTGAAGTAATAATTTCATAAGATGCTCTTCCTCTTAGACTATTAACAGCAAAGTGATGCAATGGCAAGGCCACAGTAGGAGGTAACAATAAACTCTGTAATGTTAAAGTGCATTCTTAGGCAGATAAAGAAAAATAGAGGACTCTAGATATGTCTCTCTCATAAATTAAGTGTCATGAATTGTGTCCTGATTGTTCTCACACTGGAAACAAAATCTGAATAGCACTGCTTGCATTGGCATTCTTCTGTGGCTTAAGGCTGAGCAGAATGTGTTTTGATAAAGATCCCATATCAATGTCTCTAGTGACTCTGGATATGTTTTCTGATCAGGTCCTCAGAGTTCTAGGAGATGGTCACATTTCTGGTTTCTTATGAAGCAAAATCCTTCTAGACACATCTGAATGTTTTCTTAAAAGTGAGCCCTAGACTGGAATAAGGTTCATGGTAATGCATGCATTTTAGATACTTGTCTAGATCTGGGAGCATAACTAACACCAGGGGTTTCATGCTTTTGTTTAAATCTGTCTTCACAAACTGAAGAGTTCTGAAATAAGGTATATTTCACCTCAGGATGTGGAATGAGTGGTAGTATTTCTCTGCTTCTTCTCAAATGGGTATAATAGCAGAGAGCTACCCAAAGGTCCAGAGAAAGAAAAAAGTGCCATCTTAGACAAACCTTATATATATTTAATGCCAAGAAGCTTTTGTTGTTAACATTTTAGTGTGGTCTCATTTTTCTGCTGATTTCCTGGGTGCAAATTGCTTATTGACATTTGAGCCCAGTTATGGGCTTTTACAGCTTGGTGAGCTGGGGGGAAATCTCAGCCTCTGAGGCAAGCCAGAGCAATTTTGGGAGAGCCCCATGGCACTGTCCATTTCTCACCCCTGAGTGGGTTATTGCTGGTATATCTCAGCTGGTGCCCATGCCTGTGTGCTTGGCAGAGGAATGGGTTTGTAAATGCACTTTTCACTCACTGTTCAATGTTTAGCTCCCTCCCAAGCCTCTTGCAAGCAGTATCAAATTCTTAGAAACCCATAGTCTGACCTCTTTCTTTTGGAATATTTATTAGTGTACAACAGCTACAGACTTACACCAATGGTTACAAATAGCAGCAGCAGTAGATAATTATCACTAGTGTGCAATCTTACTGTTTTCAAAGCACCAGAGTAATTAGCTATTTTCATCGTTTGATTGCAGTAATATTCAAATTAAGCATTCCTTGAGGCACTTTTCAATAAGGGCTGTAACACCTTTGTGTAGGCCACTTCCAAATCTGCATGGCGATATTCTTCCCATGTAATGGATTTAAAATAATATTGGCTAGAGGAGGAGTTTGGTTAATGTTACCTCTCAAACCAATGTGTGTCAGGAAATACAAGTGAGTGGAAAAAGTCTGTCTGGACAGGCAGCATGCTGTGGTATATTATGTTTCACTGACATGAGAGGAATGTGGCAGGGAGGTCTACAGTTCCCTGCTGTAGGCACTAACACTCTGGCTGGAAAGCAGCTTGGGATGTGCTTTTTGCTTCATTAAGCAAAAGGCTTTTAGCCCGTGGCAAGAAATGCTGTAAAACACATTGGAAGTATTATAGTTTGTGTGGTTAGACAGGCTTGCCAATTTCAAGTATCTAAAATCACAACAAGGTATTCCAACATAAAATCTGTCTAGAAAACACCGATTTAATTTTTAAAACACTTCGTTTCCTTCTTGCCTCTTAAGCTTCATTTCTTTTTAAGCGAAAACTGAGATCTTTGCTGAAAGTTGAGGTCCTCGTCTGACTTCAGGGCTTTAAGAAAAACAAATTATAAAAAAAAGCAAATTATAAAAACCTTGCAAAAGGGTCATAAAGGTTGTTAACAGTGAGTCTGGCATCCTCTGTAGAAGCTGTGTGCTTGTAGAAGCTTTGTCATTGTAAATAGGATCTGAAAGGCAGGGGTGCAAAACGCAGGCTAAGCTCCTGGCACTTGCAGTGTAGTTGAGGCTTGCTTACCTTTAACAAATAACAGTAACTGTGCTGGCTTGTGTTATTGAGCAGCTAGCCAAAAAAAAATCCCAACCAAACAAACCAGCACAGTCTGTGCTGTGTGGGGGAGCCACAGTGAGGCAGTCTGTAGACTTTGCAGCTGCAGTTACCTACAGCTGGCCCTTGTCTGGTGTAACTTCTGCAGCTTCCCAGGGTTTCACCCTGTGTGTGTTGGGGTCAGTAGCAGGACTCCTGCTCACAGGAGCCAGCAGGTAATGCTGAGGGATGTATTCATTTCCTTATGTTGCCTATAGCTTCCAAGGAAATGTCAGTGCTTCCCTGAAAGGGAAGTATAAGAATGGTGATGTCCAACTTGTTGTCCCTACTCTGCTGAAGCTGTAGCTTTAGGATTTTGAACTGGTAGCAAGCAAGGAAGGTGGAGTGCTTCTGTTCCTAGGCACTACCACAGTGCTGGAAAAGCTATGCCAGAGCATAAGCATGGGTGTTTTTAGGATCATTCCTTGTTCCTGCCAACCTGCCCTTCAGTTCCAAAGAAGACAAACTACAAAGCCTACTCTTTGCAAAGATTAAGATTCAAGAATTTGCATAATTGTATAGGATTTGTAAAGCAAAACTTGAGTTTGCTGGTTTGGAGAGTGTGTGCTGCTGTACCTCCATCAGATATTAGATAGGTGAGCTGCAAATTTGGTCCTGTTCTATCTGCCTGTCTGGAACTCAGTTGAGATTTTATTTCTGCTGTGCAACCCTGGAAGAAACGACAATTGTTGAAATAACATTTCAGCACTATTAAACACTGCTCATTGGATGCTCTGACATTTGGTGTTGGCAGCTCTGCCTGCCTCTTCAGCATGCATCTGGCTGTCACTGTTCAGCCAGTCCTTTTCTTCTGCACAGTTCAGATGGAAAATACCTTGGCTCTCGAGAGTGTGCTCCAAGTGGCTGTTCAGCATGGCTAAGCCTCAGGAGCTCCTTCTTGCAAATATAAACTTGCTCTTAAGCATAATTTTAATTGTTCTTAAGAATCCTATTAATTATGGAGGAATGATAAATAATCCAGTGGTCTGAAACCACATGATTGTGACTCAGGATGATGCTTTAGGTGTTTGAGGTTTATGAGATGCTCTGATGTACTCTAGGCTCTAGCAGCTCACCTGAAGGTTCAATGTCACTGATGGCCACTGAAGTCTGCAGGATGTATCATTCAGCTTGTAAAATACTTCCTCACCTGTGGTGGAAACATTTATAGTCAGAAGCAATGCCTTGAAATGTTTACTAATGTCATATTGAAAGGGCAAAAAAAAAGATAGTGATGTAAAGATATTGCGTGCATTAATTATTTATTTTACAAACAGTAAAGTATAGAAGTAATCCAGGGTGAAAACTGGGAAGAATTGTGAAGGAAAACACTGACTCTTTCAGTTTGAATAATGCAGACCCCATTCAAGCTTTCTCTGCAGAACATGATGTCTAATTCCAAGCACAAGTAAACACATGTGGGGGTTTTTCCTATAAAAAATTTAAAAATCATGCTGCTCTTGAGAGGTGACTGATTGTGCTCACTTAGCTTCAAGTGAATAATTAAACTGTGAGGAGTTATTATTTTCCTGGCTCCTCTGTCGCGTTTCTTACTTATTAATTCTTAGATATTCAACTTATAGACTTTTTAGCATCAATCAGGCTCTGCTTCTATTGTCTGAAAAATAAAATATGTAAAGGAAACTGCCACAGATTTAAATACATTGTATTGTTACAGTATAAATACCGTCTTTGTAATTAAACCACTTGAAAATACAAACCATCAAATTTTTCTCAGGGACTCAGCCACCTAAGAGGGTTTTGTGCCTTTGAAAATCTCCCTGGTGTGCTTTGCTTCTCCTGATTGTTCTTGGAAGAAAATTAGCTTTTAGTCCTTTAAAATCTGTTGGCTGCTAAGTTGATTTGCTTCTAAATACACACATGGTAAGTGCTGTGGGATCAAAAACAAAAACAAGTTGCTCTTCCTATGATGTGATTTGCAGTTTGGCAGAAGTCAACAATACAGCTCTGTGTATTTGGGATCATGGTGCATTAAGGTGGATCCCTTTGGCCTGGATGAAGAACCTGCAAGGTATCTTCAAATCAGAGGAAAGAGGGAATTTAAAGAGACTAGAAAAGGATGAGAGAAGCCACTTGAGACCAGGTAGCCTGGCCCAAAGTCCTGTTTTGTTTTGGTTTTTTGTCCTGGTCCAATGCTCATGTTCCTACATTAGACAAGTGCTCTCTTAAAAAATGTCCTCTGAGATTCTGTCACTTTATGAAAGTTTGGGCAGATTTTTTTCCTGTTTTCCTGATGACTGAGTTGCTCCACCAGGTGCCTGTGGCTTTGTCATTAACTTGTTATCTTTGTGGAGAGAGTAGGATGATGCCAGGTTGAGGAAGTGAAAGGGGACAAGGAGGGAAATTCTCAGATGATGGGAGGAAGTTCATGAAGGACCTGGATGAAAAGCCCTAGGAGGATTAAGAGAAGAAAATGTTACCCTTCCAGGTTCTTTTTCATCATGGTTTTTCACTATGAATGACTTGAATTTTTGGATATTTTTTGAAGTGTTTTAGACAGATATTGAATAAGAGCAAAGTTTGTAATCTAATCACAATCTCAGTGGTGGAGAGGCCTCCGGGTTCCACCTGCAGAACTAAAAATCAGTAATATATTAACAGAAAGACATGACTTTTTCCTGTCTGTTCTTCCCTCACAGATGAACAGGAGCCAGCAGTCAGCAGTGATTCAGATATTTCATTGATTATGGCCATGGAGGTTGGACTGTCTGATGTGGAGCTTTCCACTGATCAAGACTGCGAAGAGGTGAAATCTTGAGAAACAGAGCTCCAACACTGAACTGCAGGGGAGGGTCACAGGTAGGGACAGAGCCAGCTTTCTAGGACTTGGACCAGTCATGCACATGCCTCCAGAGCACTGTCACTCCTGCACACTCCATACTGGGATGGCCATGAGAAGCAATAGCAGCTGTAGTGTCTGCCTGGATGTGGTTTCATCATCTACACCCTTCGTTTGGCTCACGTGGGAGATGGACACTTCCAGTTCACCCACGTGCTTGGGAGCAGTCATGGAACTCTCCAGAGGCTCAGAAACATGCAGCTGAAATGACAGCTTGAGTGTTTTCTACACTTGTTCAATCAAAATTTTGTTGGGTTTTTTGAAAAGGCATCTGTTTATTTTATTTGTTTGTTGGTTTATAGTTTGCTATGGATGGACACTCTGTTTTTATTGACTGACCCCAGCTTTTTCAAGAGTTCAGTCCAGAAATCTGAATTCATGTTCACTGGTCACTTCATGACCTGACCAGGAGTTATCATTGCCTTGTTGTGTCTGCATGAATTACGTGTGGCTGGCTTCAGAAGGATGATGCACCAGCACCCTGCATTAATGTAACACCTGCTATCATTAAGTGGAAGGTTTGGAAATGGTGTATTCTGAAGGCTTTTATTTGTAAGAGAGCTCTGAATTTGGAGAAATTTGGGTTAAAATGCCATTAGTTTCTCTTTTACTTAGAGTTCTGTTCTAGACAAGTATTGTACAGAGTGAAGGAGAGAAAGAAAACTTAAAGCATCACTCATGTCCATGTAGACCTGTCCTGTATTTTATGCTATTCACAGGTGTCAGTGCATTAGTGTCCTTCCTTCAAGTGACAATTCAGTAGCTGGAAAAAAAGATCTAGCATAACATCATTTCTTTTCTTAATTTTACTGACCAAAACCAGATCAGGACCTGTCCTGTATTTTATGCTATTCACAGGTGTCAGTGCATTAGTGTCCTTCCTTCAAGTGACAATTCAGTAGCTGGAAAAAAAGATCTAGCATAACATCATTTCTTTTCTTAATTTTACTGACCAAAACCAGATCAGTGGGCTAAAGGAGCATCTGAGAGGTTTCCAGAGGCTGCTTGTTAACAGTTCTGCATTCAGTGGGTGACTGTATTCCTACAAAGGGTCTGGAGATGCTGTTATCAGTGTCAGAAATTGCTAAAGGAGTAAGAGGCAGTCATTTGAAATGTTTAATTCCTGGTTTGCTGTGGGTCTTTTCCCTTAGTGTGTTTCATTTCTTACATTTTGACAGCAGTTTTTGTCTGCTTGTTATCTAACAAGAGTTCAGGTGATTTGTTGCCCTCCAGAGTCAATGTCGTCAGATGCATAACAGAATATTTGCTATTTGTATACAGGTACATATACCAAAATATATTGGGGAGGGAATTTACTGAGGGAATTTGAAAACAAAAGAACTAACATAAATCAAAACACCTAAATAATAGTGACCTGACATAATAATTTATTTCATCCTGAGCTCTGCTTTCCAGGTTAGAGCTCATTGTTAATTGTTCAGTGTATGATTTGGTTTTTCAGTAAAAATACTGAACTGTGAAGAAGCTTACTCTTACACAAGAGTACATAGTTTCTGCTGAGAGTCAGATGATTTCAATCACATTACTGCCTCCTGAGTCAGTCCACAGAATCAACAATTCATCTTACATTGAAATTTCATGCAGAGGTCAAATATTTTGACTTGGCAGGGTCATGGCAGCATCTCAAAATGCAACTGTTGGGGCTCACTGCATTTAATCTCCTTGTGGATTTGCTTGTTAAATGTGAAAACTAGCTTCCAGCTAAAATTTGTGTTTGTCAGATTTTATTCAGGAACAAATGTGTTTAGAACTGTCCCTAAAATTTTGTGTGACTTTTCTTTAGTACAGAAAGAAGGAAAAAATATTCTCCATGCTCTTTTGTCCATTTAGAGCTAATTAAACATTTAGTTTAATTTTATGTTCTTAGTCCCTAAATTGCAGGGTAATGCTGAGGTAAAGGTTTTAAACTGAAAGAGGGCAGATATTAGAAATATTAAATATTAGAAATAAATTATTACTGCAAGGGTGATGAGGTACTGGAAGAGGCTGCCCAGAGAAGCTGTGGATGCCCCATCCCTGAAAGTGCTCAAGGCCAGGTTGGATGGAGCTCTGAGCAAGCTGGTCTGGGGAAAGATGTCCCTGGGCATGGCAGAGGGTTTGGAACTAGATGATCTTTAAGGTCCCTTCCAACCCAAGCCATTCTGTGATTCTATGAAAATGTGCTGTTGCATCTTTAGAAGCTGTTGGAATGAAAATCTTTTTTCAAGAGACAGAGGCAGCTGGAAATCTTGGTTAAAAAAGAAAGTTACAGACTGTTCCAGAGGGTACACTAGGTCAGTCTGGACAATATTTGTGATTCTGTAATCTTGTTTTCCTTGTTCTTTTATGTCTTCTCTATTCCTTGCTGCTGTGGGAAAGACCTGACACATCAATGTTGAAAATGACCCCTACACAGGAGAGTTTGCACAAGGTACTGCATCAGCTCCACTTAAGCTCTGTAAATAATGCTGAAATGGGATTTAAGTGGTGCTTACATCAAATTTTGACCCAGGAATGAAATTCATTTCAAACAACCGCAGGGGAAGGAGTGAGGCTGGTTATGTGCAGTCAGGGCTCCTTATAGAAAGTCCACACTCTGGTACCATTTCTTCTCCAGCACTGGAGCCGGGGTGCTGCATGTCACAGGAACATCACAAACACAATGTCCAAGTTGTCAGTGATCCTTTCACATATGCACACTGCAGCTCAGCACACAGGCAGAGAAAGTTATGCAGATATAATTTTGCACTCACAAACAACCTTATGTTAATGCAGATGTGCAAGGCACAGGAACAGAACTCCTGGCCAAACTGCTTGGGTTTGAGAGGAGCTGTCACAAAGTCTTCGTTTTATTTCATGAACTGGATTAAGTTGATCTCAATGGATGGATAGATTGACCAATTACCTGTTGCCACAGCAGAACCACCCACTGCACAGCAGAACGAGCAAAGTCTGTGGAAAAGTGAGGCAGGAGGGGAAACTCCCAGCTGATACTGAGCTGGGTCCTTTGCCCAGCAAAATCATTGAAGGGAGCTGTGCTCAAAAAGGAATCACAGATTTGGTAATTCAGACCCTGCACATATTTCTGAGAGTTAATGAGGAAGTCTGTCCAGGTCTCGTGCTGTGCACACGCTTTTCCTAAATATCCCATGTTAGATCTGGTCCCTTGGGGTCCGCAGGTGGCCACTGGCAGAGGCAGGGTGCCAGGCTGGGTGAGTGGTTTTGACATACCACCAATTAGTGCTATGCCTTTTGGAAGAGGCATCCTAGTAAATCTGGGTCAGGAGCCTTTCTGCTTTTGTTTTCCCAGTTCTGCCTGCAGGTTCACTCAGGGAAGATGTTGTTCCATCCCTGTCCTCAGGTGTTCTGCAGCTCTGAGCACTGTTAAGTGATGATGAAGGCAAAGCCAGGTTACACATCACGGAAGCCTGAACTTAGGAAAGCACTTAAGTAAATGTTTTATTCCGTCCTTCAAAAAAACACTTATGAATCATTTTGGACTTGCACCAAAATCTCATTATTTTCAACAGGTCTTCTTTGAGCATAATTAAGCCCCTGTATCAAAAGGAAATGTTTTCCTAAAGCTTGACCTGACTGACAATATTCCTTGCATATATAACCTGTGAACTGCCTTGGGAACTTGAGGTGCTTTATAAATGTTAAGACCCCCTGATGTGTGTTTGTAGCATGTATGAAAGCCTTAATTCTGCACATCTGTGTGCCCATGTACACCTCGGTACTGCTGCCTGCTAACTTTGGGCATGGAGTGGGTGGGGTTCAGCTGCTGGGGATGCAGCACTGGCTGTTCAGAAGGGAGAGCAGCCTTTAGCATGCAGCCAGGAAAGAACAAAATCCTCTAGAGCCCTCTGACAAGTAAGTGTTCACAGATATAATTCTGCAGGCTGGCGCCATGACTGGGTGGGGGGACGTCTCCTGCACAGGGGCAGTGGCCAGGGGACTGTGTGGCTCCCAGGAAAAGGCACGCTTGTCATTAAACTGATCCTGTGCCTCTCCCAGCAATTCCTGTCTCGTCCTCTGAAGCACTTTTCTTTTCCATGAGCAAGAGATAGGTGAGAGAAGCATTTGCCTTAGTGAAGGCTCATCATCAGTCAGGCTGGGTTGAAGGATAAAACTTGGTGAGACAAAAACTGCACTCAGAGCAGGCTTGGATTCTCTTGAGTTTCACTAAGCTGCCTTCCCAAGGGTCTTCTTAATAGGTAGGATGCACAGAAAGTTGTACAGGCAGAGTTTTGCACTCACAAACGACCTGATGGGTGCACGCAGATGTGCAAGGCACCAGGTGTGCATCCCCTCCCCACAGCTCAGCTGTTCTGCTGGGGATACAGATCTGGCACTTACTGAGGGTTTGGGTTTTTTTATTTTTTGACTGCTTTAGAGCCTCAGAACCAGGATCAGGACTACCATAGCACTGCAGTTCATTCTTTAAGCACTCTGTAGAATTAAATTGACGTGTATGCATATAAAAGTTCATTGATGTGAGTATGGAAATTGTACTGTTGTGAAATCAGAAGCAGTTGTCACTTTTAAGCCTTTTATTTGAGGGAGATTGTGGCACTAAAGAAAAAGACTTTATAGAGACAATTTGGAAAAATAAATTATTGGAACCACATATGATAAGTGGTCCCTTGGATGTCACTAATGATGCCTGGATCAAATCCTAGGGAAGTCATTGCAAGAAGGGCATTAATGTTGGGATGCATCCATTTTGCAGGACTGAAATGGCAGAGAAATCCAGGCTGTTCCTTCCCAGCCTGTCTCACAAGTGTTTGTCTAAAGGTGAGCCTTTGTTGCAGGGGAAGGAGATCATGGGGTCAAACTTGCACAGTGCTTCTTCCTCTCCTGTGTTCTGTGCTGCCAGCGTCTCTTGGAGCAGGCTGGAGAAGGGAAGGAGCTGGCCCAAGGTCAGCTCCAGGGCTTGGTGAAAAGCAGGCCATGGGTTTTCAGCAGGTTTGGGACAGCCAAGCTCCTTCATGGCTAGTGCTGACCCTGGGATTGGAGCTTTGTTGGTGAACACTGAGCCCATGTGGACTCATTTGTTTTGTAGATGCAAAAGTGTGCAGGTGTATTTGGGGCAGGCAGTATTTGGGATGGCAGTGAATCCCAAATACTTGGGATAGCACTAGCAGGAAACACAATGTGGTGTGTTTTAGGGCGGAGGGAAAACAAGGCTGGAGGTGTTGCAGGCTTCTTAAATAGGGGAAATTGATCCAAAATAAGCACTGCTTTTGTTTTACCAAGCTGTTACCTGAACTAATTGATGCTTTCAGAGAATGAGGAATGCCAGATGGACTGTTCAGGGAGGATTTGTTTGTGAAGCAGATGGCAGCTGTGGGGTGGGACTGAGGGCTGCCCCTCTGCCTACCCCACTGGGCCCCTTTATCTGCCCATTTCTTTTTCAAGGAAACCATCTTCTAAGCAAGAGCTGTATTTCAAAGGGAGAAATAAAGAAATGAAAGATGTGGATTTTGAATGAAAAGCCAACAGATTACTTTTCCATCTGAAATTAATCTTGTCTGTCTCAAGTATTTTAATTGTGAATTGGTGGAAGTTACTTCTTTTTGTAGTGAATGGAAAAAGAAATGAGCGGAAAAAAAGGAGTAATAGTGTTTCCCCTTTCTTGTTTGTTTCTTGATTCTTCAGTCCTGAGTAGCATTAAACACAATAGCCAGATCAAAATTCTTGTTTGCTCTGAATGTATACAGTTATTTCAGATGTCAAATATCTAAATGTTTTGTATATGTATGTAATGCCATCCTCAATACTTGTTTCATGTTAGGAACCTGAAATTACTGTACCATTTTATAATTAGATATGTAAAGAGGGGACAGTGGGTGGGAGGGTCTGTTATTTTTATACCAAGATGTTCCTTGTATTTAGTGAACATTTAAAGCAGTTTTGTACTTGTCAAAATATACATTCCATCCATTTCCAGAAGAGAATTATTTCTATNCACTTGTATGCAGTTCCTGAACAGAGCAGCAGTCCTGGTTTTCAGTGAGCTACAAAGCTTTTTCCAGCCGTGTCTTCTCACATGCAGCAGAGCCATACCAGCAAATGCCAGTGTTATAAAGGGAATAAAAATCCCAAATGAAATAAATACCACATGGATCAGTGCACAGCTTAACGAAATAACTTGGTTAAGTTCAGAGACAATGGTCTGTCCCAGTGAAATTCTCCAAAGGAATCAGCCCTCCTCTGGACAGCAGGATCAGATTTACTGGGAGGCTCCAGTTCTCTGCCCCTGCCTGGCAGAGCCACCAGCCTCAGCAAGCTGGGGGGATGCAGGGTTGTACACTCCTGCACTGTGGCTCTGGCTGTGCTGCAGCTTTGCTTTGGGAAACAGCTACCAAAAGGCCATGGCAAAGTCCCACTGTGGCATTTGCATGGGCCATCCTTTTTCTTGTAGTTGGCTTTTTCACTCCCTCCCTTTCCCTGCTACCTGTGACGTGCTGCCAAAACTGTGCAGTAGCAGTTTGTGAAGAATTCTTTTTTGCCTTTTTTCCCCTTCTGTACAGTCTTGCAAATAAACTTTTAACTCTTTGCTGACATTTTATAACGTATACATCTTCCTCTCCAATGCACTTTATCTCTCTTGAAAAATATGGGAGTCGGAGAACTTAAAGGGATTTGCCTGAAATCACGAGACACATACTTTTTATTATTTTGTGTCCTTTTTGCTTTGTTAGATACTGTAAATGCAAAAAAGCATAGACAGTGACTCAGCTGGGGGAAATACCGAAATGTTGAGGCTAATACTTGGAAGCATTATTCAGTAGTCCAACATGGCTATTTTTGTTATATAGAGGATTATAATGTAAATATGTGAGACTGTGTTATTATGTACTAGTAAAATATTGCAACTCTCAAAGTTAAGATGGTGAATTCCAAGGAATTTTATTGCAAGTTTTTTAATAAAACAAATCTGATTATTGTGTTGTATGTATTTTCTAACAGCCTGTGTAAACCTGGAATTTCCTGGTGTGTAAAAACTTGTGGGTTGGTTCTCCCTGAACTCCGCCACTGCAAACTTTGGCATTCATAGGAGACAGAAGGTAGAGTGGGAAGGGACCCAAGTGACAGCCTGGTCTTTGTGATACATGTCCAGCTCCTTACTGCTCTGGTCCCCTCTGCCCTTCAGTTGCTTCTGAACAGAAAGCAGCAGCAGTGTGAGAGGTAAATGCTTCTGCTACCTCAAGGGAGAGCTGCAGCCTCAGCCCAGACACTGTTTTTTAAAACAGCTTTTACAGATGTCTGCTCTGCCATGCCTCGGTGGGAATTGCACCACTGTTGTTAGGAGCCATCCAGCTGCTCTTCCCTTGCCTTATCAGGCATCACTGTGCATCCCTAGGAGCAGAGGGAGGAGGAGAGCCATAGGGTTGTTGTGTCATCCAGCATAGGTATGCTGCTTGCAAGAGGTTCGAGGCACACTAAAAATCCTGCCTAAAGGTAATTTAAGAGATTTACAGAAAAGTTTTCCAGTAGATGCAAAAGAAGGCAGGGAGAAATCCCTGAAGGAGCCAACTCCTGGCTCAAGCTACAGCCCTGACAGGGGTCCCAGCCTGCCCCCATCCTAGCCCACCTTTTTTCCTTTCTGGAGCTGCCTCCAGCACACGCACACACCTGTCTTTTCCAGCCACAGCTTTAGAGGTGACAGCGTGCCAGATGGGCTGGAGCCCTGGGTTGGATTCCAGGAGCTGGGAAGGCAGCAGCTGTGGGCCAGATCCCTCTCAGCTGCCCAGATCCTGCTGCCTCCTTGCTCCAGTTCATCCATTCCCGTCCTGTTCATCCTTCCTCTACCCATGGCAGAGGGGCAGCAGCTGGCTCAGAGCAGGAGAACCGCCAGCAATTAAAGTGCCTTGATCAGCAAGGCTGGGAATTGCTTTTCTCCTCTCCTCTCCTGTCAGCAGCATAGCCCGGAGCTCCCATCCCACCAGCGCTGCTCCACGGGCTGAAGCCCTCCACACCAAAACAAACCCCGGGCTGATTTTGCCAAGAGGATTTACGTCTCGCTCTTCCCCACGCATCTCCCTGCCTGCCAGCTGCTTTGTTCCTTCCCTGTGTGCATTTCCCGGCTGGCTGGGAGGGAGCGGGCTGGGTTTCCTTTCCTTGGCAGGCAGATGTGCACAGCTGGCTGGAGGCAGGGCCAGCACGGCCAGGATGTGAGCACCTACTTGGGGCTCGTGTTACATCACTCTGTGCTCTATATGGGACTGATTTCTGGTCAAAATGTGGAAATAAAGCTGTGCTGCTCTGTTGCTCTGTGGGTTTGTGTTTTTCTCCAGAAGGAATAACGCAAATTGTACTTGCTCCTCTGATTAAAGGTGGTGATGCTCAGACTCACAGTCAACAGAGAGGATGTGAGATTCAAAGGGGATTTATCCAGGTTTGCACTCCACAGCAGTGTGTACAAAGCAGGGTTTCATGATATCCAAACCATGCTAAGAAAGAAAATGCACTTTTGGGGTGTCCAAACCATGCTAAGAAAGAAAATGCGCTTTTAGGGTGTCCAAAAAAGAGATGCATTCACCTGCGCTGGAAGCCACTCTGGGAAAAAAACACTGAGGATGCAATTCTCTAACACAGGGAGATCAGGTTTGGGGGCATCCCTGAGGGAATAGGACTTCATGGCCCAAAAGAAATCTAATGAGACAGTGCATTTATCAGAATTCAGCTATAAGAAATCAACGCTTAATACGTGAGGATATAATTTTGCAAAGTGCTCATCCCTCAGCTTTGATCTCTATGCAAACAAGTTGTTGGCAAGTCCTGGCAGCAGTGGAAGTGGGCAAAGTGTCACCACCCTCACGTGGTGGCCTGGGCCACTCCCTGCTGCAGGCTGCTGCATGGCTCCTCTGGACATCCTCCTGGACATCTGCAGCTTGGGTTTACAGTCCATCCTCTCACCTGAGAGCAAAGGCAAGTTGCACAGGGAGGCCAGCAGCAGCTCCTGGTGACTGAAGCCCAGGCAGATGTCCCTCCTCCTGCTCCAGCCAGGAAGAACATCCCTCCTGGCAGAGGGACAGAGCTGCCATCTGGGAGCAGTAATGCCTTAGATATTGGCAGAGCCCCAGCATTCATCTCTCGGAACCCAGAGCTCGGATAAAGTTGTTCCTCTGCCCTTGCTTGGGGCAGCCATGCTGGCTCCAACCAGCAGCCCACTTAGTCTGGCTCAACCAGGGCTGGGAGCGGACACAACCAGGACAAGCCACCTCCCTTCACACTCCACCTGGTTTCAAAGAGGTCTACTATATTTATGGAATCACAGAATTCTTGAGGTTCAAAAACACCTCTAAGATCATCAAGTTCAACTGCTAAAACAGGTGTAAGTGCTGCCTGGCTGCAGGGGCTGAGCTCAGAGTCTTTGTGGGATGCTGTTCCATTCCTTAGCATGTTCAGTTTTGGGCTCCTCACTACAGGAAAGACACTGAGATGCTGGAGTGTGACCAGAGAAGGGCAACAAAGCTGGGGAAGGGTCTGGAACACAAGTCCTATGAGGAGCAGGGGGGATTTTATCCTGGAGAAAAGGAGGCCCAGGGAAGACCTTATCACATACTACAACTCCCTGAAAGGAGGGTGTATCCAGGTGGGATTTGGTCTTTTCTCCCAGGGAACAGGACAGAGGAAATAGCCTTAAGTTGCAGCAGGGATTTAGATTGGATGTTAGGAGAAATTTCTTTGCTGAAGGGGTGGTCAGGCATTAGAATAGGCTGCCCAGGGAAGCAGTGGAATTATCATCCCTGGAAGGGTTCCAAAAAATGTAGGTGTGGCACTCAGGGACACGGTTTAGCAGTGGGCTTGGCAATACTGGTTAATTATTGGACTTAATGATCTTAGAGATCTTTTCCAGCCTTAACAATTCCATAGCTCTATGGTTCCTTTCTCCAGACCTCACTGCCCTTTCCTTAACTTCACGGCACAGAGTCCCAGGCAGAGCACAATGTCAGGAAAGGAGGATGGAGACAAGCCCCGTGGCAGTAACACAGCCAAGGTTATTGCCCAGCATCACACCAGGAAATACTCCCCACTCCCGCGGGATTTGGATGTCACTTGCATGTCCCAGCCCCGAGCACCACCAGTGCCCCCCAGCTGGACATCCCGGGGCTCCTCCAGCGGTGCCAAGCCCCAGCTCCTGGAGGCAAAGGAATAACGCTGGAGTAGATGGAAGGGAGGCAGGGTTGAAGCCTCAAGGATTTAAAAGACTGGTTCCAAAAATGAGCAGTGAAGGGTATTTGTCACTCCGTGGGGAGAGCTGGCAGAGGCAGCTGCCTGCATCCCACATCCCGCATCCCGCATCTGCATCCTGCATCCTGCATCCCGCATCCCGCGTCCCGCATCTGCATCCCGCGTCCCGCATCCCGCGTCCCGCATCCCGCGTCCCACATCCCGAATCCCACATCCTGCATCTGCATCCCGCATCCCGCGTCCTGCATCCCACATCCCGTATCCCGCATCCCGCGTCCCGCGTCCCGCATCCCGCGCCGTGTCCCTCCAGCAGGAGGCTCTCCCGCCTCGCCAATCCATCAGCCTCGGGCGTCCCACCCGCGCCTGGCTTTATTTATGGAGCCAAATCAGGGACTATTTTCCGCGTTAAACAAGTGGAAAGCCCCATTGTGGGGGTTTCTCTGCTCTCCCTGGAGCGTTCCCCCTTGCGCATATCCCCGGGAGCTCCCTCCGTGCCCATCGCACCGGTGGGGAAGCGCAGGAAGGCACCAAACCCTCCAGGTTTGGGGCGTGAATAACTGCATATTCCCGAGCAGCACGGCACCCAGAGCGTGGGCTGCAGGTCATTTAATTAAAAGGAAGCAATTAGCCCTTGTCAGCCACTCGGTGACATCCCCCGGGTCACCCAAGGTGTGTTTTTGAAGGGAAGCCCAGGAAAGCTGTGTCTTGCCCAGTAGCCAGCAGATTTGATGGAGGGGAGCAGAACTGCTACCCTGGGTCACAGCCAGGGAAAACCAAGCAAAACACAGCCAGGATACCTGGTGGCAGTGGCTTCAGCAGGAGGTGAGCAGCAGGAAAGGGACAAAAGTGGAACTGGAGACCAGCACTGTAGCCCCACCACAGCCTGATCCCCTGGGTGAGGGAAATGGCACATTTCATCTACACTTTGACTAAAAGAGGTTGTTAAAGTAAATTGGTTAAACTTCTGTTTATGCATGTACTTAAACCGTTTAGAAGCAGGTTATTTTTGTGTGGCTTGGATTATGGATCAGACTGTGCAGGAGCAGGTTCAGACATGAATTGCCAGAGTCACTCTGCATTGGGAATTGCACTCAGAGGGGGGTGGAATTTTGAGTTAAATCCCAAATTAGAGCATGATGCCCACTGTAGTGTACTGGATCCCACATCCTATTTCAGCCCAATCATAAGAGGCCTCCATCTGAACATAGACACCTTTATTGGACACAATTCCACTAATTCAGTGCCATTCATCAGCTCAGCCATCACCCCCTCCTCTCCAGGCTGTTTCATGTCCCCGAGGTACAGCACAGGCTGGTACAGCTTCAGGGTGTGAATTACTTCATCTCCCCAGCTCTGGGGTGCATCCTTTCACAAGCAGAGAGGTGCTTGGCAGCAGCTCCCTCCTGCCAGCAGTGATGCCTGGGAGCAGGGGAGGTTGTCCACACCCAGGCAGGCAGGAGATGCGTTTTGGTTTCAGCCTGGCTTGAGCATGAGAGTCAAAAAATACCAAAGAGTGGGTGAGGAGAATTGCACGGAGGTGTTTTGGCTACAGTGCTGCTTTGATGAGGGTGGTCACTCAAAATTAATTGTCCTAAAGGACAATGAAGCAGGGGATTTTCCTATGGAAAATTGATCCCAACTGACTTTCAGCTGTGAAACTGCTTTTAAAAAGGATTATTAGTGTCAACAAAAAAAAAAAACCATCAAACGACTTCTCTCTTTGCTTAAATACAAGCAGCTGCCCAAATTCCCCAGGTGCAGGTTGCAATGACCAGCTGGGGTCGTTCCTGCTGAGCTGGGTGCTGGGAGGGAGATGCTCTACAGGCTGTAAGGCACTGCCATTTAGGCTGGCGGGATGGACCCACTGAGCCTGTAAAAGGGGAGTGCTGCTTGCTTGTTTACCTTCTGCTTGCTGTGCTTCAGCTTTGTTCATCTTCCTTTTGATAGAAGAAAGACTCATAGCAATGCTGGGGCACTGCTCTTCAGTGTGTTAAGGGCTTGCTTGTGTTTTAACTGGTAAGGAAAAATGTATTTTTTTTCTCTGAAGCTGGAGTAGTCTGCCCAGCTGCCCTTGTTTCAGCTGGGATAGAGGCAAATTTCTTCTAAGTACCTGGTCAATGTTGTGTTCTGGGTTTAGTATGAGGAGAACATTGGTAACACACTGATGTGTTGGTTGTTGCTCGGTAGTGTTGGCCCTAAATAAGGGACTTTGCAGTATCCCATGTGAGGAGGTGCACAGAAAGCTTGGAGGGAGCCAAACTGGTCACAAGCATGTTTCTTACTATAGAAAATCAGGATATAAACTGTGAGGACTTTATATATTTTTATATACATATATTTATATATATTGACCCAGGAATGGGTAATCCCTCTTTGGGGATCAGATAAGCATAGGTCAGTGGATTGTGAGCAATTGTATCATGCATCAGCTGTTTTTCTTAAGTTTTTTAATGCGTTTTCATTATTTTTTTAATGAGTTTCAGTTATTAAACTGCTCTTACTTCACCCCACAAAGGTTGGGGGGAAGGGAGTGTTACTTTTTTTTTTAACGTTTTTTTTCTTTTTCCTGATTCTCTTCCCCATCCACTGCGAATGAGGGGGAGTGAGCAAGCAGTTGTGTGATACTTTATTGACAGCTAGGACTAAACTGTGTCACCAGCTCATGGTCTAAAATGCTGCCTGAGTACACCTGTGCATTGCTACCCAGGACCCTTCACTTTCCTGGGGTTTGTTTTGCATTCCTTATTATTTTATAGATGGAATTATATATATATATATATTTCTTCTACCCAAAATAACTTGGGGTAGGGGATTCTCTTGAGCTTGGCTCCTTGTCAAGGTGAGGGGGGAGCACTGCTTTGAGCTGGGGTCCTGCTTAGTTTGGGCAAATTGCTGACAGTGTCCAATGTACCAGCCAAGGGTGTGGAAACAGGAATGGCTGGGGGGGTTATAGTTATTTCTGATTATTTTCTGAGTGCTGAACATGTGTTTTGTTGGCCACCAGGTTTCATCAGTGGCAAAGCAGCTTTATTCTGACCATGAGAATTTCTCTCTCTCCTCTGTTAAAGATGATAATCGTGTGCAGCAGTGAGATCATGTCCCTTGAGCTAAAACCTCACCAGCAAAGGAGTGAGGCAAATCAATGGCAGGGAGTCTCACTCCTCAGGCATTGGAGATACTTGTCAGAGCAATTCAGAAATGTGTTTGACCCTCTCAGGGATGTGAAGTCTGACTTCACACAAGTGACATGTTAAATACCAACTGCATGCAAAGTATAAATATGATTTTGACTTTCTAGCAGAAGAATTGTCAGCTCATTTTGGTTTGCCCTTGGTTGTAATGCCAGAAGCTTTCCCCAATACAGCTATTCTCGCTGGTGTTAGGAAACATTATCTGTCTTGTTTATCCTTGAACTTGGATGGAAACAGGGATTGCTTCTGCCTTTTTGTTTGTAGTGCTTGCTGATAGCCAGAGAGTCAAAAGCTTTTCCTTTCTTTATTTTTTTTCCTTTACTTTTAATACTTTATTGTAAATGTTGTCACCCCTGTTGCTCCTTTCTTACTACATTTGTTACCCCCTTTTAAAGGACTACGACCCTCTGACACTGAACAGGGGATACAGAAGCTGCAGCTATTGAGCTGCAGAACCCGATGGAGAGCTTGTATTAATGCTTAAAGCTCATAGACTCCATGCTTCCATTTTTACTGTTCAGAATGAGGTGACACTGCTGACCTCTTTAAAAAAAATGAAAGAAGAAGGAAAAACCTTTTGAAAGCAACATTTTGAAATACTTTCTTTTTTTTATGAGGATTTCAGGGTGTAAGCTGGCTGAAGGGAGGATTCAGGGTTGAGCAGGGTGGGTGGGTGTGTTAAGGAAGAGGTTTGATGGAGGTTTTTAATGAAAACCTTTGGAACTGGGAATTGATTGTCCTGGACCACAGCTATGAGTTGTGAGAGCACAAGCTGAGCAGGGCTGTTTGGGACTTTCTTGCTGGAGGGATGCTGGTGGCCAAAGGAGAAGACCAGCAGCTCAGGCTGGGGCACTATTTCAGCAGGAGAGACCTCCCAGGTTATTTCAAGCTCAGTGAAGGATGAGGAGCCACATCTGTGAGCTGCCTGCAGACCTGCTGGGTACCTTGTTTCCCATGTATATAGCACACGATGATAGATGGTGTCCTCTAAATTTTGTATCCTTTCTGTGAATTTTCAGCCTCCAGCCTCTTGGTCAGTCCCGATTTTCTGTTCCAACCCCACAGGAATTATTCCTGACTCTCACTCAGAGGGGTTGCAATCAGGTCATCTGATGCTTACATTTCCTTTATTGCTCATATCTGCAGAAGCCTTGATGTTCAGGAGTATTTCCCCTCTTTCCCTGCCTTTTCCCTGTTACTGCTGTATTTCCTTGTGCTTACCTGACTTTGGCTTGTCATGTGGTGAATCATCACATGAAAACAGCTGCACACGAGATGTGCTTTAAAGAATAGCCCCTTAAAAATAGCCAAAATGGTGCAGGATATTTGGAAAAACCTGATATATATATATAATACCTGGCACAATGTAGTTCAGCTTGCAAAGCAGAAGCAAGAAGGAGGAAAGAAGGGACAAGACATGCATGGGCAGTGAGATGAGGTTGTTGCCGGAGAACTGACAGGGGAGGGAGAAGAGGCTGCAGAGGATGTCAGGAGCAGTGGCTTGGATAGCGGGATGTGCAGGAAGGCCAGGCAATGATGGCTCAGCCTGCAGTAGCACATCTCATGCACATCCCAACAAGTGTTTGGCTTTGTGTATGCAAGGAACTCCAGAGTGATCCTGGGTGCATGTGTCCACAGAATAGGTGTGAAAAGAAACCTGGGAAAGGAGCTTAGAAAATGTGCCTGAATAGCTGTTGCTTTATTGTGCCAGGGCTAGCAATTCCAGGATCTTGCCCAGCTTGCTCCCTGTGCTGCAGAGGAGTGGTGCCACTGGACCCAGAGTTGGTGCTGCTGATGCAACCACTGAAGCTGGAAGAGAAGTGCCAGCTCCTCCATGCAGGTCCTGAGGCCATGTAGAAAGGTTGATCTTCCTCATGCTGTCCTGGCACAAAATTCCCTCCCATCAGTCAGACCTACTGCTGCTGATCCACACATGTGAGAAACCAGATAAACATGAGCATCATGAAAACCAAGCCAACAGGGAGTGTCAGGCACTGTGTGGGCTCCCAGTGCCTTTTCCAGTCCCTTTTTCTTTTGCAGGGAGCAGTCCCTTGGAAGCATTTTAATTAGTCCATGAAGGATAAGGGCAGTGTCCCTCTGAGGTACCCTGGCCACAAGCTGGCAGCATATTGCTGGTCAAAGGCAGCCTGGCTCCTTTGCTGTATTTTGCAGAGCATTTTTCCTTCTCTCCTTTAAGAGCAAGTTCTCAGCTGTTCATATTCTGATCACACAGGAAGAGCTATTTTCTGCAGCAACAACTTTCTGTGCTTGCTGTGCTCAGGCAACTCTGGCCTGGTATTTGATTATCACAAAAAAAGGGGAGAAAAAGATGGCTATAGGATGTACATGAATGAATTGGGAGTATGGTGGGGTTTTTTGATTGGGAATTTTTTTGCAACTCATCTTGGGGAGCTGCCTTGGGCAGAGGAGCCATGGCTGCCTTTGGAGCTGTTCCTGGGATGGAGCTGGAAATCACACTAGGGTTCACGTTAGCTAGTGTTCTGTCTGCTTTGAGCACTTCTAGTCAGCCCTCAGAAAACCAATATCCCCTATAAGAAGCACCTAGAGAGTCATAAATCCTGTAGGATACTAACCACTATCTACCCCCATTAAAGATGGATGTGAAAATGGGTGTTTGTTTTGTAGGGAAAGCTTAAGGGATGTGTAAAATGCCCTTGCAGAAAACAGTCATGTAATTATTTACTTCTGCCTGAGATAAAGGCATGGAACATGTGAGACCTAAAAGCAATGGAAGGAAATAACATAATGCAATATCCTATTGATCTGTGGGATTTTCTGCTGCTTAAGCTGATGGCGCCACAAGTAATGTTTGTAGTTGTACTAACTAGAATTAAAATAATTATGGGATGGAAACAAACCATGGCAAAAACTCCTTAGGGATTAAAGCTTTCTGCTTCTCACTTGTTGGCTGATGGGGTCCAGGGGTTTCTGCCATTCCTGTATATTACTGGAGTGCCCAGTTATATGTGCTATGAGTGTTCTGTGTCTCACTCTGGAGCCACTGGTGACATTTCCCTGGGCAGGCTGAGTGCCAGGTCCTTAGCTGACAGAAATTGATGTAGTGCTGCTGTCTCTGGAAACCACCTGCCCCTGCCATGGGCTCAGCCAGCTCACTCCCACCCACACATGAAATAAAATCAGAGTATGTCCAGCTAAGAGGGAGAGAAATGAAGAAAAACCCTGCTTCTGCTAGGAGGAAAAACAGCCTGGTGTCCCAAAGCAAGCCAGGGAACAAGATGCTGAGACTTGGATAGCACAAGGTAGCAGGGAAGGTGTGGTGTGATCAGTAGCACCATGACAGTAAGTAGATGATTCATTTTAATTATGGTGTGTTACAGAGCTGTAGTGGAAAGCATTTTTCTCTAATTCCAAGCCCTAGTTAATAGATGGCTGTAATCACTGTCCTAGCAAACCCAGGTGACAGACATAGTCTGTGTGAGAGCTGGGGGACAGGTGATAGTAAGGACACAGCTTGATCTTTCCCTATGCACCATTGCTGTGTGGACTAGAACAGCTTACTTTGAGAATTCTGCTAAAGTAGCTTCTATTTCTTCCCTTTTCAGGGTAAAGAGAGGGTCAGGTTCTTCACACTTCAGGCCAAATTTATTTTCTGCTATTAGAAAAAAAATTAAAAATAAAATCTGGTGACTGGAGAAACCAGGGAATTTTTTTCATGGGAAGGTTTGACTGCTTTAACTTGCATTAAAGCCAGTTGATGAGGACTCAGGTTGCATCATCCTTCATAAGAGAAACTTGGCTCACAGAAACAGCTTCTTCTCCAGTGATATGCCACTTCAACAGGCAGGTCTTGGAGACCACACAGGGATTTAAGAACAAGCCCCCAAGTTATTCCATCACCCCTCTCAAGTGATGCCAAACAGTTATTAATGAGAATAAGGCAGTCCACAAAAGACTGAGGCCTTTCTTCCTCCATTCTCATATTCTTCCCCTGGTCCCAATATCCGTCCTTGGATCTTACCAAACAGTCATTAATCAGCTCTGTGGGTCTTCTCTTCCCAGTAACAAATGGTCAGGAGGCCAGGTGGGAGCTGACACTTGTGCTACAGACTTCCACACAGGCAGGGAAACAGGCTACAGTTAAATACTAATAGAACTGGCTCTGGAAAAAAAGCCTTAAAATTTGTCTCCTGGGTTTTCAGCTGCACATCTAGAAGCAGGCACTCCTAAGGCTCTGTGTTTTTATCCACCAGCCAAAAAATGTGTGATGGAAATATTCCTGTCAGAGAATAAGACAATTTCCCTTTCAGTTCCTGATATCCCTTTATGTTGCCATAACATCTTGTTTTCCATATTTACTTGCTTTTCTAAAGAGACCCCGAAAGGCAAAGGTGAACAATAATCTCTTTCCCTCTGGTGTGATGCTCCAGCACAGCTTTGAATGAGGCTCTGGTATCAGCCCACAGGGTTTTCTGCCGGCTCCTAGCGCAGTGTCTGAGTCATACTCTAAAAATAGCCAGGAAAATAAATGTCAGCCCAGCCAAAGTCATTGGCTGATTAACAGGGAAGTTCCATGATTCTATGCACCTCCAGATATGCTCCTGATCTTAACTATGGAGCTGGGCTTTTAATAAATATATATATAATAAATTATGGGTAGTGAGTTAAAAAAAGAAAAACACAAACTGTTAGAGGTGATGCAGAAACAGATTTCTTTATCTTCCCCAGGAAAGTATAAAATTAGCAAAGGGCTAGAGAAATTGTCTGGCTGGAAATGGAGCGTGTCCCTTCTAGCAAGAAGAATGAGAAATTAAAAACTGGACAGGGCTAAGGATGCAGCAAATCTTTTGTCCTTGAGGGCAATGTGGAACTGTGACTCTGGGCTGTGTGCCAGTAGGAATGGTCTGGGGACAGCCATAAGCCAGGGGCATGGTGGAGGATCAGCCATGGTGCCTGTGCCCAGCTGTGGGAGCTGGTCAGGCAGATGTGAAACACCTCATCTGGAGAAACAAGGGAATGGATTAACAGTGAGCAGATTGGGCACTGGTGCCTGACAGCTACTGCCAGATAATGCTTTGCCAGCAGAGTTACCTGTTCTCATTAATTAATTCTGGAAAAATCTTTGCTCCTTGTTTTGATTTCTTACGTGGGATTCAGCCAAAAGCTGCTACTCATATGGGCAAGGGGAGTAGAAAATGCATGCTCAGATTTATTATTATTATTTATTTCTTTAATTTAATTTATTTATTAATTTCCAAGCTGTTGGAAACAGCAAGGACAAGGGTGGGCATGCCAACACCCTGTCCAGTAAATTGGTCTGCTTTGTGTGCCAGGCAGGGAGCATTGCTTTGCTGCAGCTTTGGCAATCCCTTCACACTCCCTTGTGAGCTCCTCACCAGGGCCCAGAATATTGGGAGCCAGGACCAAAACAGGAAAATTATGGATGAGCACGCTGCTCCTGCACACAGTCCTTAAGTCATCCATTCAAGTAAATAAGATTTCTATGCATGTTTTCAGGCAGTGTGTATGAAGAGACCTCTTGCTAGGGCTAGTAGCTAAACAAAGTTGTCATTAGCAATAAGGAAGAGAGTGGGAAAGCTTTTAGCCTGATATTTCTGAGGTGCTTTCCTTTAAGAGGAAGGAAATGTGACTCTTTGACAGACCTCATCATGCTTGATGCAGCACAGCAGGATGCTCTCTGCAGGTACATCCTCCAAATAGCTTTTCCACCTCAAAAGTAATCACCTCCCTGCACATCACAGCTCTGGTGGGCACATGAAGGTGAAATCACATAAAAGAAACAGTGCTGGAGTGGGGTCTCCCTGTGAGAGGTCCTGATGCCTCCATGGCATGGATGTGCCTCAGCATCCAGCTGAGTGGACGCTCACGGGGGTGCTGTGACATCCCTGGCATTATTCCCCGTGCTCATCCTTTAAAGACTGACCAATGGTATTGCCTGAGCCAGTGGCTGGGAGGGCTGGGGGGCACCCATCAGAAAAGGGGTCACATTGACACCCAGCAGTGCTGCAGGGGCATCCTGACTGATGGCTGATGCCTTTGTAGGAACAGGTTCTCTGCCCCCACACAGGTTCTGGTTCCTCCTGAGCTCACTGCCTCACTGCTGTGAAATTTAAGGTCACTGACCCATGGAGGAGCTCCCTTCTTGTCAGCTTGCTGAGCATCACGGATGAGCAAGCACTGCCTCCAAGGCTGATACTCAGCTGCTGGGCATGCAGAACAGCCAGGATGTGCAATGTGCTCTCCTGGATCCCTCCCTTGCCAGGCAAAGGTTTCCATTCCTTGCAGAGGAAGGATAACTCCTCTCCAAATGCACCTCCCTCACTGTGCAGTGAAGAAAGCTTTATGTGCCTCAGTGAGGGAAGAGAGCACAGCTTGGCTGACCCCATCTTTGGGTATCCCTGGTTCACAGTGCCACAGAAAGGTGACTTTTCATGCTAAGTGGAGTGGTCCCCCTTTTCCAGCTCCTACCCAGGCCTAGGTGCTATTAGAGATTGAAGAGATGTGCTTCACAAAGAGGATGCACGGGTGGGGGTGGGTAGATTGCTTAATGCACTCTGAAATCCAGACCCAAAGGAGCAAGGGCAAGGCCGTGGATCAAGCAGCACAGCAAAGCCCATGGAAGTGACCTGTTGTTTGAACTAATGCAATTGTTAAAAAGAGGTTTAAACATTCCAAGGGATAAAGTGTTTCAATCTTTCTCCGATGCTGCTTACCACTGAAATGTATGCTATGAGAAAGAAAATGTTTCTGCCAAGTGCCTTGTAAGTAAGTATTCTTTCATGACCTCTGAGCTTCAGCACATGCATTTTTAGAAGCTAGTTAAATGCAAATTAGCAATAATGTTTCCCTGATTTGTCAGTCCTTCCTCTTGCACTGAGGACAATGGAAGTACAGCAGATAAAGCGGATTGCAGCAGTTTATCTTGGTTCATCTGTACTAGGAGAGGCCTCTTCCTTCTCAATAATCAAAGAATAATTTTTCATGCCATGTCGGGGTCATAATATGCTCCCACCATCCATCAGTGCTCCCCTGCACAGTAGCCCCATCTGTCATCCCTCATAGATAAGTTTGAAAGATGTGATTTGTTAAGCAGACAGTGCAGCTTTATTGAATAAGTATTTCAGGGCCACAGACAATAAAGCAAAGGGAGGCACAGATGAAAATCTTCTCCATGAAAATATCCTACAGGTTATTTTGCACTATTCTGGCCATTACCGGAACACCTTCCATGTGAACATGTGGGCAAACATTTGGAAACAAACATGCGGCCATCCCTGGTTACAAAGGCCATTAGCAGAAAGGGAGACTGTCCATATTGGCACATGGGGACACAAAATACCACGTTTCAAATACAGATCATGGATAGATCAAATATAGTCCAGAGACACATCTGAAATACCCCAGCATAAATCTGGTGGTGTGCTGATTGGCACCAGGTGGAAGCCACCAGGTATCTTCTTCTCTCTGATGTCACTCTGTTTTCACCCTGGTCTGGGGTCTGCTGATTGGTAACCAAAGGAAAATCCCCAAATCTTGAAATTATTCCTGCTCCCATGTTCATAAACTAAGATGCAGCTGCTAAAGTATCATTTGAAAATAGTTTTAATAGCAATAATTTTTAATTTTGTCCTTCTTCAAAACACAAGTCTACAAATTAACGTAGGTCATGGGAGGTGTGGGTTTATACTGCAATATTTGTATCTGAAGGGTTCCTTGGAAAATAATCTTATTCTGAGAGGAAAAAAGTAGTCATTTAATCCAGATCAATATAATTCACCTTCATACTTAAGCTTGAAGAAGTTGAATTTGTTCTTAAATGTGTCTGAGGAGTCATTTTGGAATGATTACATAGGTTATCCATTACACTGGAGTTTGTTTCTTTGAACACGTTACCAGATTCCACTGATTTTTATTTTTTTTTTTTCCCCCCTACCTTTTTTCTCCACCTCCTTTTCCAATTACTTTGATACTCAGCTACTAAAAAGCAGACAGGAAATGCTGAGAGACTGACCTAGAGCTGGCAGCCAGCCTATGAAAACCTCACCAGCTCAGAACAATGTTTCCTTAGCACTGCTTTTTCCTGCTTTCTGGAACTAGTACTGGCAAAGTGATCAGAAGGTAAATGCCTCTCTACAAGTTGTCTAGGTTGGGGTTTTCTTTGGTTTTTAATAGGAAATGTGGTGGAAACAGGTGTGTAACTCTTTATCCACCTGTGACTGGGCCTCCTGTTTTTTGTATATATTAAATATCATGGACTGACTACATCACTGCCTCAACATCCTGATGATGGTCTGCAGAGAAATGCTCTCTAGAGTTCCTTCTGCATTAGAAAGGCTTTATTTCTTCATTTTGATCCAAGCAAGGCACAACTCTAAGCTTAAACAGAATTAACTTTTTCATGGTCCTCTACTATGGATGATTACCAAGGGTGGCCCTGATTTAGGGAACCCTTCCATGTTGTTCTTACCCCAGGTTGTGTTTGATGTCTGAAGATGTCAGAAGTTTCCTTTACATTTCTGGGGATACTGAGGCCTCTCACAGATTTGAACACAGGGTGTTAGATACTTTTGCAGGCATAATCAGAGGTTGAGGTCTAAAGCTTAGAGCCAACTGTTGAAACTTGAAGGTTTGGCTCCAAGAGGCATTTTCAACTACATGATCTCTTTTTACAAAAACAATTACAGAATCACACAATTGTTAGGTGTACTAGTTTGAAAGCAAATCAGTGGGAGATTCCAAGTCAGAACTACAATTTAATAGGAAAATTAAAATACAGGCAATAATAAAGAAACACTGGCTTAACCTGACAGAGTCAGAATACAACCTGACACCGTGTTGGCAGCAGTCTGATTAAATGGTGGCTGCACTCTTCTTGAAGTGATGGATGTGGTTCTGTTGAAGCAGTGATCTTGTGAAAGGGTCTGGTCTTCCTCTGAAGGTCCAGTGGTGGTTATGGAGCTCTTGTCCTCTGGGAATTCAGTGGATAAGGCTGCTTGTGGTGTTCCAAATCTCAGACTATATCCAGGTAGGAATGCTTGGTTCCTCCCCTTGGGTGGAGCATCTCACACTGGGATGATGTGATTCTGTGTCGTGCTGGGAGACTTTCATGGCCCCTGGAGGGGAGTTATCAGGGCTGACACACAGACAAGATAAAGAACATTGCTCCTCCATCGTTGCCACCTCTATCTAGATGGTAATAGTATAAAATACGTGAACATACTCTTGGTTACATCCTCCATAAGACATTAGGGTTGGTAGGGACCTCTGGACATCGTGTGGTCCAACCCCCCTGCCAAGGTTACACAGGTAACCCCAGCAGGTTGCATAGGAATGTGTCTAGGTGGGCTTAGAATGTCTTCAGCCAGAGAGGGAGATTCCACCACCTGCCTGGGCAGCCTGCTCCAGTGTTCTGCCACCCTCATGTTGAGGTGGAACCTGTTGTGTTTTAGTTTATGGCCATTGCTTCTGGTCCTGTCACTGGGCACCACCGAAGAGTCTGGCACCATCCACTTGGCATCCCCTTCTGAGATATTTATACACACCAGAAATCAGTTAGAATGAGCAGAAAAGACTATAAAAATGCAGATAGGCATGAAGGCCTGTGACTGCTTTGCTGAAACATGCAAGCAACAGCTGGGCCTTGTCTTATCCAAAATAATAGAATTGTGGAATGGTTTGTGTTGAAACAGACCTTAAAGATCACCTAGTTCTAATATCTGGCTTTGTGTTTGTGTGAGATTGTCATCTTCCCTATAGCAATTTCTTGCTGTATCAAGAACTGGCTTCCTTCCCTCTCCTTGCTTTTTTTAGGAAATGGAAAAAAAAAATCAGTCTGATCCAGACACACATGACTTTCCAATCTCTGAAAAGCTCTGTGTCTCTTCTTGCCTTGAGAGCAATTACACTTCATCTTTTCAGAGCAAGCCACAAATGAAATAAGTCAGGAAGCTGTGCAGAGAATGAAAAGTATTTCTGGCTGCTTTTCTCTCAGATGTCAACAAATTGATTTCCGAGATTTTTCCACTATTTATATATATACATATGCATTTTGAAATATGTTGGGGCTAGTGAGTATTTTATGTCAAATTGAACCATTTTTTTCTAAAGTTGTTGTACGAGATTACCTTCAAAACTTTTCATCCTAAACTTTGCTGATTAACTGCCTTGAATTTCCACAACTTGTTTTCATGGCTACAGAAATATCACTTCTGTGCATAGATAACCTGCCAGAAAAGCTGAATTGTGAGATATAAAATAGCTATTTCTCCTAAATTGCTTGTAAAATGTTAGAGATTGAATGCTTAAGCTTCCATCCACACCACAAAATATGCAATGACACAGATTTTGGTCTTTATTTGAAAGCCATCTGTGCTTCTATAGGGAAAAAAACCCCAAAGTACAATATTTTTGTGGTCATTATTTTCTCTTTTCTGCAATTGCTGATTTGCAGAGAGCTATGAGCTGTGGACTTTTGAGATAGTTGCTGCCCATGAATGCTTCTGAATGGGGAAGAAGAAACCCACATGTCATCAGGTTTTTCTTTTGGCATTTGACATCTTCTGGAAGGGGACAAACCATAGTCATTAGTGTGGGTTTACAAAGCTGTTGATAATGCATGTGTGTGAGGACCTGCGGTCCTCCGGGCGCCTCTTGGGCACTCACACTGCCGGGCTATGTTCTTCTTTAAAAAGCAAAGCAGATAATAGTAGCTATGAAGTTATTTATTGTAGAAGCACATCAGTCTCAAAAGCAGAAGTCACAGACAGCAAAGTCCATGCTAATTTCTGGCTTAGAGTCCCAAACAGAAGCAGAAGCTCCCTGTGGCTTCAGCAGGGCTGGAGGAACCGGGCAGCTCCTATCTTCTTCTTTGGTGTTGGAGGCAGCGGCAATAGCAAAGCAAAAGCAGCAGCATAAAAGCAATGGCTCTCCCCGAGCCTGTTCTTTTATAGAAACTCATGAACAAGCTAAGATGCAAACTCAGACTAGACTCAGACCACTACTTCGTAACCTATTACAATTTTAGTGTTTTAGCACACCAGGCTACATACAAACTACGTTCATGGCCTATCTTGTTCTAACAGAAAAATGTACACAATATTCTTAACTCTATTATGTCTGAAGCTAGGTTCTTGGAGCCTCTAAAGAAACACTAGTATGTTTTTCAACTTTCACTAGAACATGTACTACTTCTCAGGCATCCAAGACCTTTGCTCACTAAAAGCACTGGGAACTTATTTCAATTACTTACTCACTTATGCTACAATCTAAACCTTTACCTCTGCTTTACATGTGAGGGGCTTAACATACTTCAATCTATCCAATGGCTTTAATTCAATTCCTGCATTCTGATCTCTCTCTGAAAAATTCAGAGAGACCCCTGGCTTACTGACTTCAACACATGTGCATATAGTATAATAATACATCATAAATTAATTCTATAGAGAAGCTAATGAAATTTATCCATGGGGAACCTTTAGAACAGTGTGGAGAATCATTTCAGACCTTCCAACTGGTAAAAATGTTCATTTGTTAGAAGACTGGCTGTTAATAGAAAATTTCAGTGTTTTGTACCTAAACTTGTTTCAACCCTGGAATCAGTATAAGATACCCTATGAGTTACTTAGAAAGGAGTTTGGAGGTTTTTTTGTATGTTGCTATGTTTATGGATTGCTCTGCATAATTCATAGCTGATATTTTATGGGATAGTGTTGCATTTTCAAAAGTATGCTTAACCACCCAGCATAACTAAAGACTAAGTAATGCCTCTGGTGCTCTACCCGTTGTGAAACAATTTCATAGTTAGTCATACCTAGAAAAACTAATGAAAGTGCTGAAAATGGTTTCCTGTTGTGGTTATGTGCCCTAACAACTCTGCTTCTGGATGTTGCACAGGAAAAAAAAAAACCACAGAGCAGTTTTTTGTGTTTTAGTGGAGCATATAATACTTGAAATGTATATTTCTTGACATATTATTTTGAAAGGTTCACTCAGTCCATCTTACTTTTTTCTCTCTAGGACAAAATAGAGATTTCAAGAATAATTAATTTCAGTAAGGCAGCCATGGTGTGCACATTGATATGCTTACTAGCTGTGAGATAATGACTTTACTCCACGAATCTATTAAGTAAATTCTTCCACTTTCAATCAGAGGTACAGGCATATTTTATTCACTTTCTGATTTATCATTGCTGTCATCTTTCATTTATTCTGTCATCTTTGGTGCATTAACTCTTTTTTCTTTCCAAAGGTATTTTGACCCTTCTGATACAAAACCCTTTCTGGAAAGGTTCCTTTAATTCTTTGCTGTTCTAGTGTCTCATCACCATGTTCAGTCATACTTAAAGCCTTACCCAATCTATATTCCTTTTTGTCTTGGGGTGATTTTATGTTGATTAGTTTATTCCCTGATCATCTGCCTTATGCCTAAAAATGGCTGTAACTTCTGGGTGGGTCTGGGGGGAGCCTTGGGGCTTTTCCAAAGCCTCATTTTTCCAGGTGTCCAGCACGGTGTACAGTCTGGGCTTTTCTTTTTGCTTGTCTAGCTTGATTTTCTGTTAGCTTAAGTGAGAAGGTTTTTTTTCCCCCCTTCCCTGGCCTTGGAGAGCCTGCAGTAGCAATCCTTGAGCAGATTTTCAATGTGAACTGGGCAGTTTGGTTTTGAGATCAGAGACTGGAGGGAAAGGCAAGGGGCTGCTCCATTTTGGCCCCACATCTCAGTGTTATAAGTACATACTAAATTATTGGCTTTTTGCAAATATTAAGATGAATGCTATATGTCTAATGTTGGAAAACTTGGCTGTATGAATATAGTTTCTTTTAGTTCTGCTATTAACAAAACTTAGAAATAGCAGTGTGATAAATATATATATTGGACTATAACATGGTGATGTAAAAAGCTTTTGTTCGTGTAACTAACTCAGAGAATGGTAAAAAGATGATCAGGAAATTCTTCACATTCTTGGATTATCCTGCCTGGATGAAGATGGGGGTGACGATCACTAGAACTCCAGGGAAGGAATTTTTTGATCAGGGAGTGGGTGACAGGATGGAGCCACAAAAAAGTTGCTTTACAGGTATAATTTTGAATAATGCATGAAGATCTATGAATATGCAACATGTTGATGCATTTGAGGAAGTGTTTTCTGAGTTAGTGTTTGCTCTTGGCTGAATGTCAAGCACCCTGCCATTGTAACCTTTTGCTTTATTGTTTGTCTCTTATTGTCTTTTATTAAACCTTTTAAAATTTACCAGGAAAGCGAACCTAGTTTTTCACACTCCTTTTCCCACGTCTTCACCTGAAAGCCTCATAATTTCAAAGTTACAATAATTTGGAGGGAAGGGGGTCATATTTTTCATTCTGCCTTTTTTCCTTGACAGACACCTGTCTTTCAAATCAAGACACTGTGCCATTTGCTCCCCACCCCATGGTAAACTAACTGCTGTTGTTTTCTTTTCTTCCCCTGGCATTTTGGGGTTTTGTTCTGCTACGTGTGTGTGCTTGAGGGGGGAGGTCTGACAGTTCAACATCTAGCATTCATTTGTCTTTTACTGCACCATGTGAGCACTGTTGGTCAAAAATTGTTGGTGGCTTTTTTTTTCATCCACTACTATTCATTTCTTATTGGAGGAAAGGCATTGTTGGAACCCTTTTTTGTTTTTAGAAGAAACACTCATTCCAGAGCGTTTTTTTTCTCCTGAGCTTGTCTCTAAGCCAACACACTTTTCCACTATAATTGAATTATTTCTTTGATTTCTACATTATTTATGTTCTCCAGGTCACATTTTGGTTTTGCTGCTTTTGATGGGTTGGTTTGCTTTTCTCCCAGTGAATAGCATATCTCTCATCCTTTTCTCTGTGGGCAGATGGGCAGATGATTATGCCACTCCAATTGGTCTGATGCTAAGTACCAGGATTAATGGGGAGAAGGTTTCTTGTGTAAAGAGGATCTCTCTTCTGAAGCTATTCATGGTTTTTTGGTGGTTTGTGTTTTGGAGTTTTTTTTCCTTACCTTAAAATCATGCAGTGAAATTAGACAACTTCATTCTGCTGTGGTGGAGCAAGCCTGACTGTGCTCACATCCCAATCTAATGGAGATGAAGGAAAATAATGCAATTGTAGAGAGGACAGCGGCACTCCTTTGATGCTGTGGGCCTGTGTAATCCTAGCCAAAGTGCTGATATTTGCCTCCAACTGATGTTGGAAGAGACAGCCAGAAAGAAAACACCCCTATCAAAAGCAAGTTGCCCAGAGGAGTGACAAAAGGAGACAGATGTGTTCTTGTGCTAGTGCCTTGCTTTCTGCTCATTGCCTGCACTGGTCAGGCTGGTAGAGTTGACTGCATACACCTTGGTATGAATTGCCAGCATGTTTTTTTGACTAAATTCGCCTATGATGCAAAAAATACTAGATAGCAAAGCACTGAAAGAATCTGCCAACATTAAAACACTGATAATTTGATGTGCTGTCTCAGTCCTGTGATTTCTTCCCTTTGGTTCTTCTCCATCCATTCTTCCATACCTTCCTATCAGTTGTCTCTTTTTCTGCCTCTATTTCTGTATTTACATATACTTTTCTTTTCTTTTCCCTTCAACCTTAAGCCACTTCTTTCTGTGTTCTTTCGTTTCTCTCATCCTTTTCTTTCACTTCCATTTTACAGTAGCCAAGAATGGTTTGAAGAAATTATTCATATTCCTCTCTTAGTCCTGGCAAAGGTTACAGAATGGCTCCAAGGCACAGGTTTTTCCATGAATTCTGAATCTAACAAGTGATGATTTACCACCAGTAATAGCAAATATTTTGCATGTCTGTAACTAGACAGGATATGAGCATCCATCAGGAACATTTTTTTTGGAGTGCTTTTGCTCTTTCTGCATGTGTGCATGAGTAGGTACCCTGGAGCTTTATACTAAAATGCTTTGGTCCAGTGCCATAAATAAGGGAAATCCTAGTTTTGCCTTAGAGAGGCAAACTGTGGGAAGATATTAGGACCTTTGTGGATGTCTGGAAAGCAGGCAAGTACTGAACTGAATTAACCTAGTGCTGTGCAGCTTACAGGCATTTAGGCTGTGCTAGCTCTAGCTCCAGCTCCAAACAGCCCGCTCCATCAGAGGCTGGCTGTGTGATGGAGGCTGGTGGAGAAGCTGTCTGAGCATCCAGACTGCCACTGCTGCCAGTCAAAGTAGGCATTTTGTGTGGAGACAAACACTGATCCCAGATTCTCAGCAGCTGCTTGGTGGGCAGCCAGGAGGAGTGGGATGGAGAGAGAGCAGCAGCTCACAGCCTGCCAAAGAGATGGTTTTGTTTGCTAGTTAGAATTTTGTGATTTACTGTGGCTTAATTAACAAAGAAACCCGAAGAAAGACAAGCCCCCTGTAGCTGTGGTTGTGCAACCACTGGGTTGCATCAGCAGGACTTCTCCATCATCAGAAACAGTAGTGGGATGTAGCTTTTCCTGGGGAGGCAGAACAAAGTAGCAAGGACTAAAACTGTGCTGATTATAGGCAGAACTGAACGACAAATACATCTTGGGGATGATTTATCATCCCATATAATTTTTGGGGTGTTTGGTTTGTTTTGTTCATTCCTGGGGTAGCCACTCCAGCACTGTGACTGGGCTTGCTGGCTTGTTTCTCTAGTGCTCTATGTATACTGATATTTTCATTTGAAAATAAAACTGGCAAATGAATCACTGCATACTGACTGTCACACTTCAGTATTGGCAAAAGCTTCTTATACGTTGTCTATAAATAAATGCGTATGGATAAATAAAACTTATATCTGTAATCTATGAAAGTTCACATTATGCAAATTAAAAAGTAATGCTGAAGTAATTTATTAAAATTTTCATAAGCTCAAAATCCTTACCACAAAGATTGTTTGTGCGTGTCTACACCCCCTCAAGTATAATGTGTAAAATTATAGTTTAAATCAATACATAAGGTTCTACAGATAGCTTCATGTGCAGTAGCAAACAGGATGGGAGTATATCTATGAAGTATACTAGGAGGTTTAGGAACAGATTTACGCACATGCAGTATAAAGTACAGGTATGATCCTCTCTAATACAGCAGTATGATGTTCTAAAGGCCTTCTCTAACACAAATTTCCACCCCTAAAATTATAAATAAAGCCCTTCATGCAGACATACATCTTCCTGACTTGATTTCTAGCATACCTCTGATATGTTGATCTCTAAACTAAGAAAAAACGTAGCAGGCTTTAAGAAGAAAAACTGTTTTAAAATTTCTGACATGTTTTCTGAAACATAGCCCCATACTGTCTGATACGAAGAAAATTAACTTCACCCCAGCTGAAAACAGCACACATTTAACAGAAGTTTCTATTCTGGAACAGATCAACTTTTACATATCTTTTCTGCTACATCAAGGTAAGTGAGTAGAGAAGAGTAAAAAGATGTCAGAATTCCTATAAGACATTTAACAAAATGACACAAATCCCTAGAAATGCTGTTATCAAGACCATCTTGGATGGTAACAGCCCATGTGAATTGCAAATCAAATGAAGAGCAAGATAAAATATTGGAAACTCTTGGGGTAGCCCACGTTGCAGTTCAATTACCACTGAAGTTATAATCCCATTGCCATAGCTCTGCATGTGCGTGACTTGTTGGCTGTGTGACTTTCTCAACAGATTTCTGATATTTTCCATGTCTGCTCTCAGTGACTGTTTTTAAGCAAGAGGAAAATTTCACAAAATTCCACTTGGTTTTGAGCTCTACACCACTTTGTATACCCCCCTGAAAAGATCCAAAATATCATTTTCTGTAGAACACTACTGCCTATACATGTAGCTGCAAAATCTGATTTATTGTAGATAGATTTTCCTCAGCAGTGGAAGGGAAATGGTTATAAATGACTGATTAATCATTTGTAAATACTCCTGAGGGGAATATTCCTTATTCTTACCAGAACCTACTGGTCCCTTATTCCCTCTCCAAATTCTTCCCATACAGTTCCCTGGGGAAAGGTAGCACAGAGCAACTCCTTCCATAGGAGCCACAACACAATCACAAGCAAATATAAAGTAATTGCCCAGAGCAGAAATTTCCTCCAAGGGTAGAGGAAGCTGTGAGTTGTACTCTGAAGTTTACCACTAATTTTGCATTTTTGTGTTCAAACAGCCAACTTCTGTATTTTTCTGAAACTTGCACAATGATATGGGCTGGTAGTCAGCCAGGGGCTGTGCAGAAATTGCATCCATGGTGTTGGTTTCTACATTCTTTTGGGTAGACACATTTCTGTAATACCAAAATAAACTACCACTCTCTTCTGCTTACAGGGAGAAGAGGAGATTGAAGAAAGTAAAGAGGATTCTAATGAAGAAATACTGAATTTTGCAGTTTGGGCTGAAGAGATGAGAATGATCAGGTTTAACAAAAAGGCTGAGGGGTGAGTTGTGACTAAATCCTGTCCTTAATATCCACCAGGTCATGGCAATGTCCCCCTGTATTGACCTCTGCAACTCTAGGTAGCTCAGGAGCCAGCCAGCACTCACTTGAAGCAATACACCTGTGACCAGGCATTTTCTGACTCATTTTCCCTTGTTGGAAGGAGGAAAGTTAATCCCAGACATTGAATGGAGATGGGATAGGACTGAACTTAAAGGGGGGGCAGTTGAGGATTTTTGTTTGTTTTGAGCATAAGCAGACTAGGCCTTTCCTTTTCCCTTCCTCTGACAATCAAAGCCTTTTTTTTTTTCTTCCCTCCACCTAAATATTCTCTTGCAAGCTTCCTAAGAAACTGCAGACTTACTAAGGGTCCAGTAGACATCACACTGGGTACCACCTCATCCCAAAGTTACAGATGTGCATTTCAAAGCCTCCTTTGCCCACACCTTTCTGGAGAATGCTGAAATAGATCAGGGTTTTTTGATCTACAAAGCAAATAATAATAACAGCAATAAAAACTTGCATTCTTCCTTCTTTTAGGTTTCAGAGAGCTCATGTATTAGGTTTGTACAGCAGGGTGAGAAGTGAGAAGGTGCCAGAAGCTTCTCCTGGGTCTGATGGAGGCAATGCCAGCCGGCTCCAACATGGATCTGCTGTTGGCCAAAATAAAGCCCATCAGCCACACTGACAGCACTTCTGGGATAAGAGGTTTAAGATGGGGAAAAAACCTCAACTGCACAATTGCAGCTAGAGAGAAGAGTGAGTGGAGCAACAAAACAACACTGTGGGCACTGAGGTCAGTGAAAGAGGAGGAGGAACCAGGTCAGTGTTCTTTTAAATGGCTTGTTCAGAAAATTAGTGACCAATTCATCTACTTGGGTTTTTGTAAGGCTGTGTGGAACTACTGCAATGACAATCCTCTTCTAAATTAGACTAAGTACAATGACATAATTTATTATTAATGTATTCCACTGCAAATGATGCAATACTTTCAAAAGAATTCAGCTCTTCATATTTCAGTATCTTAACTAATCTTGGTGCTGTCATATTATTTTCAACAAGCAGGCAAGTAAGTGGTAAACGGTTTATTGCCCATCATTTAGATGTCAAACCAAGCATATTTTATCAGCATTTCAGGAACCATCTAGTTCCTTCACGAACATGTAACAGAAGTTTTAAAGTGTCAATTCAGATACCAGCTGCCACATAATAATTTTTAAAGTATTTAGTCACAGAAAGAAACATTGAGGAGGAATTTGATTGCACTGGAGTTGCATTATGAGTTTCTCTGGTGTATGCCACGTACTCTTATATTTTGTAAGCAAGTAGATAACATCTCAGACACTTAGAAAGATAAAATAAAATGAGTAAAATGAAAGAAAAACAAACAGCACAATAACTTGTGAAATACTTAAGGTAATGATTATTCAACTATACCCCATTTGTCCCAATAACTGCAAATTGACTTAACTCTCTAAATCCCTTAATACACAAAGGTTTAAATGGACACACCAGTATTTTGGCTTTTACTTGTTTTAGCAATTAAGTTTATTCCTCATTTTTCATGGGGTGTTGCTTCTCTAAATTATTTCACATCAAATGGGCACTCTATTTTAGGATAACACAGATAACAAAACTTGTGTATAGAAAAGCAAGGAACATCATCAGAGAGTAAACAAAATTTATTCTGAACTTAAGGATAAAAAAACCTAACCACTTTATGAATGGGCAATGTTAATTAAGTTTTATGACACATATCAAAGTATTTAAATTCAGGTACTTAGCACAAGTAATTAATGAAGGGATTCTGGGGTAAGTAATTACTGAATATTAACACACTTAAAGCCAAATTAAGTCCAGCATTTCTATGTTGTCCAACATAACTTACGTTGTTCCTCAAGAAATCTGTCATCTCCAACTGGTTAAAGCTGTTAATTACATGAGCATGTAATGAAACCATCAAAACCTTTGAAAGAAACTTCATTCCTTGCCAGTGTTTGTCTTCAAACATTCCCACTCATGTCATGCTAAAGAAACATTGCCAAAGAAGCTGTTGGCTGAACTGGTTTGGTGACTTTTCATCTGCCTGGTTGCTGGTGGCTGCAGAAGGTGCCAAAAGGAAGGTGCAAGATGGATTTGGATCACTGAATTTCAGAATTTTGTTTTCTTTCCTAGCATCACACTGAAACATGGTAACTGTGCCTTTTTTAGGGCACTGTTACATTAAAATATCAGCTGCCATCAAATGTTTATTGGCTTTCCATTTATGTTAGTAACATTGGCTCAGCTGCGTGTAGTCTCCTAAGGCAAATTCAAAGAGCTGTTTTTCTTCTCAGCTTTGTCATTGTCAGCTTTGTTATCATAGGAAATGTAATAACTTCTTTGGAGTATTCATTCTTAAACCTTTTCTATTTTCATTCCATTGGAATATAGCAGATGTTGAAATTCATACATTTATCTGTAGAGTGATGTAGTTTACACATTTAAAAAGAAAAAACTCCATGAGTTAGCTAGTTAGACTTAACAAACTATGGACTGGCTAGTCTATCACTGAACTTCATTACAACTAAAGAATAATTAATCTTCCACAGTGTTAACAAATAATTCCAGGCTGAGAATATAACTGTTCTTGCACAGTCTTGTGGAAGTAGGTCCTGTTAAACAAAGCTTGCTTCTATTTCGGCAGGGTTGTCGATAGAAAAAGTAACACTGATATCATACGTTTGGATTTTGCCAAAGAAAATTTAATTGTAGTGACAGATTGTATATAAAATTAACTTGGTCATAACATTGGGGCGTAAAACAAACTCAAAAATATTGGAGAATAAGGGGATAATAGTGTGTGGGAAAGCTGGTAGGAGTCCTTGTATAATTTTAATATTCTACATGATGAATTCCGTGCTAAAGAAACTTTATGACAATTTTTCTGGATGACATAGGGATTGGCAAGATAAATAGTGATGTAAGGTCACTGCTACATCAGGATTCTGATCACTCTACTCTAGCCTAGTGCATATGTCCATAAACCAGACATAAGGCAAAGGTTGTCAGTTATAACCAAAATAGAGACCACAGCTTTGGAAAGCTTTTCTGAATTAGGATTTTGGATTAAATACTCAATGTGTTCCCAGGGCAGTGTTGTGTCAAAAAAAAAAAAAAAAAAGTATTCAGACATAAGATCTCCAAACTACCAAAGATTTTGCTTCTGTTAAAACAAAACCAAAACTGGTAAAGTTCTGTTAGTACAGAGGCCAGAAATTATCAGAATTCACAGGATGGTGCAGATAAGAAGGAGAGCTGGAAACTGTGGGTTTTATCCAACACACCTCAGGAAGCAGGGCAGTCTGCAAAAAGATGTGTGGGCTGTGGACAGGCACCTGCCTGACCCATGGAGAACCTGGAACACCAACAGGGCTTTGTAAAGATTAAAGGGGTCAATGTGAAACCAAAGAGGGGGCAAATGTAGGGAAACACTTTTTACCAACTGATAATAAGTTGTCTGCTTGTCAAGAAAGAACAGTGGACCTTCACACACAAAAAAAGCTTAAGAAATCAGTCATTCACAATGAGAGAAAAAGTAATAAGTGCCATACTGAAGAACAGCTGTCATAATCATAGATAATTAAAAAAAGAAGTGCATCTCAGAATATAAAACTGTTTTATTTAACCTTTCTTGGAAAACTAGGTTCCTCATCCAGACTGAAAGCTTGCAGTCAGTTTGTTTCTCCTGAATATATGCACCTGTTTTTCCAACCAAAGTAAGGTGTCCATTTCTCAAAGATAATCTTTCAAAAGTTTGATATTTTAACTTTGCTCCTAGTCAGCTGAATGGCTGTCTTGAGCCACTAGGAAATGCTAGTTGGCTGTGTCTAATGAAGAGATTCATTGTAAGAAGGTCTTCTGGGGAATAAATGATAAAATGTCTGCTTATTTCATCTTTTTCCCACTTAAGTAATGTTAATGTCTATTAGTATGATGATATTACACAGAATGGTTGTCCTTCTAGAATCATGTTTATTTTCTTCTCTGGGAAGTTTATAACATGATATATGAAATAACTTCTCAGTTTGTATTGATATCTGCTCTCAATTTCTTTATTTTTCAAAATTGAATGACATACATTATAGTTTTAAATCTAGTGGCACAGACAGCTTTAAACAGCCCCATTCAGTGTTAAAACCACACTGAGGTTCCAACCTCGAACAGTTTTTTTTCAACAAGATATTTTAAAACATACACGGGCAAATATTCTTTTATTTCCATTTCACATTTTTTCTAAATCCCTATTATAATTCAAGGGACTGACCAGAAGTTCATTATTTTGTTCCTGTCATGGTTTGACGCTGGCCCAATGTCAGGCACACACTCATTCACCCTCCCCTGCCACAGCTGGACAGAGGACAGAAAAAAAATTAACCATGGGTTCATGAGCTAAGGACTGGGAGAAAACACTCCAAGGGCAAAACAGGCTCAGCTTAGAGGTATAAAGTGAATTTATTGCTAACAGAGTCAGAGGAGGATAAAGAGATGTAAAATAAGCCCTTAAAATTCACCTTTTTTCCCCAACCCCTCCTTCCAGAGGGGGACAGGGTATGGGGGTTTGGTCAGTTTGTCACAGGATGAACATGAAGATGAAGATTCTCCATGGTGCAGTGGAACTGAGAGCAGAACTGTCAATTTTTAAGTTTACATCAGGCACAGTCCCCTCCCCCTCCTGAACTTTTTACCTGCACAGTAACAACCCCATGACTGCTACCTCAGCTGAAGAGTCATTTCTCCCAGGACCGTGTTTGTCTTCACATGATGGACACTGGGTACCAGCTCCATGCCAGCAGCAGTTGATGAAAGGCTGGACTCTACTATAAAGTACAGCCTGCATGAGCAGTTTGTGCCCAGAACGTGGCTTTGTGTTGTCCTTGGGACTTAATTTAGTCTTATCAACATCTTTAATAGAACAAAGCTACATATCTGATTGGAAAAGTAACAGTTTTACATCTAAAGGGAGATCAGTGTGTCCAGTCCGTTCCTGACAACTTGGAAACCAAATAGCATTCAGAGATACAAAGGTAGAAAATGTGTTATCCATCTGCACCAGTCTTCCCTTTGAGTATGCTTTATCCGAGGGCTCTTCACGTCCTCAAAAATTAACCCACCTTTAGCAGTAGGCACAAGGTGGTGTTCAGCAGCAGAGGTGAATTTCAGCCAGATACAGAAAACAGGCTGTGGCAAGAGGGCAGTGTCATCTCCTCTGGTGGATGGCTTCCTTCTGGCTGAGACCAGAGCCTGCTCTGCCTTTTAACACCCACATTTACAAAATTCTGAGCCACATGATGAGAAGGCCGAATCTTTCAAGGCAGGCAGTAAAAAAGGGAATCTTAGAATCACTTGGGTCGGACAGCACCTTAAACATCATCTCATTCCAAACCCCTGCCAGGGGCAGGAACAGCTCCCACTGGACCGGCACCATCCCACCCTAGCCTTGAATGCTGTAAGGGATGAGGCATCCACAGCTTCTCTAGGCCACTATCCATTGCCTCTCTACCCTCCTTCTGAAGAATTTCTTCCTGGTATCTAATCTACACCCACCCTCTTGCAGTTTGAAGCCATCACTCCTTGTCCTATCAAAAAGTGTTTCTCCAGCTCTGTTGTAGCCCAGTTCAGGAACTCAAAGGTGCTGTAAGGTCTCTCCGAGAGAGAAAGACCTCTTCTCCAGGATGAGCACCCACAATCTCTCTGACTGTCTACAGGGGAGGCTGGGGGCCGCAGAGCTGGATGCAGCACTTCAGGCGGGGTCTCCTCAGAGCAGAGGGGCAGCATCCCCTCCTTCATCTGCTGCCCGCAGTGCTCGGGGTGCAGAGCAGAGGGGCAGCATCCCCTCCCTCCCCTGCTGCCCAGGGTGCTCTGGATGCAGCCCAGGACACGTTTGTCTCTCTGGGGTGCGAGCGCGCATTGCCGGCTCGGGTCCAGCAGCCCGAGTGCTCCCGGGCAGGGCGGCTCTGTGTCCGTGGCTCTGTGTCCGCAGTGTCCCTGCGGAGCGCTGCCCGGCGCTGCGCCGGCCGGGCATGGTGGCGGCCGATGCGGGCGGAGCGCGCCTGAGGCAACCCCTCAGCCCGCCGGGCCTGCTGCTGTCCGCGCCGGGAGCATGTGGGTGAACCCCGAGGAGGTGCTGCTGGCCAACGCGCTGTGGGTGACGGAGCGGGCCAACCCCTATTTCATCCTGCAGAGGAGGAAGGGGCACGGCGGCGATGGCGGCGGCGGGGGGCTGGCAGGTAATCGGGGCCGGGGCTGGGGCGGCTCCCGGGGTCCCTCCGGGGCCGCTCCCCGGTGCCATCCCGCGCCTGGGATGCGCCGCGGTTCCCACGCGGATTTCCGCGCAGGAGGCCAGCGGTGGCCGATGGCTCCGCACCGTCAGGGTGTGACTTGCCCCAGGTTCTCGGGAGGATTTTCTTGCTGAAAATTCGCGTCAGCGCGCGTTCCTAAATAAAAAGACAGTGTTGTGATTCAGAGGTTTGCGAAGAGAACAGATTTGCTTCGGCTTCTCCGTATTCTCCCTATGTCCTTGTGAAGTATATTCCCTGAATGCTTTGTTTCCGATTGCTGGCAGCTGGAGACGCTTTTATAGAGGTTTGGGTCATTCTCATCTAGGTCTTAGTAATACTGTGCATATAGGTTCGTGGAGGTCTTCCACACTTTCTTAGGCAACGTATATGTATTTATATGGGATTGGAGATACAGAACCCGATGTTGTTTCCACTGGTGCTTCTTGAATTGGTAGAGATAATCAGAATAATCCAGCTCCTTCTCCTGAAACGTGTACTTTCTTCTTTCCATGGCAATTAGTGCTTCAGGCTAAGCAAAATAAGCATATGGACTGCGTCTGTGTTTGGTTCAAGGTCCTGTACGTGTTTACTGTGAGATTTAAGTGTTTATTCAGCCCTTCAATGCTCTGTGGACTTGTAAACAGTTCATAATCTAAACTAAGGTACTGCTGTAAAGTGTGTTTTCATGTAGACTGCTGAGATCTTCAGTCAGTGTTGTGTGTTGATAAACTACTTCATTCTTGTGTGGGAAGTGACCAGCAGCCACACCACATTGGCTGTAGATTTCTAATTTTTTTAAAATAATCTTTTTAAGTGTGGACAGGATTAACAAATCCATATAAAAACGTGTTTTGCCTCAAAAGTTCACCCCTGCTCTGCTCACTGAAAAATTCTTCTCAGGCTCTCCTTTAATGGATTACGCCCTGGCCTCTCAAGGTCTGACAAGTCATTCTTCTGCCTTTCTGGCTTTGTTATCTTTGAATTAGAGATGGTTTGAGATAGCCGTCAATTTCCAGTCATTTCTCGGTTATTGGGGAAGCAGGTTGAGAGTTTAGGGTTCTGTTCAGCCTGTTTGCACAGTGCATGCGTACCTAAGTCTTCTTGCAGTTGCATGTGTTTGATTGGTATCATCATACCACTTTGCAGATGGAGAAAACACTTTTGGAAGATTTTGTCCTTGAATGGAAGTAGGATTCATAAAGTGTGTACTCCTTTTTTTTTTGGTGGAGGCCAGATAAGCCTGCAGCATTTGGTAGAAGTTCAGAATAGAGAAATAGTTCTTTGTTTCTGTGTTACCCCCCAGCCTTTTGGAATTTAAATATCTGTGCTCTGTATCCATTATTTTAGTATGTGAATGAAGTCTGTATAGCGAGTATTATTTAGAAGGTGAAATTCTCCACATATTTTGACATGTGCTTTCCGTGTAGCTCTTACTAGTGCCTGTGCTTTGCCTGGAATTGCAGCTGCTGTGGCATTGAGGTAGAAGCAACAAGTCAATTTCCAAGGGGTTGGTTTGTGTGTACAGAAAAGGGCTGCTAAAAAGTTGGGGTTTTTTTCAGTGTGTTGCCAAAACCAGAATTAATCAAACCCGTGTAGCTAACTAATTTATTAGAGTTGGCAGTATTTAAAGGAATGTAGGGGAACTTATCAGACCCTGTGCTAAAATGGCAAGGTTTTATGACTCAGAGGTCAACAAAAGGTGGGAGAGGGAGGGAGGGATAGGTGTAGTCCAAGCCACTCCCAACGTGACAGGCACAGTAAAAAGTGGGACTTAGGTTTATTTTTTTTTCACGGAAGTACTGGAATTTTCTACTGGTTCTTGTTATGGCTGTGGTCTGCCAGTTGAGAGTAGAGGAAGGTGGAGAAAGCCAGTGGATTGTTCTTGGTAGGAAAGACTGGTTAAAAGCAAGATATTGAGGGATCTAGCTGATCCTGAGTTAAAGAATAAATCTGCTGTCAGGGTAAACACGATACATATTTTGTAGTAATTGTAGCATTTAGGATGACCCTTTGGAAGCTCTCTAGGTGATACTGATCTTGTGACAAAGGTGGAGGTTGCCTGGTCAAAAGTATACAGGGAAAAAAAGAACTTTTGGTGTGGTGGGTTGGGGTTTTTTCCTCCTTAGTTACCCTTTCTGTAGTGACATAATGCTGAAATTTGTTCATATATAATCTAAGAAGTTAGCCACCCATAAATATGGTATAAAATTTGGCCTGGTTGCTCTGTGGGAAACCAACTTATATGTCTATGTCCTTGACGTTGACTAGAAATATTGTATACAAGATTTTAAACTGTGCTAGGGATGATCTCAATTCATATTTGCAAGAGAGGATGTAAATACAGCTGTCCTCTTTTTTTTCTCTTTTTTGTGATCTAACTTTTGCTGACTTACACTCCCTCGTTATTGATTCTTGAAGTAATTTATCTTGAATTGTAGAATGAGAATTGACTTTCAAATTGATGAGACTGTGGGTATGATGGCATTAGATGGCTTCACCATGTAACTTAAGCAGTGGCTAGACAATGAGAAGCATTGATTCTCTGGCATGGCCCTCTAGTCTGGGTTTGCCATGAAACTCTGGTCAGCAAACTGATCAGGGTTAAGTGTAATGCCCTTCTCTGCCTCTGTGATCATGGCAAACTTATTTTGGCACGTCTCAGTCTAAAGCCAAGTATCTTATGTAGCCTTGGGGGTGGGTGAAAGTACTTCTTGTTGGCTTTGTGTTGGAGCGGAAGAGCAGTACTCGAGGTATCTGTTCTCCTTTGCAGGAAAAGGAGTATCAGTCACTTTGGGGGAAGGGGTGAAAAATCCACCCTTTCTACCACTGGTTCTCTCCTCTTGGCCTTGGATTATGTAGCAGTTGAACAGAGAAACTCTAATTTAAATACTTTTTTGGGCATTGGAGACGTTTTCTGCTCTGTATTGTATTGTAACAAGTTAGGAGAATGATGATGGTCTTTTAATGTGCTAGGGCAGTGCTGATTAGCCAGTCCACAGAAGTAATCTCAGCTAACAAGGTGTATTAGACCAGTAGTTTACTTCAGAGATACAGCTTTTGTAATAAGCAGTGTGGATCCATTTTAATACTGAATTAGGGTCTGGACTCGTCTAAATTATTGTATTGATGTCATTACTGGTGACATCAGTGGGACTTTTCTTTGAAAGCATGCCTTACTTGAAGGGTTGTTTGGGTTTTATTTTCCTTTTTAACAAGAAGAAAATAGGGAAGATTGTAAATTGGATTTTAAATTGGATTTTCATAGCTGTTCTGCAAACTCACATTATCTCGCATCACTGCATTAATCTTCCAGGACAAGACCAAAAAATGTACTTTTCTGCTTTAAAAATATTTGATGGTTGATGAGTTTTCTCTGTAATTAAATTGTTTCATGCCTTGCACATAATGCCATGCCCTATTTCCCTTCTGTGTGACCCTTGGTCAAGTGTTTCATCTTTTGTTCACCAACAGGGAAAAAAGTATTTTCTTTTCTCATATTCTTGTTGCTTCCCTGGGCAGCCTGGTAGTTTGGGCTGTATGAAATAATTCCTTCTCCAGAGGAATGTGGTGTATTTATTTACACAGCAGCCTGCATCAGCTATAGCAGAGGCATTTGGACAGAACACGAACCCAGATCTCTACCATCATTTGGGCACTGTGCCCTGTATGACAGCGTTACTTTTATGGATGTAAAGATCTTGAACATGTCATAAACTTTATAAGCAACTAAAACGCTCATGTTATTAAGTGTATCTTGCATTCAGATGAAACAAATAGGTTTAAAAATGTCTCTTAACTGCTTTCTGCTATACTGTGATAACATTTGCCAAACTCTTCTGCTTCAAAACATTATAGTAAGGAATTATTGTACCTGGTAATGGATGGCAGAGCAGTGTATTCACTTGGAGCTCACAGGAAGAGAGACTGAGGCTGTGGTACAATTAACTGGTGGCTACTGTGCTCCTTTTGCCTGTGTACATTTGCGTGTGTGAAGTAGAGGTGAAATTCTAAGTGACTTTGTTTAAAATGTTATTGTGAGATCTCAGAATCCCAAGGGAAATAAGTTGTTCTTAGCAAGAACTGTTTTTAGAAGTGAATTATTTTGCAATTAGGGTATACATACTTACAGCTGGGACAGTGCCTGTGTGAGAGATGCAGTAGGAGTTTTAAGTCCGTGTGAGGTTGCCAAGAATGATTCAAATGTTTTAGTAGAAAAGAGCAGATGGAAATTTGCTGACTTCTGGTGATAAAAGGATCTGATGAAATACTACTTCTCCCCATATATTTTTACAAAAGGAGTTGTCATTTAATTTCCACATTGGAAAGGCAAAAAGGAGATGTTCTGAGCTTGGCTGGTTGACGTGACATATCAGTGTCAGATCTAATATAATTTTTAATACTGTGACAGTGTTCTAACTTGAAAGGCTTTCCTGCAGCCTTGCTGGACAGCACAATTTGTATTTCACATTTGGAGCTGAGGTTCTGTCTTGCTTACAGCCTCTCAGCTCAGAGGGTTGAGGAAGAGATTGCTTGAAAACCAGTTTATGCTTAAGGTTTAGAGAAGCTTTTGGCCAGTTGATCGTCTGCTTGGACAAAGTGTGGTCCATGTTTTAACAAACTCAACACTTTCTGCCCTTGTTGACTCAAGTACTTGGGATTTTGCACGTCACACTTGAGTGGAAAGGGTATGCTTTCTGATACTTTAAATACAGTGTTTATCAAAATGGATGCAATTAGCATAATGGATAGGAGTGGGCAGCCTACCTATCCATCAGCTTTCTGTGATTGTTTTGGCACACAGAGTGGAAGCTGGTCTCTTCTGCTCTGCTTTCATGTGTCGGTACACCAAATCCGATGCTCTGAGCTGCTCCTTAGGATCTGCTGTGGGTGTGTTTACTTCTCCACACCAGTGCATTTCCACTTCAAGGAGCATGCAGATGTCTAGGGCTGAATTGTTGTTTGGTTCCCCAGATTGACTCACAGTCTTTCTGTTGAATTCCCAGATGCTTTTCCCAGTTCCTCACTTCCTGCTTAGTGCTTCTCTCCGTCTCCAGCTCTTGCAGCAGGGCACTGTTGGCTCTAGAGACGCAGTGCCTGAGATGTTGGTGGGTGTAGCTTTGCCTTCTCTCCTCTAATACTTCTTGGTCAAAGATTTTCCTTCAATGATACTTTATCTCCTACACTGAGTAGGGTGGCCCATCCAGGCTACTGAGCTGAGCTGCCTTTTGCCATTTTTGCCTTTGAAATAATATTGTTTGACATGTGAAATTCCAGGGTGGCCTGTTGTTTCTCCTGAGATCTCTGTAGGAAACCCTGCTGGAAATGTTGCACAGGATCACAAGACAGTAAGCAATCAGTGTCTAGGCCTAGGTACTAATTTTCTGCATTAGAACAGAGGTTGTATTGCTTACAGAGTTTTTGTTATTGTTCTTTGATCCCACACTGAAAGGTGTAGAAGAAGTAGCGCTTCTTCACATCAGTTTCCATATTTTCATCACTCCACTGTCCAGGTATGTGCCCTTGTAAGAATATATCATATTTCACAGAGGTTTGGGCCATTGATAGTTTCAATAGTACTAGCAATAGTACTAACAGTAATAGCAATTAGATTCCTGCAGAACTCAAAGAGGTTCCTTGAAGTATGCTAGCATATATTCAAATGTCTTTGGAACTTAATTTGAACACGTGTATTCTCATATGGTATTTCTTCTTGTAAATATTTGGTGTAGGCAGAATCTACTTGTTTTTATCCTTCACAGTATCACACTTCATATGGCTTTTCCTGTGACAAACAGGAGTTGTCTCTGGCATTGATTTTGCTAAAGTATGATGACACTATGTGTATAAAGAGCTGTGAGCATTTGACTGAAATCTTTTCTTTATCTCGTTGACCACTAATCATACTTGCATTGTCTGATCAATGTTGATATTCAGAAATTACATTTGCATTTTGACTTTAAATCTGGTGCTTAGGTGATCTTAGGTTCTAGAGGACTTCTTCCAAATCCTTCCATTTGTTTTCTTTCCAAAGGAAAGGTTGTATTTTCTATGCTGGATTTGTGATTTTTTTTTTCCTGAAGTTTCCAGATAGGGGTGTTTGAATTTCTACCACAGCAGCAATCTTGGTTTCAGCTAGTACATTTTTAAAGTTTTGGATTTTACTTTTCTTTCCTCATAGTCTGTCTTGTTCTTCCCCTCTGCTTTTTCCAGTATTTTATCAGCCAGTGTTATTGAGATCTTCTGTTCAGCATTGTTCATTTCCCTGGTAAAGTGCCTCCTCTGATAGATTATTCAAATCAGATCTATCTGCAGGTATTGAGTCAGAACTATGAGAATTCAAAATTCTCTTTTTCTGAAGCTATTGCTTTTTTTTAGATTTAGTTTGTATTTCAACGTGCTTCAGGACTGTTCCTTCTGACATCCAGCTGAGTTTGCTGTGCCCACTTCAGTCCTCAATTTCATTGACTAGATTCAGTTTGCAGTAATTTTTCTTAGGTTAGCAGTGGTGATGTTCAGAGGTTTTTTTCTGTTGTTGGTGTTTTGTTTTTTTTCTTAATTTGCTCATACTTACTTGATTGTTCTTTCATCTTACATGGTTTATCTGAATCTTACATTGGTGCAGATACAGATTTAAAATTTCTTGTTGGATGAAATCTATAAATTTGTTTATGCTACTCTGACAGAATGGCATATTTAAAAATAATTAGCTGTGAGTGAAGTTCAGTGACTTCCCTGCTGTTTGGGTCTGTGATACTTGTTAATGCTTTTCCTAAGTGTTTTTTACAAAATTATGAATAATTGTTTCTATCACACCTAGAAGGCATTTGATAACTTCATCTATTTTTTTCATTTTTCTCCATAACTTAATATAGTCTGGTATGATTGATATGTAGTGTAATAATTCTTTTTTTCAGTAGTGTGAGATAAGTTGTTTGGGGTTTTGTCTAAATACCAGTTTTCTGTGTGGTAAGCCTTCACATACTTGTAACTGTGGCATGTCCTGTCAGTGCTCATCTCTTTCTGTGAGCTTCAGCTTAGCAGAAGTTACAAAAAGTTGTGAAAGCTGAAAGTCTAAACCCAACCAGATTTAGGTTCAAGTTAAGATACAGATTTTTTACAGGGATGGTCGTGAGTTGTTTGGACACCTTAACAAGTACAGATAATCCCTTTCAAATTAGCATATTTGGAAGATAATCTGATCACAATTGTTAAACTTGAAGGGTGGATGAAAGCTTTGTTTATCGCTCTTTATCCCTTGGCAATCAAGCCAGATACCACATTGGCCCTTCCCAAGCTTTTTCTTTAAATATTAGTGGTTAGTTTTTCAGTCGTCTTTCACTTGTGTTCATCAGTCTGAAGACAGAGAAAGTAAGTACTGGTTTTGCTGCTTTTCTCACTAAATATCAGTAGAGTGACAATTCTTCCTCGAAATCAGTTTCACTGAATGTGTTTGAAAACTCCTGTGCAAATGAAAGGATGGCTGGACAAATCAGTGGTCTGTAGAACTGTGTTGGTAGGAAGAGAGAGCAGTAAAGGCAGACATTGGGGAAAACTTAACAAATCCTAATTTCTTAATTATTTGAGAAATACATCTATTCAAGAAATAGATATAATTATTAATTTCTTAGTTAATTAAAGAATATTAATTGTTATAGATTCAGAGAAAGAATTTGGTTTTCTTGATACCACATTAGATGCCCATATAAGCCACATGGGAATACAGTTAGGAATTAAGTCTTTAGAGGTCATTTTACATCATTTATGTGAGTGAACACGTATTTAAGAAGTGTAGCCCTCCATGAAGTTTTAAGGGCGGTGTTCACAATGAAGAGGTTATATTCTTACTTTTGTGGGTATTATTACCAGTAGTGGAAGTTTAACACTCAATTATTTTTTGTGTGGTGTGTAATATTTTCAATTTATATAGGCTTTCCTATGAAATTAAATCAAGTAGAATTGACCCTCCCTTTTAAAAAGGGTTTGTCTGTAGTATTACCTGTGGAGTTCAAGTTACTGCTCTAGGTTGAATTTTGACAGCCAAGTAATGGGATGATCTCATCCTGTAATAACAAATGAGAGATCTGATCACATAAACTGCCTTGAGAAAGAATGGAGGAGTGAGGATTCATTCTCATGACTATGAAAAACAATACCTTGTGCTGTATGCTTTAGCTGTGTGTTGTTAGGAGTTACTGTTTTTATAGCTCAGGAAGCAACACTTAAACTTTAGGAAGAGTTTATTCATTATCCATTAAATCAATATGAAACTGAATGCTCAAGGTGTAAATATGACTTAAATTGATTGAAGCTTTCTTGAAAATCGGCTGGCATCTACAATCTAAATAGATGCTGTGGGTGTTTCAGGTTTATGACCAGAGCTCATTGTGTGTCCATCTTTCTTTAGTGGAAAGAAGTCATCAGTGTGCTTTGAGTGCTGAGGACTTTTAAAGGAGTATGGTTTTGATTCAGTGTAGGAATGTCACAGTGCCTGTTTTGAAAAGTTCTTGCTTGTGACACATATGACATTCCAGGTTTTCCTGGTTGTGGTGTTGAGCTCCTACACAAATAGGCTGCTGACATCCATGAGGCTGAGTGATAGCTCATGAGCTTGACTCCAAGAGTCACAGTCTGATCTGTATTATATCTCAGCTCTTTTGCAGGGTATTATTTTGTATTTACTCTGTGCACTAAAAACATGTATGCTCTTTGTTTAGACATTTTTAGATAAAAATCTTCTAACAAAAGGTATTTTGAGGTATGGATTCCTGTCAGCCTGGAAGGAGGATGGGACAGGGCAGGGCCCTTCTCCCAGGAGCCATGTGAGTAACATATGTTTGCACTCTGGCAAATTGGGGGAAGGGAGGGCACAGCAGGCAGTGGCACCAGCAGGGTGACTTCCAGCTCCAGGCAAGGTGTGACACGAGTTGCCTGTGTCACTGTAGAATGGATGTGTCACAGGTCCCTGGTATGTGCTGCAAGCACCTCTGCTCTGAGGCTAGAGATGACTAGGCAGCATCACTGTCTGATTCCATCCCAAGCTTTTTGGTGCTCGCTGTGCAACAAAGCCATGGCCGCTGGTAATTCTTAAGCTTTGAAGTGTCATTATTTATTACAATTCATTGGCTTTTCAGTGTCTTAATAAGGTGCACTAGAGCTAATAGATAATCCAGATCCCCACTCTTGAATATGTAATCCAATTTACTTTGAGCAGGTAAAACACAAAAGCTCTCAATTATAATACTGCTGTGAGGGGGACTGTAGAAGGGTGATAAAGACTATTCAGTCTTCGTGTTTTTAAATGAAAACATGGCTTTCTGTGGAAGAGGGTTAGTGTTTGTCGTTAGAAAATCCTGTACTAATAAAGAGTTTGTTCATGTGTGCGGTGCATAAACTTGCTTTTCCTTTAGAAACACCAGTAATTGATGTTTTACAAAGACACTTGAAAATTATTATAAAAGATAAAAGAAAGAAAAGAAAGAGAGAGAAATATTCCTGCAGCGAAAATCTGTGCCGTGGCTATCCAAATAGTCACAGATATTGTGACTTAGGACAGGTGTTCGAGTCTATGTACTCTGATGTGTGCTGGAAATGTACCAGGTTGATTGTACAGGTCACGGCTTGATTTCATTACTGTTTGTGGGTGGTTTGTAATCAGTCTGGACTGTAAGCCATCTGGAATAATGGTCTCCAAGGAGCAAGGACTGCAGTGGTGCTTGGAAGAATCTCAGCTGGCTGAAGCTATTTGCTTAGTTTTCAAACCAAGATGACCTACCTTTCTGAAAAATACCCTTTGGTGAGATTGGAATAATATGTGAAGGGGGTCTGTGTTATGGAGGAGGTCAGGCTTCATGTGGTCATAATCCCTTCTAGCAAAAAAAACGGGTTGCAAATTGGTTGCTGTTGTAAGGATATGAGTAGAGCACATCATAAATTACTTAATGAATAAAAACTACTAATCTGTACTTTCTGCAAGGGTTATAGGCTCCCCCTCCAGCTTGTGACTAAATGTGAGCCACCTCTGAATGTGGTCAGATAAGTAAAATGTAGTGTGATTTCTTCCTTCAGCACAAAGTGCATCAGGTAACTGAACACTTTTTCCAGTAATTCCCTCTAGTGCATTCTGTGTCCTTCCAGTAACAAGATACAAGAGCAATTGCCCAGGCTCTCAGCCAATTGTGGCTTTGTATTCCCTGGTTCCAGATATTACATGTCATTATTTTTCCTCTGCTAATGCCTGTGTTTTACGGAAAAGAAAGAGAATACTGATCAATCTTCTTGACCTTCGCTTTAGAATTCAAGTTGACAAAAGACGAACCTGACTTTATTAAAATTTATTAAATGCCTTTTAAAAAAGACATTTTCCCTCTCTTTTCCCTTCCTGCCCCCTGTATAGGTATGGTTGCTCTAGAAATTCGGCACATGTGTGTGGTGGGACTGTTCGTACATAAATGGTTACTCATGCTTGAGTGCCTTCAGGATTGGGGCTCCCATCAATTAGCCAGGTGCTTATCCTATAAATTATACCATGTGCTTTAAACCTTCTCTCGTGAAAAACTATTGCTTCAAAAAGGGCTTGCAGATTTAGTATTCTTAGATTGGAAATTTCTCCCCTTATTTCATTATGCAGTTAGAAACCTGATGAAATAATGGGAAACAATTTGCAGTTGGTATAGCCATGTGATTTGATGCCTGGGTAATTCACTGGCTCTTGCCCAAAGGCCAGTCTAATCTAAGGAATATGATTCTTTGTTGCCTGTTCTGTTTCTATAGAAACTCAGTTACTTAATCATATCTGAAAAGGTACTTGCTACATGAAGAATTAAGGAACTAATGAACAGTATTAAAATTGTCTTAATTTTTTTTTAATTTTCATTTCTACTTCATGTAGAAAATCCTCAAACAGATTGTCAGTATCAACTGCTGTGATTTCATTCTAGTTGCATCACATGTCTGCATTGCAAAAAAACCCCAGCCAAACAACAAATACCCAAACCCAGAACAACCATTACTGGCCTAACAACACAAAAAGGAACAGTTCATGAAGGAGAGCAAGCAGGCAAAGCTAGGTTATAAAAACACACACCTTTTTTTAATATCACATGTATCATCTGTCAAAACAGCTGTTGCATGATAAATGTTACTCGTAAACTGTCGGTTGCAATTTTCTTGGGAAGCTCAGATTTAAATTTCCATGTGATCTTCTGGAATTTTTCCAATTTTCTTTCTTTAACCCCACTACATGGGTATTTTTTCAACCTGTTTACTGAAAAGCTCTGACCAACTCCTGCTTACTGCACCATTGGAAAGTATTCTTTGTTTTCTTTCCCTTTCCTACCTTCCATCTATTGTTTCAGTCACTGCTGGCTTCTCTCTTCTGGTGGTGTTTTTTTTCATAGTGCTCTCCATATGTCTTAAATACATTGCTCTGTCTTACAGTGTTTAGTGGCAAAGGGGGATGTTTCTCTCATGTCTACCATATCCAGGGAAGAAGAAGGTAGGGTGGGAATTTCCGTTGAACCTCATGTTGCTGTACAAGTCAGTAGGTTTGTTCTGACTTTCTGATCTTACCTGCATATCCCAGATTTTACAGCGCTCCAAGAAATAGGGGCAGAATTGTTTGGCAGGACCACCCACGTGCCAATGAATTTGGAAATACAGCAGGAGGAAAGAAACAAGCATATTTTTAAAGAATACAGGGAATGAACAGTGTTTCTGTATCTCAGAGAAGATTGCATTTGGCCAGCATACAACTTTATTTAGATATTACATCATGCCTATTGCATATTTATTGCTGTTAGTAGTCATGTGAAACTGAAAAGCACAAAGAGAAGATTCCTGCTGTATTTGCAGCAAGCCCAGATGATGAACAGAGTGTAATGTCTGGCTTGCTCCCCACTCCAGTTGAGCAGTACTGGCAGCTTTACATGTTTGAGGATTTTGCCCTTGGTTGAAGTGACATGTGCTTTCTGGGCCAGGGCCTTACTGCATTGTGAAGCTCAGATGGAGAGAAAAAAAAATTAAAGGTACATTTTAACGCACTTCATTCTCCTGAGTTTGAAAGTATCTAGAAGGGCTGGTGGAGAATTGTTCAGTGCCAGCTTGTCAGTGTAAAACTAGTAATCAAAATGTGTGAGAGATGAGGGGCAACTAAAGCTAGCAAGGCTAATGTACATTGGGATATTTTGCATTCATATTTCATGTTTGTATCCTATGATTGTCAGATGACTTTGTAGCACACCTTACTAATGGCTTGATGTTGTGCCCAGACTTGTTTCTCATGTGTTGCAGAATTCTTGGATTAAGAAGTGGTGCATGTTAATTCATTGAGCAGAAAGAGATTACAGTCAATCTGACCTGAGAAGATCTGTGTAAAACAAAATACAGCTAAAAGAGATAGAATGGGGAAAATAAAAAATCACTGATAGGTGGGGTATTTCTTAGTATCAGTTTCAGTTCAGATTTGGGGGATCTACTGAGATGGGAAAAGGGTACTGTTTTTATATCTTTATGATGCACAGCACAAATCTGAAAGAACAACAGCAAGGGAAGCAGAATTGTGTATACTAGTTACAGCAGAGCAAAATGAGGAACTAATAAAACTATGACAGTAAAAGGTAAGCACATCACACTTGAAAGAAGAGAATTTAGCAAGAGTTTTCAAATGTTTTTGGTGTATGCAGTTTATTTCAGCTGTTTAAAAAAAACCCGTAATAAATATTTTTACAAAAAAATCTCTGAAAGTTCATCCATTTGCTGTTTATATATTTCAATTTTTTTTTCCAAACAATTGAAACAATTAGCTGAGAACTTCAACATGAAAATTTAAATCTGACATCTCTGCAGGGGAGATGAAAATTCTTTGTGGAGATGAAAAGGGGGGAAAACTTTTGCGTAGTTTAAAAATAACTAGGTCCTTTTTGCAGAGAGTTTGAGAGGGTAGAGTTTTGTTTTATTTGTAGTTTATTATAAAAGTAGGAAATATAGTTAGGAATTATTGGTAGCTTTTGGTATGCAACTGTTGGTGGCTCTCTCAGTAGCAAAGAATTTTCAAAGCTACTTCTGGAAAACAGTATGGCTTTGTCTTTCCTTAGTATCCTTTTATGTGAAAAACAGCTTGACTCTTAAGGCATTTTGATCCTTCCTACCCTAAATAATCAGACTGTTAAGTAGCAGAATATTTTTGCTGGAAGTCTTTAGTTTTACCTAGCTGACATTCAAGTTTTGAACCCTTATAGGGTGTACTGTCTGGGATTTCTCGTTGGTGTTGGAGGAGGGTTTGTAGTTGGTAGGTTTTCTACTGCTCTGGGCTCCAGCAGTATATGAAGCACAGGAAAGAACTAAATAATTTTTAAACATGATTTTATAACCCAACTGCCTTCTGCTTTGCTTTGATTTGCCTGTCTTTATGCTAGCATTGATGTGCATTAAAGAGTTGAAGTCTTTAAGCTGAAAATGTTTCCTTGTTAAATCACTCTTCCTCTTTACAACATGAGACAACAAGCGTGATGATGAATATGTAGATCTGCATTTGGCTGTGGAGGGTAAAATGGAGTGGGGCTGCAGAGCCCTCTCCTGTGGGATCTTGGATTTTCCATCACTGTGTGTTCATCAGAACTTCTTCTTCCATAGGTCTCCTTGTGGGTACTCTTGATGTTGTGTTGGACTCCAGTGCCAGAGTGGCACCGTATCGAATCCTCTACCAAGCACCAGACTCCTTGGTCTACTGGACCATTGCCTGTGGTAAGGACAAATACAATGACATGTGGATTTTTATTCTTCCTGGATACTGTGTCACATAACATAATAAGAGAGCATCCTTCCTGCTGAGCACAGTCATCTCAGGACAAATAAATGGGTCAGGATGAAAACCTGCTGTAGTGTTAAAATTCAGTGGCACCAGAGGTTCTGATAGTCAGACCTGAATGCCAGCATGGGGGGGGTGTGTTATGCACAATGACTGAATGAAACCAGAAATGGCCATGGAGCAGGGACAAAACGTTTGCTATTTCCCACTTTTCTTCTCCCGAAGGTGTTCCCAGAGCAGCAGTACCCATTCCTCCTTCCAGGGCTCAATCCTACAGCACTTCTAAAGTGCAACATTCCTGGGTGATGGGGTGTCTCTAAAGAGGATGGTGGGAGGAGTACCTGGATTATAGCACCCCAGTTACCCAGACAGGGCACCTGGCTTCCCTTGCCATGGTAACCAGGAAGTTACCAGCACTCACATGAATACTGAACAGCAAACAGTGAGACATTTCCTGTCTCCTCCAGGATAAATACCATCTAAATCCCAGGGATGCCCTGCCCCTTGGATGTTTATTTCAGGCAGTGTGTGGTCTTTCTAAGTATGATGTACTTAGAATTCAGCAAGATGGTAGCTAGGTTAGTTTACTACAGAAGTGTATGTTCTTACATAGATGCAACAACTTTTAAGAGTTTTGGTCTTTCATGCTCCAGCTTAGACAGATCTAGCAGCAAGACTGCTCCTTTTGTTGTTATAGTAGTGAAAACGATTGAGTTGATATTTTTGTACATTAAATAGGATTTTTGCATGTATCAGATCCTGCACTAAATGCTTATTTCTGTGATCAGCTACCTAGTAACAGTATTGCATAAAACAGAAAGGAGTTAGTCTCTGGTTTTGTCTGCTGTCTCTGAAAATAGTGTCTGGAGTTAAATGAGAAGATCCAGGTCATTTAGCTTTGATTGGCCAAGCTTGTCAGGTCAGATCATTGGTTTGATAGTATTGCTTTTCAGTCTTAGCAAATGGAAACTTTTCAGTGCAGCTCCTCCAGCTCAGAAGTTTCGCTGGCAGCAAAGTTTTTGGCAACAGCCAAAACTCTGTTAATTTGGAAGAGAATTGAGAAGAGAGAACAAATGAGAAGTGCATACATGCCTATCATCTCTTTAATGGCCTGGTAACCTCCAGCACCCCCACTGGTGCCTGACATTCAGAAATACTGGTTAATGATGCTGTAGGCTTCTTCTTGACTAACTGTGCCACTTCGTTAGTGCCCATTCTCCCAATGAAGTTTGACATTTAGATTATTTGGATGACTTTTCCTCCAGACAAATGCTCTCTTGGGAAGGGAAGGAAGAGCAGACAAAGGTTTGCTATAGATCTAATAATTTTAGTTCAAACCAGGCTCTGTTCTTGGGAGCATATGATTTCTGTGTCTGGCAAAGGTGATATCAAAGCTGTGTCACCTTCTGAATCCAACAGGAAGTTTTGCTAATAGCTCTTATTAGCACAAGTATTTCTTGCTATTTTTCATAGTATCAGACCTGAAAGAAGGCATCAGTTCAAGCAACCTTTTTTCCCTCTACACCCATTAGTACCAATGCTCCGAAGATTTTAAAATTCATATAACATAATTTTCCTTTAGTGATAGCTAATATTAAAACCAGATATTAACAAGGTTGTCAGTATTATGAAGGTTGTTTTCAAGGTTTTGAAGGTTGTTGCGTTTAACAGTATGCTTTTTACTGTCATCAGCTCTGCTGTGACCATGAGTAATTCATGTAATTCAATTTTCCATGGATCTCAGAAGAGAAAGAACAGTGAAAGTACTTGCCTGTATGTTTCTTTATTTTCATCCAGATGTCAATGCGCAGCAATTAGTAACCACCTCCATCCCATAAACTTGAAAGGGGGCATCTGAGGGCACAAATTTTCTTACTATTTGCAGACCCTCTGTCAAATAGTGTATCACAAAGCTCCCAACAAAACAGTGTTTCTTCAAAGACCCTTATACTGTGCATGTATTCAGAAATTATTTTTAAGACTTTGGAAATAGGCCATGTGACTTTTCTTTAGATTTTTTTGCATGACATGTATAGATAATAACTGTAATTTTATACCTACAGTGTGTCCTCAAGATAAGCAGGGGCATAAAATGGAAGGCAGAGTTATGAGTTATGGCCCAGAATAAATAAGTGTACCATACATGTAGAAATTTATGGTGCTGCTGAACTGTGAGAATTTTGTTTTTCTTCTGAGAAAGATATTGTGGATTTTATGTAGAAATACAGTACTCTTGTCTACATTTAAGCTAATATTAATAAGCATGCTCTTCAATTATTAATCTTAGCCCTAATTGAAATTGCTCATGTAGTTAATATGTATATCTGTGATTCAATTTGGTGGAGCGTTTCTTGAATTTTTAGTCTCCTAGTACCTGGTTGATGGCTTAGTTGTTTTGGTTAAATTAAGAGACTGCATTAGCTTAGCCTTGTCACTTGAGGGGAACAGTGTGGATCTTTCAGGGAGGTAAAATTTTAGAGAGCAAATAATTTATCTGTACAACCTTGAAGCTGAGCAGCCCAGTGTTCCCTAAGGCTCTGTGCTGTGGTAATTTTATGAATTTGCAACTAAAGCAATTCCTTCTGAACTGATCAAGGGTTGTTAAAATTATACAGGTTTCTGAGGGCTTTGGCTGCATTTAGCTATGCAACTCTGATTTGTCCTCATTGTCCCTCCCTGTTCTCTAAGGGTAGGCTGCTGGTTATTTGGTACTTGTAAACTCTTATCTTTACAGAAATTTGTCTTTTTCTCTGCCTTCAATAAATAATCTCTATCTTCACTAAGTAGTCGTACAGAGTGACGTGAAGAAATGTGATTGTTTCATCATTTGCTTATGACATTTGTTCTTGCTCAGTACAAGAGTATTTTGAGGGTGAAAGTAATCCAGGAGGGCTCGTCTGCTATAAAATTATTATTTAGACAGATTTGGATGTGAATTTTCTTGGATGTTAACTCTACTGATCTAGGGTGTATGAGGATTCTGGCTGGTGAATCTGAAGCCTTACAGCTCTGGAGAGAAGTCTTGTTAACAGCCCTTTCTCCAATGCTGTGTTAGGTTAAAGGTGTCACAGCTTAGAGTTTTATCTATTGAATTATACAGGAGAATTGTTATTTAGTTACTTTTCAAGAACAACTGATGGTCTAGGAATACAAAATGTTGTACACAATCAGCCTTTCAATATTGTAGTAGCCCTGCTGTGTCCCATGCCAGTGTCCCCCCAGTCTGCTAGAGCTCAGTGTAAGGCAAAAATAGTGCTATATCTAAATTGTTTGGAAATGAACAAATAACTTACTTAGATCCTTCTCCACCTATAAAATCAATCATTCTTACAGTGGCTTTGTGTATTTTTCAGGTATAGGACTGCTGTAGCGGTTTTGTGGTAATGGTAGTTACATGCATTTTCATGCAAGTTGCTATGTTGTAGCTATTTTCATTTTTATTTCCTGCCAGTCTTGAGGGTTCTGTAAGTTGAAGTGCAGTGTTTTAGCCGTTAAAGTGGGTTTCTTCCCCTTCTCTGAGAGTCAGAGTTACTGCTTAATTTACCTAAGAGGCCGATGATGGGGAAATGATGAATACTTTTAATATGCCAAGATAGGCAAAAACTTTCCAGTAACAGAGATAAAATAACCTGTAGTTTAAAACTTTGCAGCAAATATGTATTTTAATCCTGAGTGAACAAAGGAAAAAGACCTTGCCTGTGATGATGAATTATTGAGAACTGGGGTGTAGGTTTTGTGCTGATTGCATGATCTGCTTAGGGGAGACTGGGAGAGTAAATAGTGAGATAATGGAGACAAAAAGCAGTGAGGAAAAAAAGAGATGTATTGTTACTGGTTGAGAATAATCAGTCAAAGCAGTTTCAGATGAAGTGATGAAAAATAATTGATGAACCACAAACCAGAAAGAGACAGCTTTAGGAAATAGTTCATCATGATAGTGTGTCTGCAGTTCTGCTCTTACGAGCTAAGCAATTTTTCTCATGACAGTTTAGTTTTTTATACATAGCTCATGCATTTCATCATTGCTTTTTACAGCAGCATTAAAGCCAACAAGAAATAAAATAGTGTTCAGACAACCTCCTGGGTTCCAGAAAGATCTGGTTGTATCCAGTAGTTTTAAGGAGAAGCAGCAGTAGTGATCATTTGTGGTTCTGAAATATTGATTACATATGTAGGCTGTTCTGCAGCATGATTTATGTATCTGTACTACAACCAGAATTGTGACATTCCCCTGGAAGTTGCACAGAATGTTGCATTCTGTTGCCTTCATTGGAGTTGTTAAATTAAATACAATGGGAGAAAATTTAGGAATTTCCAGAAGGGCAGCATCTAGTGAAATACTGCATCTCCACTTACTGGCAAGTTTTCTTAGAGTTTTTTGTTTATGTTTAAGGGGACATTGACACTGGTGAATTATTTATTTTGTGACTTTTGGTTTGTTTGGGTTTTTTTATATAGGTTGCTCAAGGAAGGAAATCACTGAACACTGGGAATGGCTGGAACAGAATTTGTTGCAAACTCTTTCAATCTTTGAAAATGAGAATGACATAAATACATTTGTCAGAGGAAAAATACAGGTAGTGTATTAATTGCTACGAATGTTGTTAACAATAAATATGACTGTGGAGGGAAAAGTGATGTGAATTTGAAACAAACTAGAGCTGGTAGTCCACAGGCTGCTCTGCCTTTTTGAAGGAGTACCAGATGCTAAGTAGCGACATGTGTGTAAAAATCAGGGAAACTGGGAATAGTACACATAGCTTACAGCAGGGTGATTTTTTAAAAACCTCATATGAATATATAGGCAGGACTTAAGGCATTATAAGTTCTAAAATTAATTGCACTGTTGACTATCTTAAACTTTGACAGTTGTGCAACTGTTTTTCCATTGCAAGGCTTAATTTAAATTTTTTTTAATGCGCTCATACTGTCTCCTCCCCCTCTTCTGCGTAGTTAAATCCTATAGTACTGGCATTTACACTTAATATAGGTGTTAAGGGTTGCTGGTTCATTGATCTGTTTACTTGGTGGGAAGTGGGAGTGTTGGTTTTCTCAGAATTTCTTTTTCTCCTTGTAGGACTGATAATAGCTGTACTGAAGAAAAGTACTTTTTTCATGCTAAGAATTATCTAAAAATAAATACTTTGTTAAAAGATTGTAAGCAAAATTACTCTCTTTACTGGTGTGTTCAAAGTATTGGCTTTGTCTCATTCCTCTTTTAACATTTCATATAATAAGTCAACTCTCTTACAAATCCCACAGTTACTTGTGTTTTTCCAGTGAATCAGGTATGAGGACTGTGGGTAGTCATGGAAATACCTTATACGTGAAGACATCTGTGTTTTGAAATATAATCCTTAAGGAAATTGTTACTTCTTAGAGTTGGATGAATACTAAATGTGAACAATGGTTCTCTGTCATATACGCTGCTCTTCATGTAAATATGGAGCAAATTGAAGGCAGCAAGTCACAAAAAAGACAAATATTTTATAACTTTAATATAAAAGACAACAGAGATGATTGTAAAGAAGATTGGGAAAATAAGCCAAAACCAGAGCTTCAGCATAGGACAGAATGAACCAGAATCTTTATAGATATAAAAAAAATCATTTCACCTATTGCTTCTTCAAATTTCGTGATGGTCATCTACACCTGAAAGTGGGAATTTTTTTTTTCCATCCTATTAGTTAATCTAATTGAAGATTTCTCTTTTTTTCTTCTTCCCCTCCCTTTTTGTTCTTCTTCTATGCTCAAGGTCCAATAAGAGGGGCCATAGAAGTAATTTAATATTTTCCCTAAAGAACAACAGTTCCTTTTCTCTCTTTTACTTTTTTCCTTCCCTTAAGAAAAATTTCATGTGAAATCCTATGTCTGTCTCCCCAGGAAGGAAGAGGAAAATACTGCAGAGCACAGGTGCTTCACAAGGCTGTTAAGAGTATTTGAGTTAGGCTGGTTAATTTAAAACAAGATACTGGCAAGTGGTTGGTTTTGACATAGGCACAGTAAGGGGTAAGGTCAAAACCTTTATTCATCAGAGTAAAGTAAATAACTACTTAAGCTAAAGAGTGAGCAGGACAGTAAGAGCTCCCTGAAAGACTTCCTTGGCATTGCAATAACTGTTGTGGCCTGTGGCCTTGACAGCAATGGGAATGGCCACTAACAGGATGTGTCTGTTTTTCATTCCCTACCAGGGCATCATTGCTGAGTACAACAAAATCAATGGCATCAAAGAGGATGACGACACCGAAAAATTCAAGGAAGCCATAGTGAAATTTCACAAGCTGTTTGGGATGCCAGAAGAAGAGAAATTAGTGAACTACTACTCCTGCAGTTACTGGAAAGGGAAGGTTCCCCGGCAGGGCTGGGTGTATCTCAGCATTAATCACCTTTGCTTTTACTCTTTTCTCATGGGCAGGGAAGGTATGTTTTCAGTGGAATGGTAATTTGTGCATCTAAAAATGGTTAGGAAATCTCCTGTAGCTTGTTACTTTTCGTGTGCTGGTCACTGAGGGTACAAAGACACTGCTGAGGAAAAGAGAAGCAGGGAGCAATTCCCTGATTTGTCACACTGCTTAACTGAGTACTTGTTCCCTTGTTTGGTCTTTCTCAAAGTAGTTCTCTGTGAAGCAGTACTTGGCATTGTCTAGGGACATGGTTCACCTCAGGAGGTATGCCCAAAATGGAATAGGGGCAAGATCACACCAGTCTTTCTCTTCTGCTCTTACACAATCCTCAAGCACTACTCTGGCAGACTTTGCAACCTTAAATGACACATCTACATTTGTACAACACCAGAACATCAGAAAGGTTTCAGAGGAGACACAGAATATGAAACTCCATAGTATGGGTGCAACCAGTCTGCTCTACAGGGAGTTAATTCAAAGCACAGTGGAGGTGAAAAATTCAGCAGTATTTGGTTTTAGGCAGTGGATCAGTCCTGGGATTTAGCCCCTGCTTTAAGGACACCACAGGTTCTGTCATAGCTGTAATATTTGAAACTTTTTACTGTATAAAAATAACACAAACCTGTCTGATGTATTTAGACTGTGCTGCTTTGCTTCCATAGGAAAAGAGGACACCAGAGCCTGAGCAAGTGCAGTGACAATGATAAGTCGTTAGCTCACCTAGCTTTGTAATGCTTGTGTGGTGTTCTGTAAATAAAGTAAATGATATTTAAACTCTTTTATCTGCTGTTTGTCAGGTGATAGTAGTTTGTTTGTACAAACTTGGTCTGTTTATGCTGTGCTCCCAACTTTTCAAGATGCAAGAAAAAGTCAGCTGAATGCGTTTTACAGGAAGAGGAAGCTAAAAGCTCCTGAATATGCTAATTTTTGTACTGAATTTTGTTTTTTGTTTGCTCCTGTGCAGCAAAGTTAGTTATCCGTTGGGTTGATATCACTCAGCTGGAGAAGAATGCTACACTGCTCTTCCCTGATATGATCAAAGTGAGCACAAGGTCAAGTGAGCATTTCTTCTCAGTATTCCTTAATATCAGTGAGACATTTAAACTAATGGAACAGCTTGCCAATATAGCTATGCGACAGCTTTTGGACAATGAAGGATTTGAACAAGACAGGTCATTACCCAAACTGAAAAAGAAATCCCCCAAAAAAGTATCTGCTCTAAAACGGTAGGTAGCACTGGCTCTTACTCATTTGTTCCTCCTCAGTCCTTTTACTTGCAGGATTTTGTCCAAAAGTTTCCTAATGTTGCAGCCAGTTACTGTTAGTCCAAAAGGAATGATTGATTCCAGCAGTGATAAAATGTGAATACTTTTTAATTATTTAGTATCTTGTTGAAATAGGAAATGGAAAACACTTGAATATGATGAACATGTTGCAAAAATAGACTTACTTGAGCCAAATACTCATTTGTTCAGAAGCTCTAGTATATCTCCTGACACTGGCCACATTTTGGTATCTCTTGTAAGGCCATTTTATGTCAGGAGGGGAAGGTAATAAAGTGATTAATGTGTTATTAAGAATTGTGCCTAGCATTCATACTTGGTCTTATCACTGGAATTGAGAAAGTACTCTAGATTATTAATTCTATCTAGAATGTAGTTTAGGTAACAGTGATACAAAAATTGACATAAAATTCTAAGGGATGAAAAATTATCTGGAAAATACTTCTTCTTTTATATCATACTTCAGCTTGTTAGTTTCTTTTTAATTTTTTTCTTTGTATGTTGTTCATGTTAGTGTACCATACAGAATTATAGCCAGTGCTTGTTTATAATTCTCATTACTTAGTGACATCTGACTGCATTATATCATGTTTGTTTGTCCTTACTGTTGAGTGTTTTGCACTGAATGCATTATCAAGACTAAGTCTTGAAATTGTTAACAAACTCTAACCTTAAGGATTCCATAATGGTAATAAATAAGCATTTTTATTACTATTAGCAGAAAAGGGATTCACTGTATATATTCTCAGAAAGTAGTGCTGAATATGAAAAGCTCACTCCTTTCCTCTCTGAGAAGTAAGGATGAATGTCTGAGTCATTCATGGCAGACTTTTTTTTTTCATGCAGTTTTAAGAACCTTCTAGAAGTAAAGACTATAACTCCACTATGTGCAAATTATTTCCCACTTTTTGCTGTACACTCTTTGCTTAGCTGAGTTATATGTTGCAGGTAACTTGCAATGATTTGCATAAAATACATCTTAAAGTGTATTATATATTCTCTAAACCAAGGAAATCTTTCTGTGGGCTTTTAGAGATCTTGATGCCAGAGCTAAGAGCGAGAGATACCGTGCATTGTTCCGACTTCCCAAGGATGAGAAATTAGATGGGCACACAGACTGTACTCTTTGGACTCCATTCAACAAAATGCATATTTTGGGTCAGATGTTTGTTTCTACAAACTACATTTGCTTTACTAGTAAAGAAGAGAACTTGTGCAGCCTTATTATCCCTCTTCGAGAGGTAAATATTTGTATTGAATTTTTCTATTTTGGTGGAGTTTCTTTACTGTTATTTGGGTTTTCTTGTTTGTTTTTGTTGATTGTTTTTGGAGAAAAGCCTCTTTTCATTCTTTTAATCTCTTGTGAGCATGCTATTCTGATGTGTTCTAAGTCATATTTAATGACTGTCTATCTTAGTTCACAGTTCCTGCTACTAAAGTTCACATGGAGTTTTTTCCATCAGTTTTCATAACTGTTGTGAGTTCTTCCTCTCTCATAACTTGTATTCTGATTTACAGCCCAATTTTACATTTTTTGTGACTCATAGGGAGGAGCAGAGAGTGAAACTTCCTAGATTGATGAGTGGAAATTCTGTTAAAGAATCTGTCAGATAAGATTTGCTTTTGTCAGATTCATAGTCCTTAAGTTTTGAATTACCTCTTCACACAGACTTGCAATGTTTATTCTTGTATGTGGAAAATATTTTGTCTGTATTTTTCAAATTTGTATCTTTCCATTTTTAAAGGTGGTTACTTAAAGCAGTTCATCAGTAAGAAGAGTTTGTTTGATGCAATAAAAAAATAATTATGTTGGGGAGATTTTTTATGGTTTACTTGATTTGTGGGTTAATGGAAAGTTGTGTTAAGTAAGTTTTGGAAGTAGTAGCAAAGCTGATGTAGCCAAGGATGATTTGGCTTGACTGAAGAACCACAGAATATTTCAAGGCACTGTTTTTCCCCCACACATCATTACTTGTTCAGAAACTTTGAAGTACAGCTTCTCAGCAGCTTGTTGCAATGACTTTGGTTATTTGGGATGAGGCATTCAATTATGGTTGCACTGTTTGTCTGCAAATCAAAGAGAATGGCAGTTCTGCAGGTAAAGTGGAGGAGGAGTCAAACTCTTCATTTAACAGGACCTCTTTTCCTGGATGCAGATTCAGCAACTGCTTTTGATAGCCACAGTTGCAGCAGCACAGGATTCAGAGCAGCTCTAAAGCTTTAAGAGACAGCAGTAGCTGATGGAATAAGTGCTTCTGTGTGAACAGCTTCAAGTCTCAGCACCAGCAAGGAGAACAGTAAACCAGATGGTAGTGCCAGTTCTCAGAGCAATTGATCAGTACCATTAGTAATTAAAGGAATGCTTTCTATTTAATTAAAGCTTTGGGTTAAACCCTAAGTTAATTCCAGTGTTCTGTAATATCCTGGAGGTGTTTTGACAGATGAGACAACAGCAAAGCATTGATTCAAAAATTGTGATGGGGAAAGATGTTTTTCAGTGGCTGACTGCACTGCTCACTGCACCTTCAGCAGGTGCACTCTCCAAGAGAAAGCACTTCAGATGTGTGTGTGCCACTGTTGAATAGGAAATAAGTGGATATCAGCTCTCATTACAGCAGAGCTATAATTAAGCTTGCTTTAATAATGTCTGTCCTGTGCCTTTAGAACTTGTCTGTCTTTCGTGCTGATTGTGCTCAAACAGTTTGTAAGTGGAACAGAAAACATTGGGAACACTTTTTAGCTAACTTCAATATGCTGTTAGTGAAATCCTTTACATTAACAAATAACTAGTAGATTTGTAGTTAACAGAAAAATAAAAGGAAGTGGGGAGAACAGAGAAGTGGTTTAGCACCTGAGAGGTGCGCTGCAGTCTTTGTCTTCAAAGAGAAGGCATGAAAAATGGTTACTCTATCCATTTAGCTAGAGAGCTATTCATATTATAGTACTCATGTCTTACCATTGATTTCTGTTTTAAAAGGGTTAAATGAGCACAAGTAAAATTCCTAGCAAAATTAGATGTGCCACTTTCTATTCTGAAAGCAGTAAGTCAGTTTTCATTACCTAAGAAATCATCTAAAGTCATAAAAGTAGTGGTTAAAAGTATTTACTATTGTGATTTGTGTTGAGTTCAATGCATGAACTGCACAAACTTGATGAATTGATATATTTTTAAGGCTATTGTTTAGGATGCACAACTGTTATATAATTCATCAACAGTGTATGTATGACTTATCCCTGAGATTTCGTTGTGTTAATGTGCTTTACTAAAACCTCAGGGAACTCGTTGCCTGTACTGTTTACAGGTTGGGGTTCAGTTACATTAGTGACCATTTCCCTAACAACTGAAGGCCAAACAGAAGCCTCCACCTCACAGGGTTAGATATTTTCCTTTGTAAGAGAGGACATGGGGTCAATTTTCCTTTGTTGCAAGTTCCTGTGTACTGTGAAAATACAGTTAAAATAACACTATGCAGAAGTTTTAAAGTATGCAACTATAATACAGTTGTAAAGGAGCATCATCTCAAAAACGATTTATTCTCATGTATTGTCAGTAAAAGGCCAAGGTTTCTGTGGATTCAACCTGTGCTGACAATTTTAGGAAGCGGGAGAGGGATTTGGAAGTCCTATGAAAAAGCTGATAGATTTGTATCCCACAGATGAAATTTTGTTTTACTGATTCTTTCAAAATACAGCCTGAGGAAAATCAACTAAGTAGTGCACGGGAGTTTTGATGGAAAATGTACTGAAAGTTGTTTGAGGGATTACAGCCTTCATCTTTCAGTCTTGCAAGCCCTTGTACGCAAACCATGTTTTCTGCCAAGGGCGTGTCCGTAGGGATTTGATAGAAGGGTGGAAGGAGCATGGATTTTTTGTATTAAGATGGTTTCTTAGACCAAGCAGCTTGATTAACTGAAGATCTTAAGTTGTAACAACTGTTTCTTCCTAGGTAACAATAGTGGAAAAGGCAGACAGCTCCAGTGTGCTGCCTAGCCCACTGTCAATCAGCACAAAGAACAGAATGACATTCCTCTTTGCCAACTTGAAAGACAGAGACTTCCTTGTACAGAGGATCTCAGACTTTCTGCAACAAACCACTTCAAAAATATACTTGGATAAAAATATTTCTGGGAGCTATATCAGCTCAGATGATGAGGTATGTGAAGGAATATTAATAATTTACTAGGAGGGGATTTTAACTGGTGTGGGGAGAGGAAATACCTTTAAGTTTTTGCGAAGCTATTGACAATCTGGAAGTTTCCATTAGTCTCTACTGGTTTAATTTCTGCTGCCATATGTTTTTGTTAACATGTATAAATTCTTAAGTAAAGTGAAGTAAAAAAGGTCCAGGCGTTGGTTCATCTTTATACCTGTATTGCTTGTGACTGCTTTCTGCAGGTGTTTACAAGGTCAAGTAGTTTAGTTTCTGCCAGCCCTCACAAAAGCCTGAGCTCTGAGTCGGAGGGAGAGCGACAATTCAACCTCAATGATAATGGCATTCCAACAGCAACTCAAGCTCTAATGACAATGTATCGGCGCAGGTCACCCGAGGAGTTCAACCCTAAGCTGGTAAAATACACCTCTGAGTGCTCCACCTGACTGAAAAGGCTGTTAAATTATGTTTGCCTTAAAACCCATGTTACTGACCCAGAAGAATTTCATTCTGCCAGACAGTTTAGAAGAGGCAGTATTTTTCACAGAAGTAAAGACTTGAACATGTTGTTGTTTTACCAATGCAAATAACTTCACTACATAAAAGCAGAGTTGGATGTAATTCAAGGAGAGGTTGTATTCCTGCTCTTAGGTGTAACTGCTTCTCTTAACAGCAAGGTCTACTGGCATAGAAACTAGGAAATGGAAGGAGGCAGCCCATTAAGAAGGTAACTGAAGGGACTGAAGCCAAGTTATTTCTTGCTCGCTTGGAAGTTAGGATATTGCAGGCTTTTTAGCACTCAAGATTTTAGTGGGTCAGAGTGTTAGAAAGAGAAGCAGCATCTTTATGCCTGCCTTTCTTTGCTTTTAGGCCAAGGAGTTCCTGAAGGAACAGGCCTGGAAGATTCACTTTGCTGAATATGGCCAAGGGGTGTGTATGTATCGTACAGAGAAAACAAGAGACCTTGTGCTGAAGGGCATTCCAGAAAGCATGAGAGGGGAACTTTGGCTGCTCTTTTCAGGTAGGTTTTCCTTTGAACATGTCTGTGGGATATAAGCAAAAGCATGAGGGAAGAAAGGATTTCAAAAATGATTAAAGGTGCACATAATAAGTGTTCGAAAATATTTGGAGTAAGTCTGGGCTTGTTAGCGGGCGCCAGACAAGTTGAGACAAGATTTCTGTTCTGACCAGCAAATACCCTTTCTCAACAGGCTCACATAATTAAGGAAGAATATATAAAAAGCAGAACACACACTCTGTAACCAGAAGCCAGTAGTTCAGGGGCCTTCTAGGTGTTCAACAATCACCAGCGAGCCTAATTCCCACTTATTTAATAATTTGTGGATCCAGTTAAGCTTTTGGCCTTCACAGCAATTGTTGCAAGGAATTCCGGAGTTTAGGCATGTTGCGTGGAACCACTGTGGTTTTTTTGTTGTTGTTGTTGTTGATAATAAAAAAAAAAAGCTACTCTAACATTTTCTTAAGTGCTTCCATTATGTGAAAAATGGTGAGAAAATGCTTGTCTGGGATTCTGTGCAATAAAGCATTCTGCAGATTGTGTCCAGAGCACATATGCCTATGATATGATATGCTTATGATATACTTAGGATATCTGATGACCTAATGGTTCTTTCAAGTTTGTTTTCTATTTCTTCCCTAGTAATACATAGTCATGTACATTTTCTCTTTGCTGCTGGGCACTAAGGAAATGTTTTCAGAAGATACACATAGGAATGCACAGCTCTGTTTTGTGTCCTATTAACAGCTAGTTTGGACTAATTTTCACTGTGTATCTATAATTCATGTTTTCTATTTCATATTTCTATTTCTTGTAGTAATCTACAAGTAGATTACTTTGTGCTACTTACACTTGATTTTTGTTTCTGAAGAAGTTGGAATGTCAGTAGTGAAATCTCATAGCACCTCTGTGAGCAGGTAGTGGTATCCCTAAGGCTGAGTGCCCTGCCCAAGATGACAAGAGTCATTTTCAGAAGTAGGAATAGAACTCATGAATTTCTGTCTCTTGCTTTTGGCTGACATATCATACTCTCTGCAACCAAACATTAATCTACTCTGTCCTCAGGGCAAGTAGCTTTCTCAGAGACAAGTTTCGAGTTATTTAAGATAACCAAACCCACAGCCAGCTGCAGAGGGAGCTCATGATACCATGTGACTGCACAGTTGCTTTGTTCTTAGTGCCTCCTGTTTTGTTCTGGCTGAGAAAGATTTTAATCTCATTATAAAAATGCCTGTAGAGAAAATAGGAAGGGGTGATAATCACCAAAGCACATACTTTTTATTTTTTTAATCACCTTTAAAGAAATAATATTTTCATATTTGCTTTCAAAGTTCTTGGTGGCATTCAGAATTGAAGGGGAGCAGATCATCATGTTGGAATACTGTACCTGCTAAACCTTCCATTTTCTCCTGGTTTTAATACTGTTCTCCTACTCCTAGGAGCCATTAATGAAATGGCCACTCATCCTGGCTATTATGAGGACCTAGTGGAGAAATCGATGGGAAAATACAATCTTGCTACAGAAGAGATAGAGAGGGATCTGCACCGCTCCCTTCCAGAACACCCTGCATTCCAGAATGAGATGGGTATTGCTGCTTTAAGGAGAGTCTTGACAGCCTATGCTTTCAGAAATCCAAACATAGGATATTGCCAGGTAATTGAAATACTCTGCACTCCTTCATTTTCTGGAATTCCAGTTCTTCCCTTGCAGTCCTGTTTCTTCAGTCATGCGTGCAAGGGTTTGGCTGTGTGAAGCACACTGAGGTGTGGATGGTGCTGTGAGCTCACACCTCAGTGCTACGGAGAGGCAGCAATGCTGCCTGACAGAGGGATGTCACACAAGGACCTGCTCTAACAGCAGTATTAGCAGCACACGTTGAGAGATGTTTTCTGTGAGAATGTTTTCTGCTAATCAATCTAGAAACTGGACAGATGTTAACGGAGCTGTCTACAGAAAATGACAATAGATCCTGAAGAAAGCTTATTTTCTTATTAACAAAAAAAAATCCCCTCATAACCAAAACACCTTGTGTTGAGCCTTAAATTTTTATCTATTTTAATCTATCTCTCTTATAATGAATTACTATTCAATGTAATAGTTATAACCCTATAGAACCTCCTTTCCTCTTTCAATGATGCCATGCCATCATTCAAAGCAATGAAAAGAAACAAAACCCAAAAAACAAGCAAAAAAACCCCAGACACTTGGCAAAAAATAAAGCCTCTTAGGAGGTATATCACTGTGAGTCCCAACCATACATCTGTGGAGTTAATGCTGACCCCAGTGCATGGTTTTGAGGTTCTGATGCCCGTAATTAAGTCAGTTCAGTTTTTAGTCCTAAATCATTCTTTGTTACTATATAATTTTGGTTTATCACCTGGGTCTTTTTTTGCCTTCCTACATACTTTTGCAAAAAGGAAACTTAAATTCATTAGTATTAAGAAACCTGGTTAATGTCTGACTGTTAAGACTTCTAGATGCAGCGTGAGGAAGTACAAGCAGTTCTAACAGATACCATCATTAATTATTTAATAACACATGTAGTACTAAGTAATAGCTACAGCATCTGTAAAGATTATTTAACAGAAGAGCAGTAGAAAGACATTTCAGTTCTGGTCCCTAAAGTTGTCACAGGAATTAATAACTTTAAGATTTGGTTCAGCTACAGTGAGAATTCAGGCACCTCACTAGTGCTGTGGGAGGTGTTTTGGCTGCACCAGACACAGATTTCCCAAGAGCATCTATAGCAGAATATCAGCTGCAGTGTAACAGGGATGCTTGCAGACCTAAGTCATCCCTTGATTAGAAAGAAAAATTTGATTTCTTAAAAAAAATCTGCGACATAAAACCAATCAACCCAAAAACAACCACCAAAAAGCCCCAGTGAAACAACAACAACAAAACTAAAGAAAAACTTTACAGTTTTTTGTGATCTGAGGCTTTCTTAAGCCTTTCTTTGAACTCTGAGAAACTCTGCTGTTTTTATAGGAAAGTACTTGAACAGTCTGGGATCTGCAGGGAGAGATGTAGCTAATTTCCTAAGCACTTATCTGCCCAGGTACAGTGCTAGATATTGAATAATTATATTTCTCTTTCTTTTAGGCTATGAATATTGTCACTTCAGTGCTGCTCCTTTATGCAAAAGAGGAGGAAGCTTTCTGGCTGCTGGTGGCTCTGTGTGAGCGTATGCTGCCTGACTACTACAACACAAGAGTTGTTGGTATGCTATGGGGACATTTTTGAAATGACATTACAAAAAATAACCAAATTAACTGGTGTTATTTTTACTGAAACAAATATGTGAGTAGATGCATCTGTGCATGCTAGTGACAAAACAGCTTGCTCAGGAGAATAAAGGTAATTTCCTAAGGAGGTAATCTTATGGTTAATAGTTTATCACTTATTTAGGACCAGATGGCATTCTAAAGTGGGCTTAAGCAAAGTAGATTTTTAAGAAGAGATGGGAGGCTAAAATATGAGTTTTAGATGATCCAGTTAGCTGATTAAGGTAAGGTGAAAACAGGAGCTTTAGCAGTTTGCAGTACAAGTCTTTGTGCCTGTACCTCTGATGTGAAAGGGCACAAATACCAGAAAGCTGTTGTTATCAGATGAGCTTCCTTGTGTATGTGGAAGAGAGTGACTTCAATTTATCATGGAATCTGGTTTTTACTGTATTTCACAAATACTTGAGATACTCAGCCTTAGAAATTATTCTTCCTGGCCTGGTTAAAACACTGATGTTGTGACTTGAGAATGTATAATATGGGGTTTTCTTGAAGTAAATCTAAACCCTCACAGTCACCCTGGCCTCATTCAACAGGTGATACTGAGGTCTTACTCCAATTAGTAACGATAATATCAAGCCACTATTTAACTTCTGCCAGTGCTAGACCAAATTAATCCTTTTTTATTTATTATGGAGTGTATAATTGAAAAGAACTTACTACAGTTCCATTTGTATGTATAGCTCAGTAGTGTAATGGAATCTGTTACTCATTTGAAAGTGAGAAAATGCATAAGCACCATGCAAAATATTCTTAGGTTATTTATTTATATACATAAAATATATAGATTTTCTTTTCCTCCCCTAAATGGCAATGTATCAGTTGCTCCTGAACTAATTCAACCTTATTTATCTTCAACAGGAGCATTGGTGGATCAGGGTGTCTTTGAAGAGCTGGCTCGTGACTACATTCCACAGCTTTATGACTGCATGCAGGACTTGGGTGTAATCTCCACCATCTCCCTGTCCTGGTTCCTCACTCTTTTCCTCAGTGTAATGCCATTTGAAAGTGCTGTGGTAGTTGTGGATTGTTTCTTCTGTGAAGGAATAAAGGTGATATTTCAGTTAGCACTCGCTGTCCTCGAAGCTAATGTAGACAAGCTGCTTAACTGTAAAGATGATGGAGAAGCCATGACAGTCTTGGGAAGGTATTTGTTACAGAAATTTAAGTATCTTCGTGTTTGTTGGGTTTTTTTCTGCTTGCTTTTCTGATTTATATTCTGTGTTGAAATACTAAATTTAAACTAGTGCCATATATGTAAAGCTTTTACGTGCTTGTAGTCCTCTTTCATCCACATAAGGTACTCCTTATATTATTTTAAAATAATGCTAAGTGACCAACAAGATATAAATTCTTCTTTCAAGACATTCAAATAAACTTCCCAAACCTGGTTGTAGAAATTGAACTTGATTTATTTTTTTAGTGGATTACATGATTTTTGTTTTTTCAGCCCGATACCTTTTAAATGTTACTAAGTAAAAGCCCTGATGTCAAGGAAAATTGTTTTGGGAATAAACTACGTAGGACTCAGAAGAATTAGGTAGGATCATGAATAGATAGATTTCAGTGAAACAGGAAGATGATAGATAAGAGTGGCTTGAGTCACTTAATCAGAACTAGTGCTGCTGAGTGTAACCTGTGATTTTTTTGTGCTTGGTAGTGGTTGGTTTTCAAGATGCTGCTGGAACTTTGGAATTTTTTCATAATAAATTTCAGTAATATCACCTTAACTCTTCCTAGAGAATGGCTTGGTTACTTTTACATGTAATAATCAGTATGTAACCCACATGCTGTTAACCCTCAGAAGGGAGGGCATACACATTTATCTTGGGTTTCTAATCTCTTCTTTTTTTTTCCCCACCAGATATTTGGACAGTGTAACTAATAAGGACAGCACTCTTCCTCCCATTCCTCATCTTCACTCCCTCCTCAGTGATGATGTAGAGCCTTATCCTGAGGTGGATATCTTCAGGCTAATCAGGTCTTCCTATGAGGTAGGATAAGATTTCTTAACAAGAATTTCCCAACGCACACAACTTCTGCTTCACAGAGGAATTTGATACTCTGTAGTTTGGCTTTGCTTGAAACAGAAAGAACATAAATGAAATGCAGACTCATCTGAGAAGGCTGAGATGGAACAAGGAAGAGGAGTTGGACTTTCTTCTTCTTTTAACCAAAATTTTTAATTGGAGCTGTTTCATAGAGAAGTCTGAGGCCTCAAAGGAGAGCAGCCCACAACCAAAAAGTGATTTACAAACAAAAGGCTGAACTTTTAAATTGAAAAGAATTCTCATTTAAGCATTTTTGTGCTTTTCCAAACTGAAATAGCAGTGAGATCTGTATGATTTCAGAAGACCTTTCTATTATCACTGAAATTTTGTTTCTTTTGCCTTTCATTGTCTTGAAAATGCTGATTGTGACCATGGGCCACTATATTCTCTACTATCACCAAAGCTAAAAAAAAAAATTAAAGTGAAAGGAGCTGATAATAACTAACAACTCTTAAAGAACCAGGACAAATTCTGAAAAACCAACTAAAGTCTGCAGACTGGTTTAATTGTCCTTAAATTTAAGAAAACAACCATCAGTTAAAATGTCTCTGATGGTTACAGTGACATACCCATATTCTATAAAAATTAAGGAAAAACTGTAAAGATTTTTTGTCCTTAATTTCCATTATTCCCTTCCATTGACATGTGGGGTAAATGAGTAAGTTTAGTTCAGGGAGTCAATTTACACTTAGCAATAGTGCAGCTTTCTCAAAGGCACTTCCTGTGCCCCTAAACCCCCCCTTGCTTTAACATAACCACATTTAATGAGGGAGCAGGCAGTCCTTAGTGTATTCTGTGCTGAAGGGAAAAGTGTATCAGGGTAGATGGATGCTTGGCAGATGTCAGAATGGCTAGGAAAGCATTTATGTGTAGTTGTGTTTCCCTTGCATTTTTCCATTTTCCTCGTCATGAAGACTGCTTGCATTGGCTTAACTGCTCTAAAATGAATAACCTGACTCTGTGCAGAGCTAGTTTGTCTTTCTGGGACTTCTGCAGCACAGAACCTTGTACTTCCTTCTAGGTGAATAACCAACTGCACTTCAGTACAATTAGGCAAAACAAGTAACATGGAGAGGGAGGAACCATGAGGAAAGCCAGGAACTGGTTGCAAAGGGAGCATTAGTTTCAAGAGAGTTGCTGTTAATTAATTTATTAAAAAAAAAAACCCCAACAATTCTTTAGTAAACTGTTTGGATTCAAAAACTTTAGGGCATCTATTACACCTGTTATGTTTCTTGATTAGTTATGTGCACTCAGGGCTGGGAATTCACTTATAGCTTTGTTACAGCTACAAAGAATGAAATATCAACTAAATGAGCATATTTTTGTTATTTTTTAGAATTTAAACTGCTAGAAGTACTTGCTGGGTAACCATATATTCTTAATCTTGTAGACATTTATAATTTAAAAATAGTAGGAAGACCTACAGCTGAAGAAAACATGGGTTTTTTTGGAGACCTTTGCCTTCCCTCAAGCATACACACACCACCCCCAAGGAGGGGGGGAAACTTTGTCCCTTCCAGACTGTTCTGTTATATTTGTCATGGAAATGTGATGAGTCTGAGAACTTGATGGCACTGGCAAAGGCACAATATTTGAATTGTTTTATGAAGACCTGCTTTCCCTCATGCTCTGACGCTGTCCAGCTCTTAGGTAATCATGTTAGATGCATATATGAGAAGTCTCCAGTGAAAGTTCAAGGGATGCAGAAGAATTTCTTGGTAAAAAAGTGATTAGCACCCCTCTCTGTGATGATATTGAGCAGAATTTTTACTTTCAAAGAATAAACCATCTTTAAATAAGAGAATATACGTAACAAGTGCATTTTAGACTGCCAGTACTTCCTAAATTTACTGAAAATAGTTTTTAGTAAGAAATCTCTTATCCTTTCATTCAATTTTGCATTTAATTCAGAAGCCATAGATCCTGCTGACATAATAATTATAGTAGAAGTGACTGAAATAATGCATAACTGCAGTTTTAAAAGCCTGTGCATAACTCACTAGCTGTCTATGGAGTGTAGACTCATAATCAGAGCTGTTATGTGTTTAACCCATTTAATTTGTATGTTAGCTAATTAGCAAAAAAATAGGCCTTCGACACTTCAGCTACGTGTATAGTGGTATCTGGATCTTGGCTATTTTAAATAAAGATGTGACACTGGAAGGTCTGTGCTGTGGAAAGGTTTGGTACAGTTTTGACCTTGAATAGGTGACACCCTTCCAACAGCTCCCTGTTCAATTTGAAACTTACCATGGATAAAGGACCATTCCCAGAAGGTAATCACCTGCAGCCTTCCTTTTTTGTAGACTACATGAGTTTTAGTTTTATGGATGTGAACAGACCTCCTTATTTGGCCCCAAGACCAGTGAATAAACTGATTTCTGAAGTAGGTGTGGCCTCAGAACCACGAAAGATCTGCCTTTTCAGGGTTTTGTGACCTCTGTGATGCTTGATATTCATGAGTGTTTATCTACATTCCATTTTTGTCAAAAGACTTCTTTATTTGCAACATGCTCACAAGTACATGAAGCATCTTTTTACTCCCAAGGTAGATGATAAAGGTGAGCACCTTTATAGATAAATGCAGCTTTAGCAATAATTTCATTTTGCAAGAATGTGCCAGCATATTATGACTTGTTTATGTAGTTGCACTTGCAGTGGAATTATAAATCCATCTTGTATAAAAGTGTGTTTGTGCTTTATGCTTTACCTGTGGTATAGCTGATGTCTGGCATTACTGTTCCTGCTGATCATCTGTGCTTTCCTAAGTGTGTGGATTTTGGATGGCAAGAAACTTCTGCTTATAATACTTTTACAAAAGTGAATCTTAGAGATTAGGCATTCCTCTGCATATGAAAACATGGAATATTATTCCTAATAGGTTTTCCTCCTATGATGCTTTTGTAGTATGTGCAGGAGCTCCCTGACACTGTTATGTGCATTATGAAAAAAACTTTTGGAAATAAGACCTTGGGTATTAAAAAGAATATTTTCCTAGTGGAAATTGCATTCTTTCTGCTTAGTTTCAGATCCTCAGAATGTAAGGACTGCTGTACTGTCTCAGCCGTTAGAGATCCAGTTAGTTTAATATCCTCTTTGTGTAGTGATTATGAGACCTTCCAGGACAAGTTGAACTAAAACTCTGCTGGAGGACTTACAAAACAATCTATTCAGATTTGCCAAGCAATAAGCTTCTAACTACTGAGATTACAGTTTGAAATGAGAGAGTTTGAAATTGAATAAAGACTTTTCAAATTAAAATAAGTTCTTGGGAAAAGAAAATCTAGTGATATGTTCCTCTGTAATTTTGTAATGTGTTAGAAAAATGTGTTAACAGTTTCATTTGTGGTACATCATGTAATTAAATTAATTTCTCTAATACATTAAAGGCAAGCTAAATATTCTGAATATTAATACACAGACAATCATGTACTACTTTTTCTCTTTCAAGAAATTTGGAAGTATCCGGGCAGATTTAATTGAACAAATGAGATTCAAACAAAGACTGAAAGTCATCCAAACCCTCGAAGATACTACAAAGCGGAATGTGGTCAGTACTGAAATAATCTTCTTTGCAAATAATGAGTTCAGTCAGTTTCTGAAGTTTAACTTAGCTCTTCAGTGAGACATGGATTTCAAATCTGTAACTGTTAATGTTGTGTTTCAAAAGGTACGAACTATTGTGACAGAGACTTCTTTTACTATCGATGAACTGGAGGAACTATATGCGCTTTTCAAGGTAAAGCTAAGTGAAAATAATGTGCCTTCAGGAAGTGTAAGTGTTCATTTTTGGTGTGGGACTCTGTCTTTTCTAAGCACCAGGTCAAGTCTGTCAGTTATTACTGAGTATCTTGATACAAACTTGAATTAGCTGCTGTGTTATTGATATATAAAAAAAACTAAACGCAAGCAGTTTTTTAAACATTGGGAAAGGCTTAATTCACAAATTGATTTGTCCATGGAAAAGAAGTATATACAAAATGAAAAATTGGATAGAGGCTTTTGATCAGTCATTAGAAACTAAACATAGGTCTCTCTCTACCTGACCCAAGTTTTGGAATTCATCACAATTATTCTGTATCTCAGCCAGTTAATACTTTTGTATTGCAATAGCTGATTTTTGCCATTGTTAATGCTTTAATGCATTACATGGGAATTTAATGCCACAAAGTGATGTGTCTCTGTAAGTTGGTTGTACAACAGTGCCATTAGATCCACAAGTTTAAAGGTGAGCATTTAAATGTATTAGCTTCACCTTCATGCACAAAGTTGCAAAACATATTAGTTTCTTCCTCTGTTTTGTTATAACAAGAGGTATTTTTTTGAATACGATGAAGAATTTATTTCCTTTTAATTTCCCGTCTGTAATGACAAGTACAAGTTGTCCAAATCCTGCAGTGCCTTCTTTCAGTCTTCCATTAAATCAGTGAGACCAAGTCAGCCAGTCTTCCCTGGTTGATCGCTGTGCAGTGCTGGGGCCTTTTTCTCTAAGCTTCTGAATTGTTTTGAATTAGATTCTGCCAAAATCAGCTCCACAACCTCCACTGACTTCAGTAGGACTGAAAGAAGGTACATTATTCAGCATTTTTGAGAATCTACTAAAAAATATTTCAAATAAACAGCTATTTTCATATGACTAAAGATTAAATAAAGATTTCATGAGACTTCTGAGTTGACTGCATGAAGAGGGTGCAGAGGGTGACTTAGCACAACAAGCCTGTGAAATGACAGCTCTGGCCAAAACAGGTATTTTGCGTTTCATCTGCCTGGAAGGCAGAAAAAGTTTTGCTTTATCTTCTTTTTTTTTTTTAAATAGAGGGATACTTTTTTATGCTGGTTAGAGGAGAAACCTCTTCCAGAAGTGGAATATCTGGATAAATTGAAGTGCATCTGTTATTGTGCATTGTTTTAAGAATGCATGTGGAAGAGTTGTTTGGAATTTTGTTAATTGTGGAGAGCGATGAATTGTTTATAGAGGTACTGACAATCTTGTGGTGTTTACCTTGTGTTCAGGCAGAACACCTGACAAGCTGCTACTGGGGAGGAAACAGCAACGCCACGGAGCGGCACGACCCCAGCCTGCCGTACCTGGAGCAGTACCGCATTGACTTCGAGCAGTTCAAGGGCATGTTCGCCCTCCTCTTCCCCTGGGCCTGTGGAACTCACTCTGATATATTGGCTGCCCGCCTGTTCAGGCTGCTGGATGAAAATGGAGATCTGCTCATCAACTTCCGGGAATTCGTCTCTGGACTAAGTAAGGAGGATCCACAAACTAACACGATGAACCAGTTTGTTTCTTTTCAGCTCATTTTATCATGCCTGTGATAGCGGTTGCCTCTGGGGTTTAGGCTGGTCTTAGTAGGTGAATCTACATTAGCCAGTGGTGTATCACACTGGGAAAAGGACAACACATGAACAGATCTGTTAGGATCTGAGGATTTCACTGACCGCTAACTCTCAACACAAAAATTAACTGCAACATGGGTGCTTAATGGTGTATTTCCCCTAGGCATAGTTAGAATGTGGTACTACCTCTGTTGCTTAAAAAAAGTAAGTAACCAAGACTGCAGAAAACAGTTTGGAAGTCCCCTGAAAAGGAGAAGGTGAAGGTGCAGGTGAGAGAGGGAGGCTGAGTGTTTTTGGTCTCGAAGAACAAGATTTTAGGACCTGAAAGTCGACATCGCAAGCCCGAGGATTAACATCAGGAAGCAAAGATGAGGCAGGAGCTAGACACTCCTTCTTTAAACATAGCAGGAGTTGTTTGCTGTAAGTGACCAACATCTCACCATCTACCATGTGTCATTTCATGGCCACCTGGAATTTCCTGCAGTCTACATTTTGATCCTTTTTGAGAGTAAAAAGGTTTCACAGTTTGGCATTCAGCAATTCTTTGTAACAGTATGTTTAACCATTAGGGCTCCAAATGCAGCCTTGCATTAAAACCTCTGAACAGAAGTAGTAGCACCTGTTCTCTTATAAGTGCAAAATAGCTGTGACAGTAAAACTGGCTGCACAGCTCCCCTTCATACCACCCAAAAAATCCCAGAGCTTCCCATGATGGAGTGATTTGTATTTGAGGTACTGTTTGTCAGGTAACACTCAATGGCCTATTGAGGACCCAGCAATTAACTACTCTTCCAGTTTACAGGATGCTGTTAGTAACAGTCAACCAGCTATTGACTGAGACAGCATGGTTTGGAACCAATAGTGAGTAATAAGAACAAGGGCCAGTCTTGAGCACTGTGAACAGAAATGAATGTAAAATGCACAAATGTGGCTAAAAGCCAACATGGCTGAACTAAAATCTTTAATGGGCAAAACAGTCAAAAATGCTCATTCTGAAAACTCATTTTTCAGAAAGTAAGCCCAGTGTGGTGTGATTTGAAAACCTTCTTTTTTTTCTCCCTAAAAAGTAAATCAACCCTGCTGATCCATTTTTCATTGAGAAGCACATGAGTAGTAGGAAGGACAACACAGTTAACAAAAGAACAATGGACCTGTTTGAGCATATTTCACCATGACCCAGGACTCTTAATAATTCCATTTGTTTTTCATTGTCCCTACAACAAATAGCTCAAGAATTTCCTACTTCAGGTGCCTCTAGGCCTCAGCTGAGCAAAGATGGAATAACCTGGCATATTCTTTATGTTTACTCCGTGCCCTGTCACAATAATATAGTCCAAATATAGAAGTGGTTAGCCCAAGGAGTTGTGCTGCTCAGAAGAGGTTGTCAGCCTTGGTTAGGAGCTCTTTGGGTTATTCACTCTTGACAAAGCTCCTCTGCACTCATGTAGCACACTGGATTATAGCATGACAGTTGTTGACTGCACATCCAAGTAAGCTACAGAGATTTCTACATGGATTCAAAGTGGCCTCCTGCCTCCCATCATGTTTTTGCAATACTCCCCTCTCAGAGCACACAGCTCTCCCACTTCTCCAGTGGCTGCTGCTGACTGCAGTACTTGTCACAGCCTCCTTCGTGGTGTTGAAGTCAGCACCATGAAAGCTGTGTCTTGCAAGGAGAGCCTGAGTGTAGTTTCTTTTTTTTTTTTTTTGTAAAGAGGGTTTTTTCAACCACAGAATGCAGGAGGATATTAAAAAAATAGAGTGGTAACCTCACCACTTCTCCAGTCCTTTCAAGGGCAGGATAACCTCCCTTGATCTGCTGGCAATGCTCTTCCTAATTTTGAGCAGAAAGGAAAAGGGACGCGTTAGGAGGAAGGAAAAGTGTGCATCAGGAAGCACACATAGATTTATCTCAGATAGTATGGAGCTTTTTCAGTTCTCTTCATACCTGAGGACAGAGGGAAGAACAAGCCTATACCCTGAATCCTATTTTGCAGTTCCCTGTTGGTGGAGGGTGCAGAAGTGCAGCCCGTTCTGTCCCTTGGTTATTTCATGTTGCCTTTACCAGAAGAGCACACATTATCTGCGTGGTGTGATCCACCAGATAGGAACAAAACAAGGTTTAGTGCTTAAAAAGGAGTATGTTGAAAGCAAAATGGCTAATGTAGATGTGCTCAATTTTTTGGCCTAACATCTCTGTTTATTGGAGTGTTAAGCTTTACAAGAGACTGTGATTGTTAGTACTTGCCACCCCACACTGTAGTTTGCATAGCAGAGGTAAGTTGACACGGTCACCTATAAGGTAAAATAAATCTCTGCACAATCTAATTATTGAAAGTTAATTCATTTATTTATGGATGGCATGTCACAACAAGTGAGATTTATGAAAAAGTCTGATTATTGGTTATTTCGTTATTTTAAAAGTAACTACTGTCCATTTAATTAATTGGAAGGAGGGGCTTCAGTAGACCTCTTGGATTTCATACAGCTAATTTTAGTGTAGTCCAGAAATAAATAGGGGTTGAAGTGGAAAATCACTAGAAAGTATTGCCTGAACATCAGTTTAGCCCATGGCTAAGCTATGATAAATGCTGTTTACTTGAATTTCTCTTTTTTTTTTTGTAAGTATCTTGTTGCTCTAAGACATGTGATGTTGTTATTGGATCTTCAGATCAGAAAGTTTGAAGTCCACACAAAAAAGGTCTTGTTAAGTTCCAGCTGGAGGCCTTTCTGAGTGATGATGCCATAACAATAGATGGAGTGTTATGAAATAGGCATTTAATAAAGGACCGAAGATTGAAGTATGAAATTCAGGGTAGATTTGTCTGGGTTCTCTTACTGTTTTTACTGTATGATCTTAGAAGTCAAGTGACTGCCTTGTGATCTTGAGCTGTAAAGGGGTACAGTACTTCCCAGAGTGAATGTAGCAGCTTCTAAACCAAAATATTGCAGCAATAACAAGCAAAATGTCACAGAATGCTGACTGGTAATGTACTGCATGTAATGTTGTTTAGGTGCAGCATGCCATGGAGATCTTACAGAGAAGCTGAAGCTGCTGTATAAAATGCATGTTTTGCCTGGTAAGTAAATGATGTTAAAATAGCTCTTGTTTTGCTGAGAACAGGAATTTGGAGCAGAGTTGTTTATGACCAGCTTTTCCAATTAAAAATTAATCTGTAGGAATTATTGTAGCTGTTCATGCAGCAGTAAAATAAGGAAGCTTCTACTCTAAAGAGACAGATTTGGAAAGTCTGAAAGCACCCTCACAGCCCTCAATTGCTCCCTCCACACACACATAAATGTCTCTTGCCTGTTAAGCTGGGGTTGGTGATACCTTCCAGGCATAAATCCAGTGTACTTCCACATACGTTACCATAATGCACTCTATTTAGGGGTTTGAAAATTAAGCTAGTTTGAAATGTTCCTGCATGTCCTGGCTCCTTGTTTCTGTCCCCAGGATTTCTTCTTGGTTTCCCCTTTGGGCAGACACAACTGTTTGCAGAGGGAAGTTCTAGATCGTTTCATAGATGTGTTTTCCAGGGAGCTGTACAAACCTGGACTCAGCTAAGTGAGAGAAGCAGTTAAGGGTGGAGAGGGGGTGAAAACACCTCACAACGGTTCTGAAAATGCTGTACTGGGACTGTGTCCTCTCTGGCCTGTCACACACATGCCATAAAGAACCTACTGCTGTCCTCACTGAACCTGCACTTTTAAGAAAACTGCAACTGCTTGGGTAGTTTAATTTTCGTGCACATTTACATGCTGTGGTAAGCATATCTAAAAACTTTGAGAGGACATTCACCTTTGTATGGTTTGAACATTGCTGATTGCTGCCAGCTGGCTTTGCTTGGAGGTTGGCCTGAGTGATTAAGTAATTTAACTGGGAAAAAATATTTTAAATACTTTTTTTAAAACACTTAAAATTGAAAAAGAAATTGAACTATTACAAAAAATACCTGTTTTTAAGAATGCAGCTTCTCATATCTGGGGACTGATAAGCTCATACCAAATGATGACACAGGGTTTCCAGGTAGGAAAGAGATCAAACTCTGCTTAGGACACACTGAGATGCACAGAAGAAAATAATGGAAGTGGGCATGGGAAGATGGGTAAGCCAGCCTCTGAAAGCAAACAGCTCCTTGTGAGACAGTATTGGGTGTTGGGAAGGAGACAATTCAGGTCCAGTTGTTCATCTCCTGTGAGTTAAAAAGAGATGATTCCTAGCCCATGACACCCTCATAGTTTTACTTCTAGAAATTGACATTCTAAATGTATTAAAGGAAGTATCTTTCCGTTTTCTTAATTAAAGGGAGACATTTTTAATGAAATTATCTTACTGTTTTGCTTAGATCCATCCCCTGAGCAAGAAGAGCCAGACTCTGCTTTTGAAGCTACTCAGTACTTTTTTGAGGACATCACACCAGACTGTACACATGGTAGGCATCTTTTGTCTCGGGCATGGGAAGGTGAGGTGATGCATTTCAATCAACTTGGCTTTTTAGGAAGCTACTTTTTAATTGGCTTAAACTTTGTTAGCAAAGTATTCTCTGTAAAAAGAAGTATGAAGCATTTGTATATGTGTTGATGTCTTTAGAGGTGCAGGCATGTGTACACTAAGAGTCCCCCTGAGTTGTGCATGGTAGAAGTACTTGCAGAATAATGCCAGAAGTGTGTTGTAGTAGAAGTAACTTTGTGGAGAATAAGAATAAATAGATTGGCTTTCAAGATGTATTTAGATCAGAACATAAAACATTCTAAAAAGCCAAGAGTAAAAGATACACCAAAATGTAGTTCAGCAGTTTGAAATCTTACGTGCCCTAACAAGAGCCAGTGTCTCGTCACTGCTGCTTTAAATTGCTTTCTCTTTCTTGTGATACTTGATGTGAAGTTTCCTGCTGACTCAAAAAAAATATAGCCATCCTTCAGTGGAAGGAAAGAAGGAAAGTTGTTTGAAAATACAAGTGAGAGTTAATAGTCTAGAAATGGCAATTTCAAGTCCTGAGAGGCATAAGAAGATGCACTAGTATAATCACCAAATATATGTCATGCTAGGAGGTGTGTTGTGTTAGCAAGGGTTAATCACTGTACTATGTAGAGAAAACCTAAGACTGTCCCAGCCTCCGTAGTGATATTATAAATTAAATAGAATTTATTGGCAGGTTTAAGAATAAGCAAAAATCATCATTTATTCCTGTAATTTTTACTCTGCTTTTTTGCAGAGTTCATAAATATTTGTAAACATTTTGTTATTTTGCACTGTACACGTGAAAACAATGTCTGTATCTAAACCCGCACTGATCTCTCTCTCCCCCTGCCCCTCCACTTCCTAGTTGTTGGCCTAGACAGCAGGAACAAACATGGAGTAGATGATGGGTTTGTTACAGTCAGTCTGAAAACAGACAAAGGTATGCTTGGTGTCTCCGTGTGAGTTACATCTTCCATTTCATGTAAAGATACTCCTTTTGAAAATGGGGAATAAAGGTAATAATTTAAGGTTTCTTCATGGACTTTTTCCTCCATCTCTGGGTAATTTGTTGGCAATAGGCAAGAAGAGCTCACAAGAGAATCGAAATTACCTGAGAATGTGGAGCCAAGAGAATAAATCCAAAGCAAAAACCACAAAGGACTTGCCCAAGCTGAATCAGGTACTTCTGCTAACACTTATTTTTCATTAAATTTAAACTATCTTCACATATCTGTAAATATTCAGTGTATTAACACTGAACAAAGGTGGGGATTTTTTGAGCAGATACTTTTTTTCCAGAGTAGCAGTCAGCTAATTGCAGAAGTTTATTTTTTACAAAACACTTTAACTGGCATTCAGCTCCCAAAACATCCCAAAAATGAGATACACACATACAGGAATGGTGAAACATATTATTTTAATCTCTAGACAAAGAATGTGACACTGAATATCACCAGCCAGCTCTTAACGTCTAATAAGCATAACCTGAAAGTAGTATTTTATGTTTTGTAATTTGTACTGCTAGTCTCAATCCCCTTAGATCCACAGTTGCTAAGGAGGAGGAGAGCCATTGGGGTTGCTGTTTCCTCCAGAGCATGTAGGGAAGGTTTATTTCCTGTAGAACAATGATTCTTACTTAAGGTAGCCCTGAGCAAATCTTCTTATTTAATTCATCAGTTTTGAATTTCAAAATGCTTGTATCCAACTAAGTTACTCCTGTCAGCTAAGGAGTGCTGCAAGTCTTCATTTTTCATTATTTCTCATCAGTTTTAACAAACCCTTAGTTATACTTAGTTTACATACATTTTTGTGGATTTTCTTGTAGGAATGTTGCTATCTCACTGCTTACCCTCTTTTGCCCTCCTGTGGCTGCAGGGAATTATATTTGTGATATGTTGGACAAAACATCCAATAATTTATTCTAAATACCTTTGAGAGATGCAACATATCTGGCTGCCCAGTCATAGAAAATGCTTCCTAGTCTGCACGTGGGTTACTTCAAATTTCACTTTAGTCACATAAACTCTTGTGTCCTGCCTCAATCTCATACTTTTAAAACTGATTTGGAAGTGTCAGCATGATGTTGTCCTGCTCTTGTTAATGTTCCTTCCTCCTGTGTTTAGGGGCAGTTCATTGAGCTGTGCAAGACGATGTACAACATGTTCAGTGAAGACCCCAACGAGCAGGACCTGTACCACGCGACAGCTGCCGTGACGAGCTTGCTCCTGGAGATCGGAGAGGTTGGGAAGCTCTTCAGCATGCAGCCCCCCAGTGACACAGACAGCAGCAACAACTGCAGCAAAGGCATTCAGAGCGAGCTGTTCCAGAAGACGGAGCACCATCAGTACCCCCTGGAGCAGCACAAGGCGTTCCGGGACAGCCTCGTGGCCAGCGAGGAGGAGGCTGCAGGCACCGACAGTGCCCTGGGCATGCAGATGGAAGACATCAAGCTGGAAGATTCTTCTCCCAGGGACAATGGAGCCTGCTCTTCCATGCTCATTTCTGATGATGACACGAAGGACGACAGCTCCATGTCCTCCTACTCGGTGCTGAGCGCGGGCTCCCACGAGGAGGAGAAGCTGCACTGCGAGGACATCGGGGAAGACACGGTTCTGGTGAGGAGCAGCCACGCCCCCGCCCTCCGCAGGAGCACCAGCATTGACAGGGACTGGGCCATCACCTTCGAACAGTTCTTAGCCTCCCTTCTGACTGAGCCAGCGCTGGTCAGGTACTTTGACAAGCCTGTGTCCATGATGGCTAGGATTGCTAATGCTAAAAACATCAGGATGAGGGGAAAACCAATAACCTCGGCCAGTGACTATGAAATCTCTACTATGTCGGGATAAAAGGCAATCTGGTTTTTTATTTCTTTTTTTCTTTTTATTCTCTATTTATTAGTGCCTGGCAGAGGCCCTGGTATTTTCAAAGCATAGTTGTTTTCACTAATGTGGAAATGTTGGGGTGCAAACATAACTATCTTCAAGTATAATCACTCTTTCTGTGGGAAATGTTACACATGCAGATTTTATTCAAAATACGGAAAAAAAAATAACGCTTGTCAGTGAAGTGTGTGTATTATTAATATTGCTGTCAGTGTATAATGGTAAAGATTAGTTCTTAATTTCTAAATGTAAACTTAATGCCAATATTTATGTGCATTTTTAAAATAGACATATATAGAGACCTGATGCTTGGGGAAAAAAATAACGAAATGGGAAAACCCTAAAATTTAAAGGGACACTGTCAACCTGAAAAGGATCTCAGGTGAAAATAAGTTCCAGGCAACATCCCTGAAGCATATTTTTATTTCATATGGGTTTTTTTCCAAAGAGGCTTCGAACGTATGCTATGATTTTACTTTTCTGAATATGTGAAAGACCAATTCAGAGACACCTGCCTGGCTCCTAACTTCCTCTGCCTGAGACTGGTATGCTTAAGTGAAAGTGAGAAGCCCATCCCAACCTAGCTGCCACATCAGGCAAATGTGGATAAATGTGATGGTTTCTGTCCATTTGCCTTTCCCTGGGTTCAGCAGAGGGAAATCCTTTCCCAGCTGTGGCCACCAAAGGAAGATCTCCAGCATGACCCTGCCCAGGGCTGTATTCCTAAGCAGTGGACTTGGAAGCTTTGCTGGTTTTCTGCAGAGACAGCGTATGCAGGTCCCAGAACAGATTGGTAGAGTCTCTTTTCAAAATTTGAAGTCTGTTTTTAAAAACTTAGATAAAAGAAGTATATATATATATATATATCCATTTCTAAGGCTGGATCTACAGCAAATATAGCTTAGTTCTTAAAACTAACCTTTACCACCAACCTATTATATCCTTGTTAGATTAAGAAAATAAAAGCCTGTATTGCATAAGTCTTTATTTACTACAGTGTAAAGCAGCAGTCATGAAAAACAATCTGCAAGATAATGTTACTGAATGTTTAAATTTTACTGAGAACACTGTCACTTTATATGAAATGAATAGTATCCTGTATTGACTTACTGAATAATATGTTAGAATGGAAACTGGAGCACCTGCACTTTGAATCCTTGCTTTTTTTATACAGACATTTGGGATTTTTTTTTAAATTTTGTTAGCTGTTTTTTAATTCATATTTGTTTGTTTCAGGATCATGCCTACATGCCTAATCTTTATTTGCTGTTCTGAGAATATTTTCTGTAGAATACTGTTGATTTTTTTATACTCCTGTATAATACTGCATCCATGTAACTTGCAGATTTTTTTAGCACAAGCTATGTTTAATTCTTTTGTTTTAAAAGAATGCTTTTAAACTGTCAGATGAAGTGGTTTTTAACCACAAATAGGTAATGTGAACAAATAAAGTACACTCTGCACAAATTTGATTTTTAACTATTAAAGTCATGCTAGAGGGAAAATGAGCTTTATTACAGAGGCAAATGTTAGTATGTGTACTGGTAATGATATGAAAAACCACTGTAGTCTTTCTGCTGTGACTGTGAATGGGTTTACATGTGTATCAAATAATGATAATAATTTGAAGCTATAATCACAATTTCAAATACTATTACTTTATTTTAATTTCAGATGCCAAAGTCAGAGTGGGGTGCTTTATTATAACATCTGGCAGCTGAATAAACTGTCGTGGAAGTCTTCAGCACTAAAAATTAACATCCTTAAGTGGAATACCGACCTTTTTAAGTTTGCAGATCCCTAAAATATTTCTCTTTTAGGTGTCTGTTATGTTAAAGTGAATTTAAGCCTATCAGCAAGCTTACACACATCCCTAAGGACACACAGGACACAGCTCCAGAACACTCACCTCTGAAGGGCTTGTCAGCTTTGTTCCCACTCCACCCACACAGCAGGGGATGCAACAGTTGACAAGAATTACTTTGCTCTTCAGGCTCCTGTAACAAGAAGAGGCATCCACCAGTGGATCTCTGGTGTAACATGAGCCACTTTACAAGGCAACTTTTTTTTGTTTTGCTCTAGTAGCCTCCCTTGCCTTGCTGATCACACCAGCAAAGCTCCCAGGTGTGAGCCAGGTCCTCCCTAAGAATGGCATTGCTATAAGTAGCAGCCAGGTGAGCTCATCTTTTCCAGGTTTGTTTGGATGAGGCTGGTCACTCGATCAGGACCACCTGGCAGTTGCCTATTTGATGAAAAGATCTGCTGTGCCCTGTTCTTTAGTAGCTGTGTGGGAGCTGGTGAACAGAAAGCTACACAAGAACTCAACTGACCTGCATATAGTAGTGTGAAACTTTTGGGGAAATGTAAGTATTTTTAAAGGCTTACTGTAGTGAGTATGGCTTAGAAGTACCTATGTCTTGTGCTTTTTGTGCTTGGCGATACAGTGTCTTTATTCTGTGAATTGTGGAGTTCAGTTGGGGCTGCTATTTTAGAGCTTTTTTTATAGGTTATTTTGTATAGAACTTTCACTACTAAAAAAAAGAAAAAGAACTTGAGAAGGATATTTCTTTGTGGCTTTTCTTCTAGTCTGTCTTTCAGCTTGGTCAGAAGCTGTTAACACCTGGAAGTTCTGTGGCCCTTACCTTCTTCATTGTAGCATCTTGCAGCTGCTGAGTTCTAGGTGTTAGAGTGAGGGTTGAGACTTGCAAATGTTTGTGTTATGTGAGTTGTGTTACACAGATAAGAAGCTCATTGTGTGACATATTAAACCTACTGGAAAAATTACATCAAAACTGTTGTAAAGAGAAAAGCACTTTATGAGTTCTTGCACAATGATGCTGGAGCTTCTGTTAGAAGTCAGGTGTAATCCAGTAAAAAGGGAATGCTGTAGCTAGAAGAGACCTTTTGTCAGATACTAGGTATTAACAGTACAAAGCAGTTCATGTGTTGTACCCATTTTGGTAAGAAACATGGACTAATTGGGCTTAGAGTAAAAGATTCTGAACAAACGAGGAAATACTGAGGAATTGTGCATGAATTGATAGGACAGCTTAGCCTTTGGCAGAGTGAGCCATGGTATCTTGGCCTTTTGCTTGGTTAGTGTATGAGGTTCCAGTGTTCCTTCAAATCCTGGTGTCAACTCCTGGTGCTGGGGGAAAAGACTGGTCTCACCAGTTTAGGTGAGCAGGAGTGTTATGGTGAGACTAAAAGTGAACCAGTTGTATCTATTACTGAGCTTTATCCTCCACTTGGAAAAAACATTCTTTCTATGCTATTTCTGTTTCTTTCAACATAGAAGATAGCCTTGAGTCAAGTGTTATATATTTCAAGCTGCAATTGTGACTTTTAATATTATGGTTTAACTCCAGGCAGCCACCAAGCCCTAGGTACCAACTCTCTCCCTCCCCCACCAGTGGGATCAGGGAGTGAATTGGAAGGGTAGAAGCCTGAAAATTCGTGGGGTGAGATAAAGACAGTTTAACAGGGAAAGAAAAAGCAGGAAAGGTCTTGGCTCTGTGTAAGCTCTGCTCAGCAATTCCAAAAACATCTCTGTGTTATCAACCCTGTGTTCAGCATCAATCCAAAACACAGTCCCATACCAGTCACTGGTGAGAAATTAAGTCTGTCCCAGTCAAAACTGCCACAATTTAACATGTTGATTTATTCAATAACAAAGCCAGAAATTGGCCTGACTACTTTATCAAGTAGTAAAAAAACAAACATATGGCAGTGAATGTTACACTGGAAAATGGTTAATAATAGAAAATTGTAACATGTGTTGATAGCAGCAGCATTGCTGTGCAAGAGTGGCTTACAGCTGGGATACAAGCTGTGAAATACAGCTTAGTCAGTCTTAGCAGCAGTGCAAGATGTTCCCAATAAATGGTGGCAGATATCTCAAAGTATGTCACTTCAGAAGACAATTTAAGCTCTGGTTCTTCTCTTTCCTGTGGTACTCAAGATCTTAGTTTAAATTTCCTGAATAGCTGCTTGATTGTCCTATTTTCTAAAATAACACATTTATATAACTGATCAACCTGACATTTGGAGTTTGGAGGAGTGGGATGGTCCTTTAGTGGCAGGACCTATTCTGTGCTTCTGTAGAAATTAAAAAATTACTACAGGTGAGATCTTGCAGTTCTCATAGAATGGCACTTCCATACATTAATAGAAGCATTTGTTCTCCAGAATTCAGGAGAAACAAAGGCTGCCTGAGAGATACAAATAAACTAAAAAAAACTCAATCAAATTATTTAACATAGCTTGTATGAAGGCATGCCAGAAGATACTGAGTCTGAAAACAAAACCACCAAACTATCAACACTTGAGGGTTTCTCTTTCTTTCTCCAGAGTTGTTCTCAGCTTTTAAATTTTGTTCCTTCTGAACAAAAATGCTCACATTTTGAGTTGCCTCTGAGAGTTAACTTCCAGATCCTTCAGATAAAATCATTCTTGTGGGGTTTGTTGGGGGGCTTTATGTGTTGTGGAAATTTTTTATTGTGCCTGTTTTTTGTTTTTGTTTTTTTTTTTAAAGCTTAAGACAGAGCTTCTTTTCAAGTGAGGATTTTAAAAGCAACTGAAATGAAGCAGTAATAAACCCGTACCACTTGTAGCAGAGTACAGCAGTCCATCTGCATAAAAGGATCAAGAACCAGGGACCTCTAAACAAGCTGGAGGCAATTCTGGAGGATGGGGGGAAGAAAAAAGAAAAAAGGATAAAGCTTTCATTCATATCCCAGTGCAGGTGCATGAAAATGAAAATTGTTACATTTTCTAGCAGGCCAAAGACACAACTGTTGACAATATCTTGAAATAACCCGTTCTTTATTTGCTACCATTGTAAACATCTCTAGTACATAGACATCACAGTATACATTATTGCTTTTAGATTGTGGTAAACAGGGATTCCTGTTAGTATGCAGCTATCTAAGCACAGTGTCATAAGAAGAAAATGTCCCCAAGTTGTCTTGGGCTGGGTTGTTCTTAATTCCCTAAAGATAGAATCTAGACTGGCACAAGAAACATCAGTCCAAAGATGGGTCACCATGGTACTACAGCAACACAAACAAGAATGACAGAAGGAAACTACAGGTTACATCTTCACCACACATCACTAGCAGTATTGTCAAGGACACTGCTCAACTCCCACCTAACTAAACACAAACTTTGCTTAACTCCCACCTAACTAAACACAAACTTTTTCATCCTAATTCCTAAAACAAGGCTAAGTAATTTCTTTTGAGAAATTTTATTTAGACTAGGACGGAAAATTTGGAAAACCAATGGAGCTCTGTGTGTGTTTAATTTTTGTTGCATTTTTGTTTTGTTTTTCAAAGACCAAAAGTCCAAAAATCTTTACCTGGGGTGTTTAAATTGGGCCCTTTTACTATTGCCCTTTAGGACAAATGCCCTATTCTTTACATGGCTGTATCAGATGACAAAAGCACAACCAATTTCAAAACGTTGTTTCTTCCTTCCAATGTAGCACTGTCTTCAGATGGCTTTCCAATCAAGTTAGTTACTTCTGAAACAATGTGTTTACTTAGATTTTACATTTCCTTGTAGTAAACTGCTTATCTTCAGATTAATTTGTTCATAGAATGGCACCATGTTTCAAGCATACATTAAACAACAAAAGTGAGGGTAGTTTGTTAAACATTTGCTACAGGAACAACAACAAATTTAGAGAACCACCTTGTCTCCAGTTTTAATTTTTTTAATACTACTGCATACAAGCTTTCACATAGTGAATGTTTTGAAGAGGCAACAAGTTAGAAAACTAATAGCACTTGCAAGTTCTAGTAAGATAATATGAATTTAAAACATGATGGTTGATAAATAATAATTTACTGAGTTTTTAGGACTCTTAGAATAACCTGTGAGCAACAAATTCTGATGTTAAAGATTATATCAACTTGCAGAAAAGTGGCCTACCTCCATTTCCAGTCTTCCATAACCTTAGAATTGTCACCCTACAACAGAGTTAGTATAAAATACCACTGACTAGTAAAGCCTTGTTCTTGCCTTCTCTAAACACAATTTTACCTATTTCCATACATTTTCTAGCTACCACCATAATACAGTTAACCTACCAGGGGTGCAAACAGGGGCATCCAGTACTAGTCTACATATAGTGAGTGACTTCTAGACAGAATTACTGGGCTAGTTGATCATACAAAACCACATGCAAATTCTAATTGTTTCCTGGGAAGGTGCACTGGAGCCTAACATAGACATTCACCTTAATTACTACATGCAAACTAATGTATTCCCTTATGTCTCACTCATCTGATGATGGTTGGGTTTACTTTTTGTGTACTGCCACAGTTTACTTCCAGATCACCCATTGATTTAAAAAGAAAAAAAAGTAGCAAAGATGCATCTTATTAAAAGCTTGAACTACATTTGACACTAAAACCTCTCAGGTGTGTGACAGGAACCCTGAAACTGTGGTTGGGCTTTAGAAGCCTCAGCAATAGTTAAATGTCAGTCTCCTGCTGAACAAGGAGCCCAGTGAAAGTTTCAATACTGGAAAGACAAGGGTGAAGATTACTTTGCAACTGTTGCCAAAAAAAAAAAAAAAATCAGACTTAGCTCTGGGGACCCCTTAGAGATGGCTCAAGCAATTTTGTAACTTGCTGCCAGGCAATAGATGAAAACAAATAGGATCTCCTTTGCAAGCAACGTGCAACTGAGTTTTTGAATTCCAGAAGTGATCCAAATTATGTTTGGCAGCAGCAGCAAAGGCGATCCTTTGCTCCGGAAGACGGAGCTAGAAAGTAACCACTTGGGCCACTGGGAAGGAGTCTACTTTCCACTTCCTTCCTTCCTTCCTTGGATTTTTGGCATGTCCAGTGTCTGCAAAGCTCAGAGAAACAGAGCTCTACCATAGGACCTGAATCCCAGAATGCTCTCCACAGGACCTCAGCTCTTCATTGGTAAGTATTCCAGGATCCACGTAGAGGGCAGTAGCAGAAGAACTGGCCTCCCATTATCAGTTTGGATCTAATTTGGTCAGCTCAGCTCTTCAGTTTACAAGCCAGGGCAAGCCATAAATGCTCTCCCTGTGTGCATCTTCATGGTGTTGGGTTTTTGTTGTTGTTTTTGGGGTGTTGTAGGGTTTTTTTTATATTGGTAGAACAGCATCAACCCAACACAGGTGAGACTGAACCCTTCCCCACCCTGAACACATTCAACTTGTCTGACTCGTCTGTACCTAAGGTATCACAAAAAGAAAAGAGAACTGTTACCCCATATACATGCACTGTGTACCCTAATCAGGAGCTTCCCCACAAGCAAGAGATCCCCAGCATTTAAGGGATCAAGAGCACAAGGGTGGATGCAGTTCAACAAGTCACTACCTACACAACACAGACTCCCAGAGTTACTGGAGTGGCAAGGCACCTCTGGGGATCACCAAGTCCAATCCCCTGCCTAAAAGCAGGGTCCCTCAAAGGAGGCTGCTTAGGGCCATGTCCAGGTGGGTTTTGATGATCTCCAAGAAATGCAGTATTACATATATTTCATACTTACGTAGTGTAATAACACTCATTACAAAAAGGGGGTTGTCCCCCCCCCCTTATGCTTCCATTCATTGTGTTCAATGCTTATATTCTTCAGGAATCTCTTCTGGAGCAGTCATTGACTAGAAATTAACTAGTTTACCTGAGATGATTAAAAAAATATATGAAAGCTTGTATCAGCATACAAATGTTGTGCCACTGTGAGCTATTTAGGTATATGGTGAAAAAAATCTTTCTCAAATTACTCAAGTTTCTAAGACTCTGATCTAGCTAGAAGAATCAAAATAAAAAGCTGATTGAAAACAGCAGAAGGCACTTATTTAATAGAAGGTCTTAGAAAACAAAGTGATGGTCATACCAAATCCATTTAAAGTTGCTCTAAGCAATAATCAGTCACAATACAGATACGAAGTTCTATCTATTAGATTGTCTGAGGATGGCAAGACTAAGGAACACATCAAGACTGTGTCCCTTCCATGGAAAATACATCTTTTTTTAGATTTGTACTCAAATGTGAACTTATTTTTACAAAATAAGGATTGCAGCTGCAATAAAGGTTTTTTTTTTTAACTTTATAAAAGGGCTAAAGTAGATCTATTGTACCTCCCACTAAGAATACCCCCTTAGCTGCTAAAAGAAAGGGCTGACAACAAATTCAGTCAATCATCCTCAGCATTTGAAGTCAGATTAGAAAGACTCAAAAGTTTTTACAATAGGAATACTTTTAGAAAGAGTAGCTTTAGCCTGAGGATCTTATCCTTGTGCTGATGACATATGGTTCTTTTTGTTTGTTTGCAAAATAAACTTCTTCCAAGCATAAGAATTGGATGGTACAAATTCATAGATAAATTTCCTTATCCATAAGTAATTTCTAGTAAGTACATAAATATGCTGATGGATTAAGCCTCTTCTCCAAAATTATAAACAAATAACATGTCTCCTTTGAGGACCTCTTAATTACAAAGAAATTTAACATTGTTGAGTGAACGATCAATGACATATAAAGGAACAAGAACACAAAAAATCTAAAACCACAATAATTTCAACTAAAAGCTGAACTCCAACCGCTATGTTAAAAGGTTGGAATTTAAATTCAAACTTGAAAAGCTGAACTTACACTGTCTTTTAAAAGACCATTAACAGTCAAACCCATTCATATAAAATATGATGCAGCATAAATACCTGCTTCATGTTCATGAACTAAGAAGTATAAAAGAAAATGCAAAAGTAAGCAATTCAGATGTTCTTGAGATTTGTGAGTTGTTTTTTGTGTTGGTTTGTTGGTTGGGTTTTGTTCCTTTTCAAAAAGCTGCCCTTTGGAGAATAGCATAAAAATACCTGTAAACAGAGGTTGATTGTCCAAGCTTTCTAAACTGAATTTTGCTAATTTTCTTTTCTTTAATGTTAAAAAAATGTTCTATTGTTAGACAGTTTTTGGTGAAACACACAAAACTTCTGTCCAAATGCATCACCCAATTTTTGATACAGAACCTCATATACCGCAGAGGAATTAAGGTTTCTTTGTATCTTGTAAGGTCAGTACCACACTGTAATCCAGTAGAAGTCCCTTAATTTTTTCATGGAATTTCTCTCTGTACTGGTTGAAGTGCATAATGCTTTCTGGTTCCTCTTCAAACCAGAACTTGTCAAACTCACAAACTAGATAACCTGTGAAGAAAATAAAACACAGATCTGCAAAAATCACCTCCACAATTTCATGCCTTGATCTAGCCAGTCCTAGAGTGATGATTTCGACTCTCTTCAACCTCTTAAAACTAGGACTGTCCCATCCTGATCTACAGCAAGCTTTAGGATACTGTAATAATGATTACAAAAAGAAATCTGCAAATACTGAGTTTTCAGACTGGAGTATCTAAAATATAGAAAGCCACAGAAATTATCCTTAAATGTATATTTCTGCAGCACAATGTTTAAGCAGCAGGTACATTTCCAATACCTGATGCAGAAGACAAACAGCTTGCTCTGGCTAACGAGAAAAGAGTGGAAATGCACTCCAAAGAGCCCAAACTCAACATTGTGGCTTACCCTGAGTAGTCTGTACTAGAGAAAATATAGATACTTACAGTAAAACTGATGGAAGTGCTCCATCTGTGGCAACCCAGAGACCACGTTGTAGAGATGAGCCTTTAAAGCACCATTCTTGAGCAAGCTGTATGCCATCTCTGTCAGATTGATCCCAACTATGGCATAGGAGTATCTACAAGACAAATCATGGTTTTATGTTATGGACTGAAAGACTTAAAAGCTTCCCTGGCATACTCTGCTTTAGGAGAGCTGTGATAGTCAAAATTTTTCCTGTAATACATTTTGATGAGCTGATTCCAATACCCAGACCATTCCCTGGTGCATCCAACCATGTAAAAGTTATTGTAATACTGAGATGGCAAAGTTAATCAACACTGATTTCAACTTGTTCACTTGAAATCCTTAGATCTGCTGGAATATTAAAAATTGGATGTGAAAAACATTTTTGCAGTGTAAATGGAATGGCTATTTCAACCTGTTGTTCAAGTTGAAAGAATCTCGTTTTCTGTTGCTTGGTATAAAAAGCATTATAACAGAAATTCTTAAACAACAGTTAGTGTTCGTGGAGGAAGGAAAAGTAAAAATTAATTATTTTGTGCCAATTATATACTTATGTAATTGAGCAATAAGTCTCATATATCCTTCTCATGACAGTGCTGCACAGGGTAGTATTTTTTACAATCAAAGTCATGAAGGGCTCCTGTTTTTTGGTAGGTCATCAACTTAACTAGGGGCAAGATGGGTCAGATTATTCTATCTGACCGGTTTGAGAGTTTATGTCCCTCTAAAATTTGCTAAATATTTAAATATGTGAAGTTTTCGAAAAGAAATTTAAAGCTGAACAACAACAAAACACCTATTTTTAAAGGACCTTAAGAGGTAATCTATCCTATCCCAAGAGAGTATCAGTAAGGTGAAAAATAAGTATGAATTTCTAAATCTAATCTATTACAAATACAACTAACTACATCATTAAAGGTGTTTACTGTGTTAAATGAGAATGGTATTTTGAAAAAAAGCCCAGCACTTAGTTCCCAGCTAGAAATTGCTTTCTATGTTTGGTTTCTCATACCTCTCTATTTTAACCCTTTTTTTCATTATTTGATGGAAAAAGCCCACATGTATTTTCCTCTTTACTTTCTGGACATATTTAGCAGTCTTCACATAAATTTTAATATAGAAGCAGCCAGAAAAAATTCTAGAGTGACTTACCCCAGCTTTGGGTGATTTGACCGAGAAAGGATCTGACGAGCTTCATTGGTGTAATGCTTACTAAAATACCTGGCAGTGAAAAATACTATTTTAAATTCTTTGAAAAAAAAAATACTGTGTTAATGTCAACATTAATATCTGTAGCTTTAACCTAAAGGTGAAAACTAGCCTGCAACTGGAAAAAGGCACAAAATGAAAATCAAGGAAAAGGTAGCAAAATAAATTATATTCAGCATGAACTAATACTGTAAAAAAGTTAATCGTTGTAATCTGAACATCAAATACGAAGTTCAACCTAGTCCAAAAGTTAGCTTAGCAAAGATATGGAAACTTGTCTATTTTTCAAGCTTTTGACAAGTTAGGCACAACCTACCAACTTTATCATAATGCAACAAAAAATAAAGGTAAGAAATTGGGCAAATTTCTGTCCCTTCCCTCACTTCTTGTTCTTACCCAACCACATCACATGTTTACAATGTGCAGCCACTAGAAATGATGAATATCCTGCTTTCTATTTGCTTCAAATCAGTTTTTATTAGAAATAGCATTAACTAGAGGAAATCAAGATATTGAAAACCAGTCACAAAAAGAATGAAGAACTTATTTTCACTTACACCAGGTTCACTAAGCCCAGCAGCCCCATTCCTCTGAAGTCTGTTTTAGGATCATCGCCTTGGAAGCCGATGTCACACCACTGTTTGCTGATTCTGGCCTTCAGATTCTCGTGAGGCATCAGCAAATTCCAGAGCTGCACAAATACACTTCCATGTTATGGTGCTCAATAATTCAGAACACTTGCTGCTGCACACTAGAAACCATTTACCAAGGAACGGGGTACAATCTGCATGCTGCTCTTTTCTGTCAGTGGCAATCTGGAGTCGGCTACAATGGCTCACTTCAGCAATTATGAAAGTTATTACATTTAACATTAAATGTGGTAATTTCCCTTCACAGACAAAGATGCTGTATGAATACCAAAGAAACAAAGACTTGTTTCACCTCAGAAGTTAATTTATGCATCATTTTGTAACAGGACAGCTATAAACTGAAATACAAATTCTCAATGAATACGCGTTTAACATGTCAGTGTTGGGGCTTCCATAGCAAGCTGAGATAATTATGAAGTGCTAAGAAAATAGTTTTTATCTTCCAGCATCAAACTATCTTCCTTGATATTGACTGGGAGCAGTAATAAGAAAAAAATAGTGTCTATTTTTTTTTTTAATTTAGTAATTAGTGGTTTACAAAGTTAAACGTGTGAATAAGGTTATGTATCTTTTTAGTAGTGATTCTTCAGTGACCTATCACAGATCTGTTTTTCTACTTATATATTATGTCTGATTTAACACAAAATAATTCCATTGCAAGTAACTCTAGTTTACTTTTGTTTTCTTTGAGGTTTTATTTTAATGTGTCATTTCTATAATGGCTTTGCAGTTTGTAAATAGAAAAGAGGTTTTAATAGGTAAGAATGCTACCAATAAGTTCTTTCAAGATGTTGGACTTGGAGGGGAAAAAAACCAAACAAACAGCACATGTATTTTAAAAATTATTTCACCTCAATTAACTGTTCCTCGTGTTCTTCATTTTCTGAATCATACGGGATCTTCCTTAGGTTTTCCACATTCAAATACAGTTTTTTATAACCTGATATCTGTAGCAAGGATATATGCAAATTTGTCTTAAACCTGAAATAACAACAAAACACCATAGAAAAGTTTTTAAATAGGCCTACTCAGCCGTAAGTTCTAGCCTGAATTACCAGATCAGACCTTTCTTATGTTAATGCTATGTAAACACCAGAATTAGGAAGTGCTTTATGTGTATCTTTACAAACTACAGCATACTGGTTAAGTGCACTGCTACATGGATCTTGCACACTTTAAACATCTCTAGCTGATTCCAGTGCTGCAGTCAGACTCTATTACCTTAAATTATGGAGGGGAAAAAAAAAACCCAAGCTAAAATCTGTTATGACATAAGAAAACTCCATATATCATCATCCTGACCACTGTACCTTCACCTACCCTCAAATTTTTTGTAAGTCTTACAGTCAAACTCTGTCAGAAATACTTATAGTTTCAAAGAATAATTTCATTAGACTTTGAAATTTTGATTATTCCCCATCACTCACTAATTACTTATACAGACGAATGCAAACATTAATCAAACATCAGTATATTCTCTCAAATCTATCTAAGGAATTATATAGTTCTTGTAATCAATCTATTGATTATAGATGTAACTAGTATGATCAATCAATGATCATACTAGTTAGAAATACGGAGTAACAGAAGGGACTTGCAAAACAGAGATACAGTAATGCCAAATCCGCATGAATTAAAGCTTTGCAATTTATTTTCTAGAACTGACGAGGGCATAGCCACACCTTATTTTCAGATTTCATACTGAATACTTGTGTTGAATGGCCCAAATATTGCATCAGGTTAAGCAGCTGGAAGAACATGCAAACAAGTGAGAACAGAGAGAGGTTTCCAAACGCACCCTGTATCCTTCTGTTCAATCTTCTTTTCTTTCATTACATCTCTGACACACTTCTCCACTTCAGCTTCTTCAACATGTACAGCATTTCTTAAAACCTAGGGAGTTAACACAGTAAATGACTTTATGAAGAATGAAGACATAATCTACTTCATTATTATTATTATTATTGCTCAGCTTCTGTATATCTGTTGTGTGAATTATTTATTATAAGAGGAAAAGGGTCAGTTTAAGGAAATTGCTTACAATGCACTGGCTCAAACTGCACATAAAAGATCTGCAATAATTACATGAGAGCATGATTTGTAACTTTGTCAGGCTGTAAACAACAATGTTTACGTAGGAGTTGCATAAAGAATAAATACCAAGCTGGAAGGTTGCTTGGCCTAGGTTCTTGTTTGCTTTCAACTGCAGAATTGAAATATGTTCTTCCTAATCCAACTGAAACAAGTGCAGCCAAGAAAATAATGCTTCAGAATTAGGAGATGGGTGGCTAACAGAGCTGACATTTCAATGAAACAAACATTTGTAGGGACATGGAATTATTTTTGAGAAACTTTAAATAAACCTAGCACACAGAAAACAAAATTCCAGGTTTTCTTCTCTCTGTCCTTTACTCCTCTTCAGTTCTCCGCTCTCAGAAAGTAAATGCATGTGTTATTTTTTTCTGGGATCTGCCTCTGAAAAAAGGTTTTATTACAGTTTCATCTCTAGTATCTCTTACCTTATTTTTTGATGATTCCAGTGAATGTTCTGCAATATGGAAAAAAAATAGCAGATTTCACAGTTACATTGAACTGTTTTAAATAGTTGACAATAAGTGTTCTTGCAGTATATAAGTATTATAAAATTTTACAGTGGTTTTATACACGTAATAAATAAATCAATCTTAAAATGAACAGGCTATCAAGTAATAGAATGTCTTAATTTACATAGATTTTTTTTTAATAACTCTTCAGTGCAATGCAAAAAGTAGATTTGGATTCTTTTTTAAAGCATCAATTACAGGTACAAAACAAAGACAAATCTGAAAAGGTGTCAGGAGAGAAATACATCAATTGATATTTTCCTGTTCTCAGACATTATTTCATGTTTATTACCGACAAATAAGGAAGTACGGTCACTTCCGCAAGTTATTGTAAAACCACAAAAATGTTCACTAGTTTCTCGAATTGCTATTTTAGATCAAAAATCTGCATCAAGCAGAATTGTAAGTTAAATCACGCTTCCTCACCTCCAAAAAAATGCATTTGTGTCTCTTCAGTGTGATTTTTTTAGTAAAGGAAAGTAAAAGCATGTACACAAAGTGATGGGAAGACTCTGGGCGTAAAGGTACGCTTTCTGATTCCCTTCTTGGTGACACTGGAATTTCCTTAGCAAGCAGACAAGGAAGCAACTCTGGCATTGATTTAGAATTCTCACGGGATAGCTGGGATGAAAGGAAGAATTGCAAATGCAGTTCTGGGGATGCACACCAGGTGATGGAAAGCAAGAAGCTCAGAGGGGATTTGATCGCTCCCTACAACCACTGGAAAAGAGGCTGTGGATAGGAGGGGGTGGATCCCTCCTTCTGCCAGGAAACCAGTGACAGGAGGAGAGGAAACATCCTCAGGGAAGGTTTGGGTTGGATAAGAGGGAACATGTCATCACCGAAAGGGCTGTCAAGCACTGATCAGGCTGCCCATACAGTCACCACCACTCCCGGAGAGACACGGTGTAGCGGTGGGTTTGGCAGTGCTGCACTCGATGGTCACGGAGGTGTTTTCCACGCTGGAGGATCCCGTGGAAAATCCGAGGATCCCCACGGCAATGTGGCGGCCCCTGCCCCGGCCCCTCCATTACCTACGCTCAGCGTCCGCCGCGCTCCCGCCTCCGCGCCGCCCAGCAGGCGCTGCAGCTCGCACTTGCCCGTCAGCAGCCGCAGGATCCACTTCAGCCAGAAGCGAAAGTAGCTGCTGTATAGGAACCCCCAGACGTGCGCCCACATCTTCCGCGGGCGGTGGCGCTGCTCCCGCCCCGCCGCTGCCCCCTCGCGGCCGGGCCGCCGCGGCCCCTCAGAGCACGGCGGGCACCGAGCGGGGCCCGGCCGCCCCCCACATCCCGCCGGAAGCCAGCTCCCGACCTGGAAGTGATGGCGGGATCGCGGCGGAAGTGCCGCCTGGGAAGAGGCTTCCTTTTCCCTTTCACCGTGCCCGGTACCGGGCTCGGGCGGTCCTGCTCTCTCGCGCCGGGCCGGGCCGGGCAGCGCTGCCCGCAGACCGGATCGATCGCCCGGTGTGCAGCAAGCCAGAAATGACACACTCGGGAGAGACATCGAGTGTCTGTTTCAGAGTCGCACAACCCTCCGATAATCCACAGATCAAGCGCCCCAACTATCAGAACTTACTATTTATACGTTTTAGCAAACAAAGGAGTTAGGGTTTATTGGCTACAAGTTACACAGTTCTCTCACTAATCAGTACTTTAATGATTCTCTCTCTTCTCATGCTAATTAATCCCATGTTCAGTGTCTCTCTCCTCTCTTTTGTGGGTTTTTGGGGTCGGTGCTCTGTGAGTTGCTCGGGATCGGCCCCTGCCGGAATTACCTGTTACCCTGTTGGAGCACAATTATAGATTTGTCTTCATTTGTTTCTGCCTTATCTTGGGAGTTCTGCCAGATGTCCTTGTGGACTCTAAATTCTGCTTTTTTGGTGTGCACTATGGGACACCACAGTGGTACATCCTTCTTCCCAAGCTTTGTTACCCTCCCCTGCGTCTGAGAACATTGAAGCCTGTCCAGCCCCAAACCATAAGACAAGTTTACCGAAAAGTAATTTGTTTTCCTAACACCTGGACATCACCTAGAGCTTGTTGGGTGCTCTCTGTTTCATGAGTTAAATCTCCACTCTCACTGGTAAGGCTTGAAAGTAGATAAAGATCAAAACACCAGAGGATATTCTTTCTTAAGAAAATTTTTATGTATTCCACATCTTGCAACAGTTGGGCTAGATGATTTTAAGGAATGTGTTGCCATGGATCCTGCCTGCATTTGCTGAATGGAGGTTCAGCCTGAGCGTTCCCTTTAGTTTCAGTCACTACTTCCATTGTATTATAATTTATTGTTTCAGTAAACATGGCTTGAACACAGAATTGTATGCAAAGCTGGGGGTGTTGAAAGGGAGCTGGCAGGCTTGATTGACTGCATTCTGGTATGTTTTTTTGGTGTGTGGAAATTGAAGTAACTTTTACACAAAATCAAAAGCCACACAGCAGGTCTGATGGCCTATGTCTCACAGAGGATTTCAGAGCATGGAACAGCTTATTTGGCATCCTGTCTCTGGGTTCCTTTACTCATAGGGGTGCAGAGTTTCATGTGGGGAAATCACTGATGTGTGAAATTCAATTGTTTGCATATCTTATTCCTACCTTTAAAAACTGTGAGGAGAGGGGGTGCATGTTGTGTGTTAAGAGGCAGTGTAACTGCTTAGGGAGCAATCTGACTTTCAAAGCATTGGAGCATTGCATGAAAATAACCTTGAAAGTATTTATCTCTATTTAAAAGTATTCTTATCTGGTGACAAGATGACATGGTGATTTTATCACATTACCTGTATATAAGTTGTTCCAAGGTAGCAAAACGCCAGGAAATGTATATTAAAAAAATCAAAGATCCAGTGCCTAAGAACTGGTAAAAGAAACTGGAGGAAAGAAACTTGTCTGTATTGCAGGACCTGGGTGTAAACTACAGCTCCCACCTAGTTTGTATATGAAACAACTCTGAGCAAGTATTTGGGGAAAAAAAGATTGTGCCACACTTCCCATCTGACGACTTGGCACAGCTGCTCTGATATTTAAGCATAGCTGGGCTGAAATCTTCTTGTCAGAGGAGTCCCAGCTACAGCAGCAGTAGTAGGGTGTTAGTTTGATATTGGGAAGGCAGAAGAATTGCAACAACGTGAAGAAATGCAAGTGTGGTCAGGTCCTTCCTGACAGTCTTTATGCCCACACATGGATTGCACTGAAGTAGTTCATTAAAAGTAGGAGCTACTGGAATTTTAGGAAGTCCAGCAGGTGCATCCTTAAAGCGTGGGTTTGCACAAACAACACGGAAATTTCTAGCTGATGAGACTTGTTGATTTTTTAATACCAAAATTGAACTGTGCTGCTGCTTCAAGGGTTTCACTTCCCATGGAATCTTTTAAGGGATTAAATAGCTTCATACCAATATGAATATTTTTCATTATATTTATACTTAAACAGAAATTACATTTTGTGTGGAATCTTGAGAACCAAAGTAACTTTTACTGTATGTTTTGGAATTTGTTCCTATTGTGATTTACTGTAACAATACATACACACAGCACAGGATTACTGTTTTCTCAGTTCTCTTTGCTTCCAGTCTCCAGGACTGATGTATAGAGTATCCAATGTTGACAGTACATTGCACAACACTTCTCTGTGATATAATTAGATTTGTTGAGGTAAGCTTGACAGATTTTAAGGTCTTGGTTTAAATTAAGCACTTCTAAAATCTGAGTTTAAAAGATGCAAGTTTTAGTCTTACATTTAATTTTGTTCATATTATGTTTTCTTCACTTTAAATCTGTATTTTAAAGTAAAATCTGTAACCAATTAATTATTTAAAATGTAGCATGCTTTTTTGAGAGTTTTTCCACAAATTTTTGTAAATTGCAAAACAGCAAACGTATTTGATTTTGTACAAATGTTAGCACTTGAATCATGCAGGATGCTTCTGTATCATCATGTTCAGTCAATTAATAAATTATAATAATCAAAAATACCATGCACTAGCTCAAAAGAATTCTACCTTCCTCTTGTGTTCAGTAGTTGCCTTCAGGTCTTACTTTCACAGAGACTTTGTTGAAGTAAGGATCATAACCTGTTTACATTTTAAAATCCCATTTCTTGGGTGACAGCAGGGCAAATAACCAGCAGTAGCAGTTGGATCTGCCTCTAGTCAGAAAACTTTCCATGGCAGCAACTATTATGTATTATTACTGGTAGTTATTCTTTGTTCATGTACCTTTGCAGATGAAGGACATGCAAAATAATCCACTGCTTGGCTCAGCCAGGAGCCTGATTTGGTCAAATATTTATTTTAATGTTTCTTATCTCTACTCTTGCTTACACAGAGATGTGTGAAAACTATACAATATGGAACAATCACCTGGGCAAGAAGAGATATACAGCTAAAAAGCACAAGGACAAGCCTAGGAGCTCTCTCTTGCAGGTAAGGAGAACCAGTCCCCTGAATCACTTGCTTAGTGTTAAATATTGCTGAGGTTACTCAGCAACATGTTCTTCTACAGAGTCTTTTTAAAGATGATCAGTTTGCCAAAAATGCAGAAAGTCTGCTGATGGGAGGTAAAACTGCTCTGAAACAATTAACACCCCCCAACCCTCCCAGCACAACTTATTCCAGTTGTGCACAGTTCTTGAGCATGTGAAATAACATATGGAGAGAGCCCTGGGAGGGAGGTACTGTGGAAGCATGAAGCAGATAAGGGACCCTGTTTGCAAGTAGGTCCAAGGGCAGTGGAAGCTCACGACAGTTTCATTCACGAGATTTCGATTTTTTTTTTTTTGAGGAACACTTAATGCACTACCTCATTGTAAGTTAATGAACTAGTCTGTGAAGTGAGCATCAAGTAAATTGTTACCATAACTCAGCATGGCTGAGTAACTGTATCTGCTGCCTTAATGAGAAACATCAAATGCAGTCAATGGCAGTCTCCACAGACCTTCCCTGCACACTGTGTCAGTTTCTTATTGGTTTCTGGAAATATGTGATAGTCTTGTTTGTTTGTTTTTTTTTTCCTTACTCGTGTTAGATTTCTGTTAATCTTATCTTCAGCAGCCCTCCTGCTTGACTACATCATTTACATGTTCTCTTTGGCTTTATTATTTTACAGATAGAACGCTAACTAATAAAGACATTTTATTCATTATTTGGGGCATACTTAATGCTCATTTGTTCCTCTTAGTTCTAAATCTCTATTTTACTGCAAATGTGCCAAAATCTACATTGACCCTCCATCAAAATTAGTGCCCTGAGCTTTTAGTTTATTAACCAGGAGAGGGAAACGATGATGGGGAGGCAGTAGAAGAGGATTACATCATGATTGCATTGCATCTTATTAGCCAATTATAATATATCCAAAGTGTAGCTTAAAGATTTCTCAGTAAATTTTCAAAGGCACAGAAACAGAAGGTAGAGGGAAGTTTATAACAAATGAGTACAGGACAGGAATAGTGAGGTCTAACTCAAGACTTCACAGTAATTTATGGAGCCACACTGAGATTTTTGGTTCATGTGTGTACTGATGCAGGCTACTAGCAGTCTCCTGCATTTTTAATGAATAATAACATTTATAATTCATAGTAATTAGTAAACAGAGATGTAAATCCATCCATATCATAATTCAAACACAGGAGGGTCATATTAACCTTGCCAGAGCAGCAATATACAGTTTCTGAGGTGTAAAATTTCCAAAAAGGACATACTGTTTTTATTATAAAGAGTGGCACATAAAGGCAGCATTGACATTAGGACTCCAGCACACCTGTGTCTGGACACAACTGTTGTAGGATTCGTCATTGCTTTGCACCACACCCTCACAAATGATTTGGGGGGTTGGCACAAAATGAGGTAAATTGCTAAGTAAGCAAATAGAGAAGAGGAAGGAAGTGATACTGTATTAATAATACAAGCATATTTTTAGAATACAAATTATCTAAAATACTACGTCCTCTGCGTAAATAAGGTAATGAATTATATATGCTAATAATACATTAAGGAAGTAGATAACAGTTTAGATAGCAAAAAGCTTACTGAGAGCTTTTGAGAGGTACCCAAGTCCAGTCTGATTTCTGAAGCTGTCCTTTGCATGTTTGCAGCACAGAACGGGAAACCATACTTTCTTTATCATAGGTGTAGAATGAAAGGTAGATTTGTGAGCAGGTAGAGAACATGTCAAAGCAAAAGCCACTAAATACTTACTAATCAGGTAGAAGAAGGAGGAACATTTTTTCTTATAAAACATAGATGGTTCTATTAGAACGATGTTGCTGCAAATGGTTCCAGGGACCTTGGTAAATAAGGTATCCGTTCCCTTTATAAACTATGTTGTAAAATATGTATTCTAAATGGTAACTAATTTTTTGTTTTCTTAGGGATTGCTGAAGACCCAAAAAGGCAAACAGGTGTGCATGCTTAAATGGGAAGGCACATGTGTGAAGCAAGGTACAATGGCTGAAGTATAATACCCTTACCAGTGTAGAGGTACCAGTGTGCCATTAGACTTTCATCAGGTTAGATTTTGCAGCTGCTTGCCCTCCTTCCTCTTTAAAGGTGAACGGAAGAACGTGGTTTATTTGCCTGATTCTGTGACTGTGCTAAAAGCATGTATTAATTGTACTCAGCTTGGTTTCCTGATACTGTCTTATAAGCAATATGCAAACAAATGCCCCATTGGTTTTAAATAAGCAAAATAATGTTGACCATTACAATGTTGTGCAGAAAAAATTCACATCACGAGAGGCTTATGTCCAAAAAGGAGACAGAGGAGTCCTGTAACTTTATTTGTGAACAAAGGGAGAGGCCATGAGGCATTTCCCATGAGGTCTCTCAGATGGTTGGAGGACACAGCCCCGTTATTATTCTGATTTTCCCAGCCACATCACCCTCTTTCTTTCCCCATTGGCTGAGGTCCTTGGAAGGTACAGACTTCCCCATTCACCTTCTACATCTTCCCCTTAGTGTGGGAAGATGGTTTGTAGGGATAGTGCAGAAGTCAATTTTCCTCAAAGAATTACAGTCGAACTGATTGCAGAGGAGTGGAGACAGCCTTGCCTGCCCAATGAGGATGGGGGTTATAAAAGAGTGAGTTAGCTAGGTGAGAGCAAGTGACAGTTGTAGGTGCAGCTTGAGAACTGGGGTCTGCTGCAGTTTGGGATGGAGTGTGCTGGCTGTGCTGCGAGGAGGAAGGGACATGTGGCCGTGCAAGGGACAGATAAGGTAAGACGATGTTGTGTGAGGGATACACAGGGTTAGGCAGCCGGATAAGGGACAGCATGGGGCTGGCCAGTCATACAGGAGGAAGAAGGGAACTTGCAGAGAGGAGAGAAGGAGTCAGTGCTGTGTGGAGCTGCCTGTAAGAAAAGGAGTCAGAGTTGCCTGAGAGAAGTCCGCTGAGAGAAGGCATGAGAAGTTCTTAATAAAGGATTGATGATGGTGTCAGTCCAGCCCGTCTGATTGCTACACCTTAGTATGCACACAACCACACCCACACCACTCCTTGCATAAAATGGATCTATCAAGTCTATTATTTTTCTCGAAGTTTGGGAATTAAGCATGACCTTGGCTGAGCAGCAGTCTGTGTCAATTAATAACATTTTCTGCAGCTGTTAGTTTCTCCCGTTACTTCCTCATCTACAAGTCTCTCGCCCTATCTACAAGCATATTCACAGCACCGGCTTGTAATCATGTTCGTCTTACTCCTTTCAGTCTTACGCTTTGGGCTTAACAGCGCTTGGCCGAAGTGCCAGTTTTTATCGTGAAAGCAGTCTATGCTTGCCATAGTCAAGAGGATTTTTGGTGTGGGGCTGAGGGCAGGGAAGGGTTCTACTCTACAGTGGGAATTGGTGTAGGCGCTTATGTTTCCCGCGGGAAAGCAGGGTGGCGGGAGGAGCGGGTGCCCGTCCGTGGGGACACCCCGTGGAACGCCGATGTGCCGCGGAGAGCCGTGCGGCCCCGCCCGGCGAGCAGCGAGGCAGGCAGGCCGTGCCCTGGGCGCAGGGGGCGGGCAGGGCAGGGCCGGGCAGCGCGGCGCGGACACGCCCGGCCCGCGGTGCCCGGGCGGTGACGGTGGCGCGGGGGTCGGTGCGGGCAGCGCCCGCGGGAGATGCGGCTGCGGCTCGGGCAGGTGCTGCCGGCGCTGTGCCTCGGCGCTGCCTTCCCCCTGCTGTGGTACGCGGTGTGGCAGGGGAGCCGAGGTGAGAGCGGGGACGGCCGGTCCGTCCGTGCGGGGCCGGGGGCACGGTGGCCGCTGCTGTGCCCCTCTCTCCGGCCGGGGCAGCGAGCCCTGGCTCCCACCCCGCTGCGCCCTCACGGAGCCGCGCCCGGCTCTACCGGGGGCAGCGGGGTCGTGCGGCGGG
>VWZS01000133.1:920989-957839 GCA_013397075.1 Rhabdornis inornatus
GGGTGGCGGCGGGGAGCGCGGCGGGTCCCCCGTCCCCTCCCGGAGCTGCGGAGCCGCTCGGCTCTCCGGGCGTGTTGGGCAAAAGAGGGACCTGTGTGGCCTCGAGGCTCGGCCGCGTGTAAGGCTGAGCGTGCGGGTCTCTCCTCTTCTTCCCCAGGGGTCCTGGCTTAACTGCGCCCAGGCACCAACTTGCGAAACAACTCACAGGGTGCATCCTTGGGCCATACTTACCCTATCATACCACCCTAAATTTAAGAAACATTAAAAGTTTCCTTTTAACTTTTTCCCCCTAACTCTTCTTTTCTCTTTTTTTCCCTCCAACTATTTTTCTAACAAGCACCTTGCATTAAGATGGAAAGAAAAATCTAAACGTGATTGCTGTCACTTTTAAAGTGGCTTTGATTTCATCATCACGGAGGATAAAGTAGCATTGTCCATCCTGTAAATGTATTTGTTCCTCACGTACAGTCACTTATGTGTATTTCCAGGACCAGAATGCAGAGGAAAAAAACTGAATTTATATATTTTATTATTGAACTTTAAAATGATACGCTATCTTTTTAGTAGGTTACATTGGTGGCATGTACCAGATAGATCTATGTAAAGGCATGCCTAAGATTCTGAGCTAATATAGGAAAGATAAAACTGATGGTATTTTCCAAAAGGAAATGAGAAGGTCTTTCCAAATAGTATTTCTGAGACTTGCAGACATGCCTTGTCATGGTTGGGGGGTGGTTGGTTTGGGGTGAGGGAAAGAGAGTGGATCTTTGGGTGCTTGCCACATACACCTTTATAATGGGTTTGTTTTATAGGTGCAGAAGAATTAGAATATACCAATTAATAATTTCTGGGATGAACACAACTTCAGCTAGCAGATAATTTGTTTATATTAATTATTGCTGCAACAAATAAAAGTGGTAGTAGAGATCTTGGTCCCACAATGGTGTATTGAATAGAGTCAAGGCAGTGCTGATCCTCCTGCCTTTTAGGTCAGCTGTATGGTTGTTTATCTTACAACATTTTATGTTTTCTTCAGTGGCACTCCTGCTAGGAGTGGGGAAGGAAAAATTAAGGGTGTGTCTCAGGAGACTAAGATCCAAGAGATGTCAGAATGAAAATGTTTGTCAAATCTGCAGTTACCATTGTGTTGTCTTGTGGCTCATGTTTTGGGACTTCTCATTACTGGCATCACATTTTCATTTAACTTTCTTTTTGTCATTTCTCTGGATGAGGTTCCATACTGGGCTGTTTTCCTTTGGGATTTTATTTGTTTGTGTTTTGTTTAAGCAAGAGGGATAATGTGTGTTGTGGTGTATATGTGTTGTCTTAACTTCTCTTTCCACAGCTGGCTCCTCCTCCACAGTAAACTGAGTAACTAATTCCTCTCAGACGGTATAATTTTCCTAATTACTATTATTATTAGACACTGTTATTTTGCAAACTGTTGACCATTGCCTATGTGAAAATGTAGTCTTTAGACTCCCTTAAGCTTGGTAGATCTCACAAATGTGTAAATAAAATAGTTAATATTATTAACTAAAGGGGAAAGTAGTAGTATGTGGTGAATGACTTTGTATTATGTTTATTTTACTGAAAGTATAGTCTTTGCTCCCAAGGGGTGTTAGAAGACAAGCCTTCTACCCATCCAGGAAACAGCCAGGTGTAGGTAACAACAGGGATTGTTACCTTTTTCTACAGAGAAGAGAAGCATTGGGAGCAAACCCACTACTGCTCTGTTGTTGTCACAGGGTATTTGTTTAAGAAAGTGGTTTGAAATTAATCTTTTGCTCTGGAAACAGGCAGATATCTCTGCTTAGAGGTAATGTTGTTAAACCTCTGTTTTTTTCCTTCTGCGCTGCCGAATTTGCTCTCCATTGTTATATTTGGAGCACGACAGGAACTTCCACTTTTGGTGCATCGCAAAATATGATGTGTGTTTTCTTTTTTAATACCCCTTTTACTTAGCCCATCAGTTGCTGTGAGTACTGTTGCAGCTTCTCAGCTCCCATCTCTTTCCCTCATTTGTCAAATGTTTTCTGGCTCATTTTCTTTCATGCGTTTGTTAAATTTCCCATAACTTTTTTTAACTTGTCTGCTCTGCCTGTTGAAATGTTTAGGCTGCTCTTGGTTTTTGATTACAATATATCACACTAAGCAGCAGTAGTCTGTAGTATTCCTACAGGTATCTGTCTAGCTAATTGTTTCTTGGAAAGCAGTGATTTTGGGATAGTAAATAAGCTTGGTAAAACTGGGACAGGGCACCCAAGCTCAAGACTAGTGGTCTTAAGTACTTATATATAAGAATATATATATTCTTAGAAGTATATTCTTCTTATATATACTTACATAATATAATATTACATAATAGTCCTGTAAAATATTGTTCAGTTTGTCTGCAGTCTCAGAACCTTTCAGCCCTTGAATATTAGAAGTTTAAATCAGATGTTGGCTCCATCGCAATTTCTCTGCAAATAAAAATCAATAGCTTAAGTCAGTGACCTTAAAACGTCTTACAATAATGGTAGTTTGGGAGATTTGAGTTGAAATGTATTTGCTGTCAATGACAACAGTAAATAATTGGCTCTTTGGTGCTGCTTGTGATTATTATGCGCAGCCTGAGTATTGACTTGGAGTTGTGAGACTAAAATCAAGTACGCATAACTCAAACTGGCATAGCAGGGAAGATGCTTCTTCCTCATTCACTTTCAAGATCAGAAGCTACTACAGCCATTAGACTTCAGTTATTCTGGACAATACAGAGTATATTTTAACTATGGTTAGGAAGATGTTTTTATAGTCACTTTTTCCATTGCTTTATAAATATAAGCAAAGGTTTCATACTACGTATTCTGATATTTTTGTGGCCAGAAAAAGAGATAAAAGTAATTGTGGACGCAACTGGTAATGATCAGATCTTCAGCAAAAGATGTGTCTGAAGTTGTGTGGTGATTCCTTCAGCATCCACTGGAGTGCTTGTGAACACAGGCTGCTGTTAGCCAGCACTCAGCTGGGCTGCTGCGTCAATTCCTCTTCCATGTCCTGCATGGCTTTGCTGGGAACTTCTTGGTTTCTCCCCGGGCCCCAAACCAAACCTGTCTGAAACAAACGGTTGGTATCTGAGCATGGGAAAGACTGTTGTTAGGATGATGCAGAGGTTTCTGCTTGTGAAACTGAGTTACAATTCACTTGTTAATTCACCTGACCAAAATTGCTTGTTCTCAGGAAAACACTCTTCGTATAGAGTTCTGAGAAATAGTATACAACTTAGAATATACATAGTGATTTTCTCACACAGTTTTAGCTATTGTTTTCCATGTAAATACTAATCCATTAAAAATAAATCACAGGTATACAAAAAAAAAATAAAGTAGATGTAAGGAGGTAGCAATTTTTTCCCTACTTGAAAAACAGAGGGCAAAACCACATTATAAACTCATTATGAACTACTTAAAGTTTCTTTAGAAGAAACAGTATTCCTGAATAAAAAGAAATTTTGGTGTCTTTGCTGAATACCAGTGACATTTTTGGAAGTCACAGCAACGAGGTAAATTGGATCTTTTTTTTGGCAGTGCTTCTTCAGGTTGCTCTCAAGGGTTACAAGATTAAATCTCTTTGAATTGATTTGTAATGTGTTGCTGCCCTCTTCACCTAAATTTGTGGGATGCTTTGTCCAAGTAAATTAAAAGTAAGTTTTGCCTGGAAGGTAGGACAAGTTGATGTTGAAATATGATGTCACAAGGATCTAGGCACGTCAATATACACATGTTGAGTCAAATGTTGTGAAACTTGAACTTCTTTAGTTATTCCTTTGGGGTGGGATCAACAAGAGAGAAACTGCTCATGTGATTATATTCACAGAAGTATATGTAAGGATTATCAATTCTTTTTAACATCTACATTTTGAATTTGTTCCACAAGTTGAAATACAGTAATGTACATGCTAGTCCAGACAGCATGATTGCACATTTCTTGTATTTCCAGTCATCTTCTGCCTATGCTGTTATGCTTTGTTTCAGCTGTGCAACCAAGTGCAGGTCCCCAGGAGATTCTGTCATTTGTGATGGAGTTTTGTGGGTTTCCTGTCCAGTCCCAACTGGCATACTCTGGCTCAAAGCTTCAATTAACTAGTGGCAAATTGACAGACTTGATAAGGAAGTCTTGAATTACACTGCTCTCACTTCAGCCAATACAGCTTATCCAGATTTCTGAACATGCAGAAGCCAGTCTTCCTGTCTTCTCTAGAACTGCTAGGCTGTGTTTAACCACCACTTTTCCCAGCTGTCTGGTAGGCTACACTTCCCTCCATGTGTACATTTCCTTCCAATGACACTGAGAGCAAACAGAGGTTATTGCACATTCAGGTTTTGTCTCAACATGCAGTTGGGTTGTGGCTGAAATGTACAGTGTGATAAGGAAAGAGTTTCTCAGTCCATCAATTACTTACTCAGTTTCTTTGTGCAGTTCTGCATTTTGGCTTAAAAAAACTTTTCCAACATATGACAGCTACAAATGATTCACTTAAAGCTTAGTATTTACTGGTCCAAAATTTTATATCAAAATTCATGTCCAAGACTTAAAGCCGTGTAGTTGTACTGGCTTCAAAGTGTTTAATTTACTAAATGAAGACTCTGCTGCTTCTTACTGTTCAGGCAGGACTGTGCCTAAAGTGTAGAGGAACAGCCATAAATCTTGAGGTACAAAAAGGAGGCCAGTTATTGTTGGGTTTTGTAGAGAAGGGGATAAAAGGGAGCATTTCAGACCTCTCTTTGTTTGCTGTACAGTGTCTCCCCATAACCTTAAACAAGTGTAGCCATATGACCTTTGTGCTTTCCTAGTGTTGTGCTGAGTCTTGAGGAATAGAGTTTTGTCTAGAAATACCTTAGTCGGTGGCTAGGCATTTAACTAAATGTGTGTAAAATTTAGTTGTTATTGCTACCTCAGGAAGAAAAGTAAAATATTTAAAATACCAGCCAGAACAAAGCAATAGAAATTGCTTAAAGTGAATGAGTACTAACTTAAAACAAAAGTATACCAATTATGGGCAAACACCATGAAACATCTATTCAATTTCTATATTTTTTCACTTATTTTAATAGTATTGCTTTCCTATATGATGGTGTTCTGACTGAATGTTTTAAGACCACTTTTCACTATATTCTAATATAGGAAAAGATGAGTCTAAAATGAGGATTGTTTGCTGACATTTAAGAAAATATTATTAGAGCTTAAGTTGTATTTTCTTTGAAACAACTTTGCTTTTCTATTTTCAGTTAGATACAGTATGTAAATTGTTCAGCAAAAAGTATTCTGTGCCAAACTCAAGACTGAGTCCATGTTCATTAGACAATATTGTGAGATTTTGAAATCCAGTTATTAACTTTTATCTGCCTTTAACTCTGTAAGGTGTGTGTTTGTTTTAACACTGAAAATATTCTGATTCTCTTCCTAGTGTGCTCTGTATGGGAATAGAGGAATCCTCTCTCCCCTTTCGCAAATTGCTGGCACAGTGCTTTTCTTTGATGTCCCTGGGTTAATGCAAAGTGCCTCCACTGCCTCGTAGCTCCTGATGGAGACACTGTCAAAGGCTACTTGATGTCTCTAACATTGTGAAAGACAAAAATAATACTGTGCTGTAAGAATCTAAACAAAATAGTTAAAGGTAATGCATGTTGTTGAATGTAAGTGTTTGCCTAAGAACTCTCTGTTCTGACCTGAGACAGAGGCATTGTTTGGGGAATTTTTTTTCCTTCCTTACTCAGAGAGCACAAAACCTGAGCGTGCAAAGCATGTAACAAGATTCAGAAAGGTATTTCATATTAGATCAGTTATTTGTGCAATGCATGCCTCAGTAGTTTAATATGCCTCATTAACCTGAACAGTGAGCAGTGGTTCCAAGCACAGAGTATGACAAGATCTTTTGCAGTTAGTGTGCTTATATAGTTTTCTTTTAAGGAGGCCATTAACCAAATTTCAGTTTCTAAAGGAAACAGTCTTTAGCTATGATAAGCAATGTAGCTTGAAATCAAGAAATAGGAACAAGATTCACTGCTGGACTTGGAAGTGTTTTCTTCCCTCCTTTCTTCCACTCCAAATTCTCCTTTTATTTTCTTTTCTGTTTGAGTGCTAGGAGGAGATAGTGATGAATTGTTCCACAGCTCTTAGATATTGCCAGAAATCATTGAAAAGACTGGAAGCATTTATGATCATACAGGAAGTATATGTGTGTAGAGCTAAGAGAAATAATCAGTTGGCTTTGAGAATGAGTATTTGCTTTAGAGATTGGTATTGTTTCCAAACAGTTTCAATTTTCAGTGCAGGAGGTTTTATATTTATAAAATGTATCTATTAGGAGATAACATAAGAGGGCATTTAAAACCATTTTACAAGTTGCTGTCTTAGAATTACAGTATCAATAGGTCTATATGCCAAAGTGTAGTTAACAGTCAGAGGAAAGCTACAGTAGAGCTGAAAATTCACTGCAAAAGCTTTTGAGTGCTGTCACTGTGTCTGGGAGGTGGCTGGGTCTGCTTTTGCTCCCATGGCTTGTAGCTAGTGTAGTCCCATTGACTTTTCCTAGAAAGGAAATTCAGTGAAACACTCTCAGCCCATCAGAGTGATTCATCTTCAGCTCACCAAGAGGAGAAGAAGCCTTTACCTAGAATCCCAGAATACGCTTAGATGGAAGGGACCCACAAGTATAATTGAGTCCTACTCCTGGCCCTGCACAGAGTCACATCCTGTGCCTGAGAGTGTTGTTCAAATGCTTCTTGAACTCTGTCAGACTTGGTGCTGTGACCACTTCCTTAGGTATGCCCAAAAATTTAGCTTGTTTGGGTTCTAGCTCTGTAGCCTGATGCTTTGTGACAGATTTTTTTTAATCTAAAATCTATTTCAATCTAGTCTATATTTTTTCATCTGTTTTGATCTTCCATTTGTTTTTTGTTTGTTTTTTTTTAAATTTATCCTCCAATTTTCTTAGGGAAGCCTACTTAATCAAGTCTTGTTGCATGAAGCTGAAATAAGCCAGGTTTCCCCTCCCTTCAGCCATGTTAAATTTATGTTCATAGCTCCATAGTATAACATACTCATAAATATGAATGCCTTTCTTGCAAATCAAAACATTGAGTGTCAAAAATTTTATAAAGCATTCATTTTACGGGATTTTATTTAATATCCTTTAAAATTTTAATGAGGTAAATGATAATACCCATCACATGTTTCTTTTTTTCTATCCACTTTCTTCCTAAATGTTTCAAACTTCAGTCTTCCAATCACCCATTTATTGGTTAAATTAAGGACTTGTGTTTAATGCAGATAAACCCCCCTGTTTATCCAAAATGCAAATTAATTCAGTGTGAAACACCTCTGCAAATCCTCACAGATTTGTGTTACCTCTGCATTTTGCTTGTAGCGTCTTTTACAGATTAGAATCCCTGGGAATTCACTTTTCCAGAGAGACAGTGGTGAGTCCTAGAAAACAAGAGCTGCCACAGATAAAACTTAGCACAACCCACAAATAGAACGGGAGAAGTCTTGAAATAACAGCATTTAACTAGGGAAAAAAACAAACCAACTAAACCACAAGACCAATAAAAGAAGCAGCATTTTAAAACATTTTAAAATGAGGCAGAAATCGCCTTCTACCTTCTTTACTCTCTGCTGCAAAGGACTGATGTTATTGAAGTTTTGCTTTATATTAACCACCTTTAGTAATAGTTCTTAACATACTCCAGACACCTAGTAACTCATAGATGAAGACTGAATGCTTTTAATATCTGTTTTATTCTTAATAGTGTTTGATGCACAAGACAAGCCACTACATAATTATACTTTTCAGTGTGAAAAGGGTTATCATGATTTGTTATTTGGTGAAAAACATGGCACCCTCCCCTGCAATTCAGTCTTTCACTGACTTTTTCCATATTATGGATTTAGTATTCTTGGTTTTGTCTTCTATTTACCTTTACCCAGCTGTGCTGCCTAAACTCTACCTTCTTAATGTTCTTCCAAACTACTGAATACTGATTACTGAATAAACTTTATTATTGTTTATGCACTTTGGTGGTGTAATCTTCTGGACCATCTTCTATTTTTTAACTTCATTCCATCATATAAATCACCTTTTGAAAAAAAAATTACGCTCTTATTGCAGGAAATGACTTAGATGTGAACCAAGACCAGCTGCTGGAACTTCAGCAAAGGCTATTGAATGCTGAAGAGGAAAATAAAAAAAGATCACAAGAACTGAGCAGTGCCCTAGATGAAATTAAACATATAGTGGCAAGAAGAATGAACATGACAAAAAATTACACAGGTTTGTAGGGGTTTTCTTTGGGTTTATTTTTGTTTGTTTGTGTTTTGTTTTTTAGGACACCAACATGTAAAGTTTAGTGATCTGGATTCTTCCCATTGTTTAATTGAACTTTTTAGCTACCTTGCCTTACAGACTGTTGTACATCTTTATCTGCACACTGTAGTTGGATGCAATAGATTGACAGTTTGATTTTGTCACCTAAAATAAATTATGTAGTTGAGCAGGATCTGTCTTCTTCCCTGAGGAGAGAAGGGAAACTAGAAGAGGCATCTCTGTGCTGGAGGCATTTCACAGTGTACCCCAATTCCAGAAAGAGTCTGGGTGTGACTGAAAACCACCATTTAACAATCCTTATTTTCATTCAGTACAGCAGGCTGATAATCAGACTACAATAGAGAATTGGCCAGGACTGTTACAGGGGCAGAAAGAACAAGGTGCATTTCTTCTTTGTATAGTCAGAGTTGTTTCTTCTGTTCTCACCCTGCCAGTTTTTGCCTGTTTATCCAATATTAATTCATTGGGACTGTTCAGACATGCATAAACAAAGGGCTGAGCATTGGCAGGGTGGTGGCTTTAGGAGCTTTAGAGTCAGGTTGTCAACCCCCAGTAACCCCACATACTGTGGGCAGAGTTACTGCCTAATGCACAAAATAGCAGTAAAGGAGGGTGCAAGTTCCCCTTCCCCCTGCTTTTGATTCTTATTGGAGCCAGAGAAATTTCAGAAAGTATTAAATCTGTCAGTTCACAGGCTTTAAAGCAGAAATTTCTTAAAATCACTGAATAATTTTCCTTTTATTTTTACTTACCCTTTTGCTTCCCATTCCAGCCATGTTTTATTATACAACCAAAATTGAAAGGTTTATCGTAGTCAATGGAACTAAACTCCCTTGCCCAATACTTGATAGGTATTGCTTCCAAATACAGAAGAAAAGTCTTGAGAAGTTGTGTAGGTGTTTTCTATGCAGCAAAATTCCACTATATTTAATGGCTTAACAGTATGGAAGGACTCGTGAGTCTCTGTGGGCAGATACATGTGATTGTACAAAACATATACAAATATGTTATACACAAATGTCTGGGCAGATATATATGTTTGTTTGGTTTTTTGTTTTAACTGTTTTTGTAAGGTAGGACATCTCTTTTTAGTCCTAATTTTCAGTGGGGGTATCTTTTAGAAGTTGAAAAACTTAAAATATTGCCCATTCAGTAAGCCTTTCCTTTCGTAATCTAAGGTGAGTGAATAAAGCTGATGATGATTTTTGTAATACTTGTACATAACTTTGAAGGGTGGTACATTTTGGTAGTTATCTTAGATTCATTTTTTGGGCAAAGTAACTTTCCATCCCAGTCAATAAATGTTCTGTTGCTTTCATCATTATTTTAGAGTAGTAGAGAAAAATAAAATAACTACTTTTCTCTTAACTGCTACAGCCTTTTGTTTCTTGGATAGTTTTTAAAGGCCTGTATTTGGTCATTCCTTTTACCACAGGACTTGCTATAAACTGAGAATTTTTGCTTGAGCTGTGAAAAACACCATGTGTTGCTTTTTGGGAAAAGCATTTAAGTTTATTAAGTAGTTAAGAAGGTTATTAATCAGAATCTGTGTTTCAGGTTTTCATTTAAAAATTGTTTGCCAACCATGTAAAAAAAACCCAAAACCAAACAGTTTTTTACTGCTGCCTTTAAAATAACTACTAACTGTGTTTTAAGATGACTCAATCCTGTAAGTGTGCAGACACAGGGAAATACAGATGGTATTCCCAGGATGTTCAAGCTTGGAGCTCTGTACCATCACCTGAGTGGGAAGGAATTGTACTGGGAAACTCTCAATTTATTCTAATGTAATATATATGACATATAATCACTTCTGAGGAATAGTTCTGATTGAATAACCTTGTGGGTGGTAATCTGCCAGTGTTCAGTTGAGTAAAACATGTGAAGAAATAGGCTTCTCTGCTCACTTTTTTATTTTATGTGTATCTCTTGTTTGTTGCCTTTAAGGTGATAGGAAGTGGAAAACTTTCCCCAGAAAACTCCCTGTGCATCTTACAAATGTGTACTATTATCTCCCTCACCTTGAAGAATATGAAGATGCAATTTTCCCAAATGTTATTTTCGGGCAACAGAGAACTGGAGGTAGGAAATAAAGTTTGGCTTCTATTTTCTATATGTTTGTGTTTTTTATTAATTTCTAGCAATGAAGCATATTCAAAAGTTTGGAATGGATTTTCTCCCTTAACTTTCTAATGTTGCCAAACTGAATGAATTTTAATGGCAATAGCAAAAGTACTTTTAAAGTGCCCACCTCTATTTCAAGTCTTTATCTCAAAGTATTCTGAAAACCTTCTGAAATATCAATAAAAATTAATCTTAATTGAAAAACAAGATTTTTTTGTTTGTTTTAATCATATTTTCATATGGCTAAGATGCAGTAGCTGACATTTTTCCCCACAAAATTCATATTGATGAGGAAGCCAAGGTGAATTTTCAATGTAGTTTGCCAATGTGAGAAGCAAAGGAAATGTGATCATTTAAAGTATATTAATATATCTTCAATGTAACTTTTTCATCCACATGAGAAATCAGCTGACACCTGTAGAAGTCCTAATGAATTCCAGTGAACTATCATACAAATTTTAAATGCACTGTCCTAACTGTCCTTTAGGTAAAAGGAACATGCAAAGAAGAAACTAGTCAATTGTTGTGCTGAGTTTTGAAATGTCTTGAAATTTTTACTGTTTTTAAGAGTGACTTTATATGAAGAAACATTAGCAGTGTTTTTGATTTAACTAAAGAAACCCCAAACCTTGGGCCATGCTCATGACAATGGATAACTTTCTACAGCCTACTTATTAGCAGGTGTAGTTGTAGCAGTGTGATCTAGTGTTGTATTTCTCACTGGAGTGCCTGCAGACCAGTGTCACTAATAAGAGTACTCTATGTTTAATCTTCTTTTATTTGTACAGGAAAATCACAATAGCAAGACTGCAGTTTAGTAAGTACAGGTTGACCTTCAGTGTAGAAAATGAAACAAACCCCAAAGGTTTAGCAGGATATGTGCTGGGAAGGAACACTGGCACTTTGGTGTTTTTGAGCTGACAGTGCAATGGAAGTTAAAGTCAGAAGCAAGTCACTAATTGCACCTACTGTTTTATTTCAAACCATTGCTTCCTCACCAGCCTTCTGGGATTTTGGTGAATAGAAATCATCTGCAAGGACTCAGATTCCACAGGTTTACTGAACTATGTTTGACTGCTAATTTAAGTAATGCCCATAGTAAAGAAAATAGAGGCATCCTGCTTGTGATCTAATGATGTAATACAGCGTAAGTTTGCTACTAGTGGAGTCTTTGCCAGAGACAACTTCAGTTCCTTTATTTTTAATAACAGTAACATCTTAGGTTTTTTTCTTATTCATGCATATCAGTGCATATTGGAAACCATTGATGCATATCAATTAAACTGCTCAGGATTGTTGAATTGGGTTCCTTTCTGAAATGCACACCATTCACTTCCTATGAGAACCTGCTCCTGAGAGCAGTGTTGGTTTAACCCTTCCTACTTCTTACTTCCTACTTACTCCTAAGCAAGAGCAAGCACTTATTTTGCAATACTCACTTTTGAATCTCAGTAGCAAACACCTGTGTGTTTTCCAGAGGTAGAGGTATTTCCAAGTTTCAAGTGTAGACCTGGTGTTTATATCACAGCCACAGGTGTCTCTAAATTAAACATAGCTGGAGGTATCTCTCTTTTCAGATAGTAGAGCAAATGCTGTCACAGTGCTAAGGAAATATTAACTGTCACCAAGTTTCATGGTCACATCAAATCAAAATTAAAATGTGATTTCAGTTTCCCTTAACATTACATGGCTTGAGGCATTCTCTCTTTGCAGTGTCCCTGGTGATGGGTATTCCTACAGTGAAAAGGAAAAAACAAAATTACCTGGTTGATACATTGAATTCCCTACTATACCACCTGTCTGAAGAGCAAAAGAAGGACTGCATAATAATCATCTTTATAGCAGAGGTAAGTTTGCATGGAAAGGGGCAGAATGCTGATAGAAAATATGGAGACTTATGTCTAAACCTAATGGTGCAAAATATTATTGGCTTGGCCTTTGGTATTACATTTACCAACACAATTGTTGGATCAGATTTTCCAACATAACCATATGAACTCATTATTTATTTCTGAAAGTAAGGTTTTCTGCTTTCAGAATGAAATATAAGTCGTCCACAGAAAAGTGCCATGGAACCTGAAGAAAGTAAGCTTAGTCTAACAAAAGTTCAAATTATTTATCTGCTGGTTTGATAACATATATCTTGCAAAACTCCACATATTGGAGCCTTCTGCATGTGTTTTGGCATTTCCCATGCAAAAGAAAACTGTTAAGAGCCTTGAATATATTTGTGAAAGTAAAGAGTGCCCAAGTAATATATTAAGGATAATTTTTTTTTGTCACTCAAAATACCTTGATTACATCAGAAACAAAAAGCTGCAGAAGGGAATTAGCTAGTAATTGCACAGTAATTTTACCTGCTAGAAGCTATTATTCAGACTTCATATTTATTCTTCATATTTCTTTGTCCTTCCATAGACAGCATTAAATTCATGTATATGTTCATTAACAGTTACAATTTGCTATCTTTTTGTTATTTAGTCATCACTTTTGCAGGTGTACAAGTGTCAAACAGAGTATAGTTCACTTTAATAAGTTTGGCCATGACTTCCACTTTTCTGTTTGGATCACAGTGATGAGTACAGAGGACCAGTTTTATTGGCTGTAGTTCCTCTCAGCATAGCTTTTAGGAGCTGAACTATGCAGTTGGTATTTCCCAATGAAGAGCCCTGGCAGTGATGCTTTGCCTGGCTGCCATTCAGGTAAACTTTTTATTACAGGGCTTCAAAGGATTCTGTGAGCTTTTAAGGGTCAACTTTTGAAGTTTCCTGCTGTGGAGAGTTCTAATGTGACACTTTGAACAAACAGGAGCTGTGGCTGTAGTAATAGTCCACATCAGCCAATTTTGGATTAAACTGCCATTCTAAGAATTACTCTCCCTTTTCTCCCAACCCAAAAGTCATGTTCTCACAGCTTCCATTTTTTCAGACATGCAGTAAATTGGAGCAGATAACCATGCTGATGTGAGAGGTGATAAGAACATTTTATTATGGGAGGAGGGCGGGTGTGTTCACTGGTCATGAATCCATGCCTTCCTTTTTCCCACAAAGTTTTAAAAGATCAAGGTAAATGTTTACATCATGGCTTAAGCTTGAGTAACTTATTGACTGAGAAGGAGTTTTCAGTTCTGGGTATTTTTTGTTCTTATCACAGTTCTTCATTTTTTTACTTACTACAAATTTAATATATAATTGGTAACAATTATGTATTAAACAATTTGTTTATTTAAAGAAAAAGTCTGAACTAAGTTATTGTGTTGATTTAAGAAATCACATTCATAAAACTTTGTACTCTTAATGTAGTTAACAGATATGTTTGGCACACTAAAACTATTAGTTTTATGGAACAATAATAATGCATGTCCTCAAAATTTCCAAACAAAGAGCTATAAGTTTGTTATATTAGGAAGAAAGCAAATAAAAATTTTAAGTATTGCTGGCTTTAGAATATTTTGCTTAGGTGATTTTTCTCATCAGCCTTAGGCTTCTTTTGTGATTTTTTTGGATGATTAACCCAAAAACAGCTCTTTTTGCTGAGAGTTTTATGTCTGTGCTTTACTGGCATAGCTGAACAGAATTTTAGCCAGAAAATAGCCTGGCCTTCTGCAAGAGCAGTGAAAAACAAAGTGCAGAAATGGCAGCTGGAGAGAGTTGGAAGCCAAGTGTACTACATTGAAAGTTTGGTTGGCTTGAAAAGCCCATACTGTTCCTTAGTAGAAATGCTGCTCTAACATACCATGTTTGTTTGGAAAGAAAATAATTGTTTGCATATATCTAATCCTTACAAAGTATTGTTTAATACAAAAACGAGTGATTTTTAACGAAACACTCTCTTCTTTAGGTGGATGCAGAGTATGTTAACAGTGTTGCAGAAAGTGTTAAAACCAGGTAAGTCCTACAGAGTCTGACACTCAACCACTGGTGTGAACATACTTGGAGCTTTCATGGAAAGAATTAGAACATTTCAACACTGAAATGGAACTGAGGCAAAGGTGCACTCTCAGTATGTGTGCCATAACACACTGTGAAATTGAGAACAGAAGTATGTGTATTAATTTATTTTTCATTTCTTATTTGATAAATATGCTTTAACTAACCAGTCAAGGTCTCAGCTTAAATCTCTGATAATTATTTTCTTGAGCCTGAGTATTTTCCCCATGAAATTAATGACACAATTCATGTACCTGAGGCTCCATGTATGAGGTCCCCACTGACTACACACCCTGCAGTGTAATCTGGCATCTGTCATAAAATCATAGAATTCCTTAGGTTGGAAAACACCTGTAAGATAATAGAGTTCAACCATTAGCCCAGCAATGCCACCACTGAACTATGTCCCCAAATGCCACTACACATCCATATTTTCCCAGATGCCTTTGTTTCCTTCTTTTAACTATTTTTCAGGAAGGCAATAGACTTGGGACAGCAATGAGATTACATTTATAATGTTAAATGCTATTACATGATGGGCAACGTGAGATGGGTCATCTTTGCCCTGCCAAATTAACCTTAGAGATGTCAAATGGAAGCTTGGTTCCCACTGCAGTTCTGCTTGCTCTTATCTTTCTTGAGCAAGATCCCTGGAGGAGTTGACCTTTGCCTCCTCATCTGAGGATTTTTGCACCTCCTCCTTCACTCAAGGGTTTTCTAGACTGTATTTTGTTTTGTGGGTTTCTCTCAGAAGACTTATCATACTGTTATCTAAGTAATATTTTATAATATAAAGATATATATTATTATATATTATATAAAGATTATATTATAGTATAAAGATATTCATCATCTCCTGCCTTCAAAGGGTTTAGCTCAGCTGGGAGTACAAGTGGACAAGGACAAGAGGCATTCCTTCTTGGCACTGCCAAGGTACAATGCCTACAGCAATTTAAACACTCAGATAATTTTAATTACTGCTTTATGGCTTTTGAAAAAATAACTGCAGAGTAGTTGCTTTGTTTAGGTTACACAGTGAGATTGATTTTTTTTTCCCCCCATAATGCAGGTGCTTTGATGTGTTTAATTTTTAGTGTTATCTTTTGTTTACTAATCATAGGAAATGGGAAACTCAGTTTTGAAACCTCTACCTGTTTTGTGTTGGGGTTTTAAAATGTTGTTTGTTTGCTTGGTTTTGTTGGGTTGTTTGGTGGTTTTTGTTTGGATTTTTGGTTGGTTNAAATTGAGAACAGAAGTATGTGTATTAATTTATTTTTCATTTCTTATTTGATAAATATGCTTTAACTAACCAGTCAAGGTCTCAGCTTAAATCTCTGATAATTATTTTCTTGAGCCTGAGTATTTTCCCCATGAAATTAATGACACAATTCATGTACCTGAGGCTCCATGTATGAGGTCCCCACTGACTACACACCCTGCAGTGTAATCTGGCATCTGTCATAAAATCATAGAATTCCTTAGGTTGGAAAACACCTGTAAGATAATAGAGTTCAACCATTAGCCCAGCAATGCCACCACTGAACTATGTCCCCAAATGCCACTACACATCCATATTCCCAGATGCCTTTGTTTCCTTCTTTTAACTATTTTTCAGGAAGGCAATAGACTTGGGACAGCAATGAGATTACATTTATAATGTTAAATGCTATTACATGATGGGCAACGTGAGATGGGTCATCTTTGCCCTGCCAAATTAACCTTAGAGATGTCAAATGGAAGCTTGGTTCCCACTGCAGTTCTGCTTGCTCTTATCTTTCTTGAGCAAGATCCCTGGAGGAGTTGACCTTTGCCTCCTCATCTGAGGATTTTTGCACCTCCTCCTTCACTCAAGGGTTTTCTAGACTGTATTTTGTTTTGTGGGTTTCTCTCAGAAGACTTATCATACTGTTATCTAAGTAATATTTTATAATATAAAGATATATATTATTATATATTATATAAAGATTATATTATAGTATAAAGATATTCATCATCTCCTGCCTTCAAAGGGTTTAGCTCAGCTGGGAGTACAAGTGGACAAGGACAAGAGGCATTCCTTCTTGGCACTGCCAAGGTACAATGCCTACAGCAATTTAAACACTCAGATAATTTTAATTACTGCTTTATGGCTTTTGAAAAAATAACTGCAGAGTAGTTGCTTTGTTTAGGTTACACAGTGAGATTGATTTTTTTTTCCCCCCATAATGCAGGTGCTTTGATGTGTTTAATTTTTAGTGTTATCTTTTGTTTACTAATCATAGGAAATGGGAAACTCAGTTTTGAAACCTCTACCTGTTTTGTGTTGGGGTTTTAAAATGTTGTTTGTTTGCTTGGTTTTGTTGGGTTGTTTGGTGGTTTTTGTTTGGATTTTTGGTTGGTTGTTTTGTGGTTTTTTTGGAGGAAAGGTGAGACTTGACTTCCAGGTTTGGCTCCCAAAGTAGGTTACATTTCTTTTCAGTGTCTCTTTAAATGGAAATTTAATTCTTGGAGCAGACTAGACCCAGACTCCCCATTTTAAACTCCTGCTCTGGGACAGTATAATTTTGCTTAGAAAGTAGAATTAGAGTTGTGGCAAGGGTAAGTAAACTGGGAGCTCTAATGCAAGGGGAAACAGTTGTGTGTTGTTCTAGATAGTGGATTTGGTTGTGAATTACTGCTGCATTTTGGCAACTATCTCAGGATTGTTAGTAAGCATCTACAGATGCAGGAGGGGCAGGATTTCTGAGACACACTTCTCTGCAGTGTTTTCTGAGACTTGGATGAGCTCCTGACCTGTCTGTTCTGATGTTTGTTAAAGATTCCTTCTGGGTTCCAAATCTGCAGTTAGTTTCTTTGGTGGAGTTGTGAATTCCACTTCTGAAGGAGCAGACCTAACTTTGGGAAGCTGCTGTCTGTGGTTGCCTCCAAAAGTGTTTTTGAGGAATGGAGTCTCACTAGGCTTCTCTTCCCAGCTTCCCCAGAGAAGTCCAGTCTGGAGTCCTAGAGGTTATTTCTCCTCCTGCTTCTTATTACCCAGATCTTTCCAACCTGAAGAAAACATTTGGAGATTCTGAGGACCGAGTAAGGTAAGACTGCTATATAAAACCTAAGAACTTTTGCTAAGAGTCTAAAATGGAAAATTCAGAGAAAGTCAGCATTGTTTGAGCTGATAATATTTGTGTTTCAGAGCTAAAGGACCTCATTTGTACTTGCAAAAAAAAATTTACAAGGGGATCTTGAGCAAAGCTATGCTGCACATCAGCTTCGGGGTGAGAGCCAAGGCATCTCCTTTGGGCCTTGACTCTAGGCATCCAACAGGTTTTAGACCAGATGGAAAATGCCAACAAGCAGTAGGCTTCATGATCTGGTCATGAATGAAAAAATAGAAAGATCTTTAAAGTAATTGATGAGGGAGAGTCTCTGTGAACATACAGAGGAAACTCCATGTGGCCCTCTAGCTAACTACTGACAGCTACTGTGGGTTTATTTAATGACCTAACTTTCGGTGATTGTTGACTTTTTATCTACTGTTAATACATCCTTAATGGTGATTTCACTTACTCACATGTCCCAAATCCAGTAAGACAGATTCTAACCTAAAAAAAATGTATTTATTGGAGGAAAGTGATTTTCTTTCAATCAACAATAACTAATTTATTAGAAACCAATGCAATAAGGCAGCAAGAGAGTTGCAGTTTAGACTGGAGGAAATCAGCTAGTATATTTATATATATGTGTATGTATATTAGCTTTATAGATAAACCTTATGTGTTCATACCATAGATCATAAACAAGCTTACATACTTATAATTTAATTTTAGATATTATTAGATTTGGATCAGTTATACTTTTATGTTAATTAAATACAGATAAATTACTCTGTAGTCTTTCAGTCTTGATTATCAAACATTGTCATCCTCTGGTAAAATGAGAGACTGTATAAAATATGTGTTTATCTTTAAACCTGAAAATTAAGGTTATCAACCTGCTCTTGTGCTGTTGCTATGTAAAACCACTTTTTCATCTTTAAATAATCCATGTGTGTTTATTACTCTTCATAAAATGAGTAGAATATTTTAAGTCATTTGACATGAATAACTTGTTAGACGTTTTGTTTCAAGCTCCATTAAGAGAGATCAAATTTTTTTGTTTATTTGATGTTAATTTTTATAGGAAGGTAAAATTATTTACAAATGTTTACATTGATTGTAGAAAAATGCTTTTGCACTTAACAATGGATTAGAATACTCAACCTTACAATTTTATTGTAGAGACAAAAAATGCCGAGCATTAGAAGTTCTTTTATTACAGAAATAACTCTTACAACCCCCTCAAAAAGCTTATCAGAATTTGCTGCTTATGTTTAGGTGGAGAACTAAACAGAATTTGGATTATAGCTTTTTAATGCTATATGCTCAACCTAAGGGAACATTTTATTTACAGGTATGTCCATATTATCATTAAGTAGCAGCAGTACCTCTCTACTGATGATCAGCTTTGGCAATTTTAATTTGTTTCAAAGGCCTCAATAAAACAGCAGTTTATTGTCATTTTCTGTGTATTTTGCTTGTGCTCTTTACAAGCATCCACATATTTCTGTATTTATACACATCTTGCAGCCAGGTACAATTTGATTAAAACCATCTCTACCTTCCTGTCATTTGTAGGGTTGAAGAGCAAGGTAACTGAAGCATAAATAACCCTTATTTGATTAGGCAAAGAAAGTCAGGGTTTAATATCTTTTTACTTACTGCAGCCAGGAAAAGTAGTGGTGGTAGGTCCAGGTTATAGCCCAGATGACAATGAAGTGAAATATCTCAGACAGGGAAACACCAGTAGAGCAATACTGAGATAAGGTCAGCTACAAGTTGGCACAGATCCTTAATTCTCCAGAAGATTTTGTGTTAGCCTTTAAGAAGATCCCCATGCATTTAAGCTTAGCTTTAATCATCATTCTAGATTTGTGCTAATTTGCACTCCATAAAAATCTTATTCACCACCAGAGATTCCAAAATTTATAAGAGCTGTTCAGTCATGGAACAGGTCTGTAATTTAACGTGGCTCAATAATGTCAGCAGTTTTTCTAAAAGCTCAGAACAGTGTTTTGCCTCAGACAAACAGATAAGGACATCACAGGATTTCTGGAAGCAGAAGACTGCAGGACCTGGCATCTCCTACAGTTTTTCTGAGGATTCAACCAAAACACATTTGAGCTGGGCTACTTAATGCTCTTTTCTCAAATGTGGCATTGGTGTTCAGAGTGCAGGTGGACAAACAAAAATGCTGTATTTTGAACAATTATGGTTTAATGGAAAATGAAGTATTTTCCTGAGGCTTTTGTATATTTTTAAGAACATTATCCAAGTTTACTGAGTGCACTAGAGCATCAAGGTGTAGGAAACCCAGTGAAGCAAAATGTTAGGATGCTGCCAGACACTTGATGCCCCTTCCTGTTACCAAGTTATCTAAGCATTCATATTTGTACCACAAGGGCTTACTTTTGTCTTTGTATTTCTAAAGGAATTTGAAAACATGTGTTTTCTTATCTGAGACACTATATAATGACTGAACTGTGTTAAGAACAAAGCCTGGATGGTGGTGGTTTGGTGGGAATTATGTCTGCTTTTGGAATTTTCTCAAAAAGAAACACTACTTTCCTCATACCATTCCTCATACTATTCCTACTATATCCTATTCTTTCTGTGTCAAGCCTGCAGGTACTCCTCTAGCACAGATGCTGGTTTGCCCAAAAACTGCAGGTGAAAAGAATGAACACTTGCTGCCATAAACTTAGTTATGTCCTCCCTCTATTTAGAAGCCTTGTATTAAAGGAAAGCAAACAACTTAAAACTACTTTTCCTCAGCCTGGTACAAGATTTACTTCTGTAATTTTAAACAAAATTTGAGCTAGGTTAGATTTTTATTGAGTTGAGTCAGGAGTAGTATTGATTGGGTGGTTGATGCTAACTCCCAAACCTTGAAAGAAGATTAGCACACATAATTAGTCTTGATGTCTACAGAATGGTTGATGTCATGAGTCAGACAAGATCTTTGCTGAATAAACACTTGTTCTTATTCAGCAAAGATCTTGTCTGACTGAACCAAGATTTAAGTAAGTAGTTTTATGAAGTCCATTGAAGCTAACAGGCTTACACTGGGGATGAACCTTACCCACTGATCAACTTTGCTACATCTTTTTTTTTTTCCCTGAGAGAACTTTGAGGTCCTTGTTTCCACTTCCACTAAACCTCCTGGCATTCACCAGAGACCCTTGAAGCACTTACAATAATTGGATTATAACATAGCTATAAAAGCAGGCAATCCAATCCCAGCCCAATAGTGAGGACATGCATTTTTTATTTCTGTCCAGGTAGACTTAGTTCACTGAAGGAATCAAACACTTCAAATTTGAAAGAAAGACAGAGCACTTCTTAAGTGTTTTCTATTAGCACTGAGATGAAGCAAAATAAACTATTAAATAAATCTAAGTTCCTTCAGTTAAAATCTGTTATCAAGTTCTAACTTGTAGTAGTTACCTGAATTACTGCTATGATTTTATCACCTCATACGGAGGCTGGGAAAACTGTGTATTTATATATTTTATACATATACACACACTAGTAATATACATTGCCAGCAGCACTTGTCTAATGGATTTAAAGCCTGAGCAATAGCTCAGTGAGTTCGCTAGCACTCTTTATATAGATTTTTTTTTTCTTCCCCTCACTAGATTCTAGGTTAGGCCTGCTATTTGGTAGACCTCTTAAAAGGAGCTCTGCAGTTTCTACATATTCATTGTCAGTGAGACAAAAGGTAAAAATACTCTAATAAAATTCAGAAAGTATGAATCTTCCTGTCTAATGCCTAAACTTCCATTGTATTCTTCCACTTATTTGTTACTAGTTCATTTTTACTTCTCTTAGACAAACTGCATAAGAAAAATGGAAACCCATTTGTTACTTATGTAGGAAATATTCATAGTCTTGCTGCAGTGGATAAATATTTTTTTCATTCAAAAGCACTGATGAGTGAAGTTAGCTGTGATTCTGTGTTTTGCTGGCCTTCCCATGGCAATGGGGCAAGTGGACTAGGCAGTTCATATCTTAAACTTCCTGACCCAGCTGTGTGCAGCTGCACAATTTCCTTTGGTAGATAAGAGCATATTGAGAAAATGGGTGGCTTTAAGATGAAGGCAGAAAAAAACTCAAATTGGAATTTTGCTGCAAAGCATTAAACATCCAGCCTAATAAAATGTTGTATAACATACTGAAATAACTGATACTGGAATCTCTAAGCAATGGGAGATGTTCTCCAAAAAGCTGTGCTTTAGTTGAACACAAATTACAGGATTAAATAAATAACTTTTTAATGGCTTGTGCTACATGGGGTGTCAAACTACATACTCCAATAATCACTGTCAGCTTCAGGAAAGATCATCTCAGACTTCAAAATTACTTTCTGTTCATAACCACATTCACAGTCACTTTGCATCACAGCCTCTGTGCTTTTAATCTTTGCTGGTTTTGCACACTTTTCTACAGTGTTTCTCGATATGGTGGCCTCTCTAGGTTTTACTCCAGTCTGCTTTTCATTCCTTTTTGGTGCCCCTCAATTTCTCATTGAGGATTCTCCAAAACCTTCTTTGATTCTTTGCTGTTCTCCCTTTACATCTTGCTCCTGGCTAATCCTCTAAACTCATTAAATTTTATACCAGATTTCTTGTAAATTGATGTTTGAAGGTTTTTTGTTTTTGTTGTTCTCTTCTGCATAACTGTGAACTCAATCCCCAGACCTCAGAATCTCTTAAGAAGCATTCATCTTGATCTGTTTGTCTCTGTCTATTTTTTATCTTACCATCAGCAAAAGCTGACAGGGTCAAAACAGCTCCTTTCATCTCACCTTTCTAACTTTATTCTACGTACTCTTGGGTTCGCTGTTGCCAACACATTGCTTGTCAGCCAGCCCTACACTTGTAACGATGCCCAAATTCAGTTAAAACCTGTGGGCCTGATCTCTCAAGCTCTTGATGATGACTGCTGCATTGGTTGAAGACAGAAAAACAGCAGGAAATCATGTTTTGTTTGTTTGTTTTTCCTCAAAGGATTAATTTTCTAGCTATTTAGCTTTCTGAAGCTGGTTACAGTGAATACAGCAGTTAGAATAAATTACTGTATGATTACGCTACACCCCAGCAATATTTTCCTGAAGTCTTAGCCTCCTCTTCCTGTGTTTTTACACCCATACTGAATTCAAACCATGAATTACCTGCTCCTTAATTATTTCTGGAACACATTTATTTCCTTTGTGTCATTGCCTCCAACCTCCTTCTCTGGATTTGTAATCCTCAGCTTTAGTAGCAGGAACAGCTTCTGACTTTTCAGATGCCCAGTTCTTGTCTGAAAGCCAGGTGAAAATGAAGCCAATGCCTTTCCTATTTCCTTGATGGATATCAGTCTCCTCTTCCAAGTACCCTTTAGCTGGATCTCCTGCTGCACTCTGTGCTGGCCTTCACAACATCTTTGAAAGCTCTATGTATTCCTTCCTTCAGTGTGATTCACAGAGCACAGCCCTTCATTACCAGTATTCCCTGGAACAACTTGCTTTCTGCTGGCATCTCAGCAATCACCCACAGTCCTTCTCAGTCACCTTGTATGAATGACAAAGTCTGCCCAGGCTGCCAGAACCTTTCCTTTCAGACATTTTGCTCCTGTTGCTTATCAATGCTTATACAACCTAAGAACAAACTGTTTATTGTTGTCCTCCTTAACCTCTTGTGTTTTTGCTTAATATTTTCTTCTAAGTGAGATTTCTTTAAGGCAGGGAGTCCTCCTTCATCAGAAAGGGAGAAGCACCCACGGTGTTATGGTCACTCCTGTAGATAATTACTTAATGAGTGATACTAAACCAGAGATATATGTAGAAGCTAAACAGCAATCCACTGTAATTTAGCACAGCTTCAGTACACGCAGTGCAGCAGTTAAACACACCAGTTTTTATTTGCATGTAGCAATGTCACCACCCTTTCTGCAAGCAATAAAATCACTGCTTGCCTTCTCTTTTTCTGTTGCATTTTCCCCCCAGCTGGAAGATGATATTATAGCCAAACCTGATTTTATTGAAAGTATAAAAAGCTTTGCTGCTCAGCAATCCCAAGATTGGATGGTTCTCGAGTTCTCACAACTTGGATTTATTGGTAAGTATTAAGACCTCAGCAGGATCAGCTGGATTTGGAGCTGTGGAGATCAAAAAGGTCTCATTCAGAATTACACCTCAGAGCGTGGAAGAACTTGCATATCAAAACTTCCTCAGCTCTTCAGGAAACATTCTACTGAAAATAGTTGACTTTCTGTTCTCTTTAAAACTGTCTTTTTAATAGATAGTGTCTTCAGCACAGAATCTATAAGTGAGTGCCCATAAGGAGGAAGTTGTTCCACCTCAGGGAATTATACGCCCCTGTAATGTGTAGTTCTCTTTTCAAGAATGGAGTTTGAACAACCTATTAAAAAAAAACCAAACAACTTCCTTTTCTTTGTGGAGGAGAATATGCATCCCTATCATAGGGCTGGATGACCAGCAACTCTTCAAAGCCAGATTCTATGTGAAGTTTTTCATTAAATATCATAATTTCATTCATATGTGCAAGGCTGGTGTGATACTTAAATGTTTATTTAAATAAACTACATTTAAACATAAAGCTGATGATTCTCGCATATCAATAAAAATATAACTTCTTGTCTTGCTTTCAGGAAAATTGTTTAAATCAGAAGACTTACCACTCATAGTGGAATTTTTCCTCATGTTCTATAAGGATAAGCCCATAGACTGGCTTATAGACCACCTGCTGTGGGTTAAAGTGTGCAATCCAGAAAAGGACGCAGTAAGTATGAGTTTATTTATGAACATAAGTAACATTCAAACACTCTCAGTGACAATATTTATTTTCAAAAAGTGAAATATAAATCTCTCAAACTGGACTTACTTCAGACTGATCAGAGTTTCTGCTCCTTCTTGGGTTTTAGGGTTCAGGAGTTTTAACTGGTGCAGCCACTTCCTGCTCCAGGATTTGCACGTGTTACTTTTGTGTTGATAAAGGAGCAAGAGGAAACAGACAAGAGTTGTGCAGAGCAGAAGATTAAGGGGAGTGGAACAAACAAGCTTCAAGTTTTATCCTGTAGCATAAGTGACTTCTGGGGATAGCAGAAGATCCCTGCTTTTAGACTTAGTAATGCCCTGCAGAGTCTCCAGACCCACTTCACATAGATAGGAGCAAGCTTTTAAATCTTGCTCTATGAGTTAGGCCAGCTCAAAGGAGTTGAAGTGAGCCTTGAGAAATTAATTTAAGTTCTTGCCTGCCTGTGAAGTCAGATTAAAAACCAGATGCTGTTATGTTAACATCACCCATTTCAGATCTACCATGTGCCAACTTCCATCCAATAGATGAAATACTTAATGGCTGTTCCATCTTCTAAGACGTGATTTCTACCTAAAATGAAGCTGTGTTCCTAAAAGTCAGGCAGGCAGCTTGTGGAAGTCTGCTCTGACCAAGCCAAAGCAGAGTAGTGTCCACAATTTTCTACTGAGTTTCACTTCTGCATCTGCAATTTCAATTGCTGTGGGTAGCAAAAACCTACTGAGACAGATCAGTCTCACATGGCCCTTGGGTGGGAATGTCCAGTGGCATGACCTGCTGGGACTATTCATGAGAATGCAGAAAATGGAGACTGGGAGAAGGCTGGGGATCCTAGCTATGGTAACTTCTCTGTTTGACAGGTTAAAGCAGTGAACTTTCCTATAGGCACCAGAGAAGGCAAGCTGACAGCTCCTCACACTTCCTCCTTTCCAACCAAGAGTGTCACAAGGTGATCACACACTGTGTTGCACAGGAGGGTCAGCAGAGCACTTGTGTGTGGTTTCTATGTGCCATCCTGTGGTGATGGATGTTTGGCATGGTTTTATGTAGAATCCTAGAATGGTTTGGGTTGGAAAGGACTTTAAAGACCATCTCATTCCAACCCTATGCCATGGGCAGGGACACCTTCCACTAGACCAGATTGCCCAGAGCCCCATCCAACCTGGCCTTGAACATCTCCAGGGGTGATCCACAGCTTCCCTGGACAACCTGTTTCTGTGCCTCACCATCCTCACAGGAAAGAACTTCCTCCTAATAGCTAATCCAAACCCACTCTCTTTTAGCTGGAATCCATTCCTTCCTGTCCTGTCACTCCTGTAAAAAGCCTCTCTCTGTGTTCCTGGAAGGCTGCAATTCTCAAAACCTTCTTTTCTGCAGCCTGAACAATCTCAATTCTCTCAGCCTTTGCTCAAAGGAGAGGTGCTCCAGCCCTCTGATCACCTTGGTGGTCTCCTTTGGAGTCACTCCAACAGGTCCATGTGCTCCCTGTGCTGGGAGCCCAGAGCTGATGCAGCACTGCAGGTGGGCTCTCACCAGAGCAGAGCAGCAGAGGGGCAGAATCCCCTCCCTCCCCTGCTGCCCACGGGGCTCTGGATGCAGCCCAAGACTCTGCTCTCTGAGCAGAGTGCACATTGCTGGGTCATGTCCAGCCTCTCCACCAGCAGCCCCAAGTCCTTCTGGGCAGGGCTGCTCTCCATCTGCTCATCCCCAGCCTGGATTGATACTTGGAGGTTGCTCTGACCCAGGTGCAGCTCCTTGCACTTGGTCTTTTTAAACCTCATGAGATTCCCATGGGCCCACTTCTCAACCTTGTCCAAGTTTTCAGCCTGGACTGACTATTAACACACCAAGGTTCAGCTACATTTGCTCACCAAGTTGGAAAAGAGCCATCAGATCTCTGCATGGTTCAGAAACTTTGTCATGCTTGCCTCCTATGAACCATCATTCACTGCCCGGGTCCCCAGCACCAAAAACAGCCATGGACCTGTTAGAGCAGGTGGAGAGGCCACAGAAATGATCAGGGGGCTGGAGACAGGCTGAAAGAGTCATAGCTCTTCAGACTGAAGAAGAGAAAGCTTCAGGGGAGACCATACAGCACCTTCCAGTACCTAAAGAAAGCTTGTAGGAAAGAGGGAGAAAGTCTTTTTATGTGTTGTGACAAGGGCCAACCGTCCTAAACTGAAAGAGGGGTATGCTTAGATTGGATATAAGGAAAACATTTTTTATGGTAAGGGCGGTGAGTCACTGGCACAGGTTGCCCAGGAAAGGTGTGGATGCCACATCCAGTGTTTCTGACGAGGCTGGATGGGGCTCTGAGCAACCTGGTTTAGTGGAAGCCTGTCCACGGCAGGGGAGCCAGAACAAGATGATCTTTACAGGTCACTTTGAACCCAACCATTCTGTGTTTTTGTGCAGTGGCCTGTGTCTATCAGGCACAGTGGGAACTGCAGGCTGCAAGGGTGGAAGCCCTGACTCAACAAGCAGCCTTATCTCAGTTTCTGCAGAAAAGACTACACCAGCCTCATGCCACTGATTATTCTCAGCTGCTGCCAGAAGCAGCTCTTTTGGTAGTGCTGCCATAGCATAAAACAAGACCTTATTGCAGGGGATACGTTGCAAACCCTCTCAGTAGAAAGATCACAAATTTATTTTCTTAAAATGATTTCTTCTTTACTGAAGTATAGTGTGCCTTTCAGAGAAACAGCTGCCAGTAAATCAGTTTGCACACAATGTTTTGTGGTTTCACATTGTTTTGCTGAACATCTGCTGTGGACAAAAATAAAGACTTAGTTTTTTTAACAGTTTTCCAGGGTGTTTTGAACTTTCAATTAGTACTCCTGTGGAAACCATAAATCCATCATGAGTTTTGATGGTTTTAAGCCAGCTTTAAGAAGACTTAATCACTTCTGGCTTTAGAAGGCATTGATATAGTTAATGTAACATTTTTCTTTTATAGAACTGAAAGCACTTGATGGAAGAGGTAAGCACATTATCCTCTCAAATTTTAAGGTATGAGACCTGGGATATAGAAAAGTTAAATGACCTCCCAAACTCATATAATAATACTCTGTGGCAGCACCAAAAGTACAACCCAGGGAGTCTCATTTTAGCTTTTTGCTTTGTTCCTTGCCATTATGCTTCATTGTTGTATTAATTACTGTGGCATGTTTGTGTCATTGTATCAAACTACAATGCTCTATATATACAAAGAAAAAAATTACATTTAAAGAAGTAGTTTGCTATCATTCAAAGATCAAGAAACTCCAAAATTAGTACCAATTACAGTTATTTAATTCCTTGATATATGTCATGTCCCAGGTGTAGTAAACTGGAAGATTGTGGTTGAAACACAGTATTTAATGACTTTATCTAATTATGCTGTAAAAGATCCATAACTTATAATACATTTAAAGCCTCTCAAACACAACAGAAAGAGGCAAAATTATGAAGATTGAAATGTAACCAGAATCTATTTTAAGAAGGTCAGTTTTGGTCAAAATAGTTTAGTTAGAATGATATGGCAAGGCTAAGAGTTGAAATAAAGTTTGCCAGAAACAGCTGTTTCAATCAGTTTCAGATTTGAGTCCATTTTTGTCACCCTGAGATGTGATTCATCACATACTGTGCAGAAATCCCTGAATTACTGGTGGTTGAGCCTTCAAAACTAAATAACAGCATGAGTGGAATTCTGAGTTTGGTCTAGAAACAGTGTATGTGACATAAGGTGGCTGTTAATTTAAGGATTACTCCTTTAAAGATGGATTAAAAATTATGACCTGTACCCTTAACTACATAATGAAATTGCCTTATGGAACATAGTTTGTCTCTCCTTGGTTAAATAATGTTTCACTCCCTTTTACTTTCTTTCCAGACACAGTGCGAAATGGAAAAGTCAAAGTTACGTATCCGTGCTAAGCCATCTCTCTTTCAGCATATGGGAATTTATTCATCATTGGCTGGGAAGATACAGAATTTGAAAGTAAGAATAAGAAATTATTGCCATATTTTTACATTATATGCTTGTGTTCTGACTTATTTCTCAAATGAGTTTCAAGGACCACATCTTTGGCATTAGATGGCATTTCCATATCCAATTATGTTGTTTTACAGATTTGGTAGAGAATTTTGATCTGGCATCTAAGCTGGAGGTGGAGTACTGCTCCTGCACAAACACCTTTGAATCTCTCACCTGAACAGCAGCATTTCATGGCATGTAGGAACCCTCTTCACACAAGGTTTCACATGCTCTGCTCCATGCAAACAAAGCCATGATGGTTTGTTTTGGCTGAGCAGTTCACATTCCCAATATGAGGGATAATTAGGAAGGTATATTGGTGGGTCAGAGGTGTGATTAACTTGACAGGTACAGATTTTTAGGAAGAGTTCAGAGGGCAAACCACATATCTGATAAGGAGATGAGCAATGAAGACTTCAGGAATGAGAAATGATGAATTAGACTTCAGGAATCTCCTGATGGTGCCATCTAGACTAGTGAAAAGGTTTCTCAGTTGGATCAGACTGGAGATTCACATAGCCTTTAGCAGAGCCCAGCAATCACATGTTCTGGCAAAAGGCATCCTAGACAACTATGAAATAGCCTCCTGTGAAGATTTTTATTTTTAAATCTTGGCAGCTAAGAAACAATCAGTGCAGCTCTGTCTGCAAATTGTAACATTGAGTCCCAGTGATTACACTGAAATTAATATTATATACCTATTAAAAACAGATTGATATTTTTTGACACTGAGGTGATTATTTTCTGGAACAGCTTCCTGTAATAATTACAGATATAAGTGCACCTTTTTTTCCATTGTATGAGTAAAATAATATTTCTTTATATCAACAGGATAAAGATTTTGGAAAAAATCTGCTACATAAAGCACATAATAATCCACCTGCAAAAGTGGATACAAGCCTAAGAATATACCAGCAGTATACCTTGGAAAAAGTTTATAAAGGACAAGACTGTTTTTGGGCTTCAGCTCCAGTGGCAGGTGACTACATCAGGTTCACATTTTTAAATCCACTAGAAGTTGAAAAGTAAGTATTACATGATATGGAACATGGAAACCTACATATTTCCTGTTTGGAAATGCTGGAGTCTGTTTGCAATTATAAGTGCCTAACTGTTTGCATAAACCTTGCTACTGACAAAAAATGCATAATTTGCTATTTATCTGCTCTTCTTCTTGAACTCCCCTCCTGAAGTACATTTCTTCATTGGTAACTAGAGAGCTTCTTAATTTTTTTGCTATTATTGTTATTCCTTCAGGTAAATATTTTACACTCTCTCATGATAGTTCTCAAAGGAATTTGTTTTTAACTGATGAATTTCATCAATGGTGTCAGTGAAAGCTTTTTTTGTGTAGTTGCCAACAGAAAGGCTGTTTGTATGATGTCAAGTCTATCTCCACCCAGTGAGCTGCAGTGAATGACAGTTGTTAAAATAAACACTGGTGTTCTGTATTAATTAACTGGTTAATGCTTTATGAAACGTGGGTAGGCTGTAGTTTTGCATGTTCCTGTTACTGGGAAGATGCATTGCATGAAGCTAACTTACATATGGCATTGTCTGATGACTGATGCCTTGAGAGGCTGCCTAGAGCAGAGGCTGGACAGTGTTAAAGGAATAAAGCAGGTATTTATTAAAAGGCCTTTAAAGGATACACCTTGGGCAGTACAAGAGCCCAGCTGTGGCTACACCCAAGATGGACTCTGAGTCACGAGTTTTCACACTTCTATAAGTTTTGGTCCATTTACATATTGGGGTTAATTGTCTAATTACAGCTCCAGGTTATGGACTCTCATCCTCCCAGTTTGCTCTCCTCAGTTCACTGTTGTTTACACTTTTTGGGCCCGAAGCTGCAGTGGTGTCCTTCGTTCTTGGGCTGGAAAACGATTGTTTTGTCTAACTAAACTGTGAAGAGAGCTTGCTAACACTTTATATGAAGTTCAGAGTTATACAGCAATGCAGTACAGAATCTAGAAAATGTGAAAGCTAAAACTTAAGGCATCGGTCCCAGCCCCATTACATTGCTAGTCTGTGAAAATGTATGGTCAATCCTATAATATTTGGTGGTTTTAAGCCCTGAATATTTGGTATCAGAGGAGAGAGTTTGATGATTGAAATTCTCTTAGTTCTTTTTGGATCTAAAACCCTAAGAACTCTTAATGCCAGAAATTTAAAACCAAACAGGGATTTTTATTCTTCGATGTTTTTGCTTGGATTCTTGTTTGGTCAATGCTCTTGCTTATTGGCTATAAAGGAAATTGTTTAGAAGCAACTGAGTTGAGCAGTATTGATAAAAAAGGAGAATTCTCCTGGCATGTAGTATATGGCCAAGTAGAAACAGAAATTTTTGCTGTCACTCACCTTCCAGAAGCCCGTTCCACTTCAGTCTTACAATTATAGGAACAGATCAGAGGGCAGATCTTCCTTAGCCATTCAAACATGAGAAATTAATTTATTTGGAACTTGAGCACTAAAAAGGGGCAACAATTGCATTTGTGGTCCCAGAGAAAGATGGTTTAAATATTTGTTCTATTTAAAATAAAAATACTATATTATGGTTTGGTTTATAGTTTCAAGGCCGATTTCTGTTCTCTATAACCCAAAATAGATAAAGAAAAGGAAAAGAAATCTTTCCTTCAAAACTGGAAAGAATTACTTCCTTAGAACTCTTCTAAAGTATAAAATACCTGGAAATAATACACCTTTATCATCAGGTACTTGTTCAAAAGTGGAAACATGGAGCACCCTGGTGACAAACTGTTTAACACTACTGTGGAAGTCTTGCCAGCTGATGTAAGTCTCTCATTTAGAACCATATTTCATTTTCAAAATGATATTCAGCATAAAATGTCATACCCTAGAAAATACATCTTGAAATTTTATTGTTTTATTTATTACAGGAAACACTAAGAAAAGAATTGGTTGCTAATGGAAGTAAATTTAACTACCCAGCAACCAAAGACGGATATTTAAAAATAGGTAAATTGTTCATTGTCACTTCAAAACCAGAAATTTTGTTCCTATGTATGAAATGTATCTAAAAGATTTCATTAACTCTGTGAGAAATTCAACATTCCAAGGTGAACTAGTAAGGAAAATAAACCCTTTGCATTACTGCACATTGCAGTGTATGGTGTTTGACCAATGACTCTCCTATTTTGGTTTAAATATGAGTGGTAAAAGCCAAGACATCTAATTAGAAGGAGAACTAATTACAGCACTGCAAAGGGTTTGCATGGCAAGGTTTTGGTAGTTGGGGCAGGGGGGTGGGAGGAAACTACAGGGATGGCTTCAGTGAAAAGCTTCCAGAAGCTTCCCTTATGTCCAGAGGAGCCAGTGGCAGCCAGCTCCAGGACAGACCCACAACTGGCCAAGGCTGAATCCATCAGTGACAGGAGTATTGTGGGATAACATATTTAATAAAGGGGGCAGAAAAGCTCTGTGTAACAGCAATTGTAGCTGGAGACAGGAGGGAGAATACATAAGAGAAAAAACTCTGCAGACACCAAGGTGAGTGAAGAAGGAGGGGGAGGATGCCATTCTGATTCCCCTGAGAAGGAAGGAGCAGAGACAACATGTGATGAACTGACCATGACCCCCATTCCCTGTCCCCTTGCACACCCTGGGTTAAGGACATAGAAAAATCAAGGTTAGCCCAAGAAGGGAGGGTTCTTACTATTTGGTTTTATTTCTCATTACCGTACTCATTATTTAAATTAATAAATATTTTTTTTTCCTAAGTCAAGTCTGGCTTGCCCATGACAATAATTTGTGACGGATTGATCTCTCCTTGTCCTTATTGTAACCCACAAGTCTTTTCCAAAACGTGTGTTCCCGAACGTGTTCCTGGGTTTAATTTATAGTTTGTAATTTAGAGCTTTTTCACAAGTTTGCTTGGAAGTGTATTTAATTCTAATAAAAGTTCCTATGGGTCTTGTGTGTTTTTGTTTTTTTTTTGTTAAGGGGCTTTTGAAAATGGCATTGCAGAAGGCAACATCAATCAGTCAATAGGAAGAATACAGGCTATTCGTTTATCAGTCAGTTCTGATTCTCCAGTCTGGGCAATACTGAGTGAGGTAAGCATGTCAATAAAAGCCTTTTTTAAATTATTCATTATTAAATGAACTTTGGTTCTTCCAATCATATAGTATTGTTAATCATTCATCTTATTGAATTTCGAATAGGATTTTGTGTGGAAATACACAAGAGAAGAATTATATTAATTATTTTCAGTAGAGAAGTTAAACGTACTTCATTGAAAGTGCTGGAAATGCTCAAATGGGATGATTCTCCAGTTTTGCAATGCTGTAACTGTAGTTGCTAGGACTTGGGTTTTGACAAACAAAGCTCTCTTCAGTCACCATCTTGGATATTAATTACATTATGTCAGCATTTTCAGATGAACCTCTGATTTTTTGATTCTTCCAATTTTTTCCCAAGTGTTTAAATGTCAGTAAGTCCATAAATAGAAAATACTCAGCAGAAGTCACAGAAGAGAATTACTAGAGCCTTAAACCCTAGCCATAGCTGGAAGAAGGGAAAAACTAATGTCATAGGCAAAGCTCCTGCAAATTTTAGAAAATAATAATTTGGTTTTTTTCCAGGTACTTATCAAGACATCTGAAAACTGAAAAAAATACATTTTTGGTGTGTCACTTGTTATATATTGCTTGAAAACAAGGCTGGCTACAAAGGAAAAAAAAAAGGGCTGGGTCAAAAGATCAATTCCACACCCATTTAATTATTAATACCCTGTGTTAGGAAAGAGTTGAGCTAAATCTTAGGTCTTTATATGACAAGGTATATAAAAAGAACATTAGTAATTTCTATAAAATGTTCTGAGTAACATGTCATATATAAAAATCTCACCTTAGTTTGGCAACATTAAATAGATATCATTATTATAAACAATTGATAAGGCATTACAGCCTGCCTCAGGGACTAAAACATAAAGGTATAAAAGTTTCACAAGAAATAAAAATACAGACTTTTTTGAAAAATATTAAGGACACGGCATTCAACTCCATTAAAAACACCGGTCAATTTCATAGGGAAATAAGAACTGAAGGAAAGGTTGTCAATATTCATTGCAAGTATTTAAAGTAGTTCTCAGGAACAACTTAATGTTATGAAAATTGATCTCAAACTTAATATAAATGTGTTTCAGCCTTAATGTAGCATAAGTTATGTTAAATATTTTTTTAAATGAGAAGTGCCTATAAATTACAATTTGAATAACTTGAAACTTAGGTATATTTTGGAAGATTCTAAAACTTCCGAGTGAATTGTGCATTGAATTAATTACAGGAAGCAAGGGTATTATGTGTAACTGTATTTTTGTAGAAAAAAAATCTGTTTAAATAAAATTTTGGGTCCTCAAATTAGGTAATCAGTGTGTACTGGTATTTCAATCCTTGTCACAAGTTCAAATTCAACATAAATTTGAAAATAAAAAGCAAACCACAGTAATCTCATTTGAAAAGTTTTTGGGAAACGACAATCTACTTTGGACATCTACCTGTTAATGGGCAGAATTATGGTATCACTTCCTTAGCACGTGAAGCACGACTGCACCCTCACTCCCCTGCACAGGCATTGCATCCTGACAGCAGGAAATAAACTGCCATATGTGGATTTGTATCGGAATGGGTTACATTAATGTAAAGTTGTATTCCTAATGCCACAGTGTTTTTCATCTGGAATGAGACGGAATTCATTTTTTTTACATTAAAACAGTTCAGAAGAGTGGTTTTTTCAAAGACAACCTCTAGTAATATTTTCATAATATTGCTTAGAGATTAACTGTTTATTTATTTTACTTTATTTGTTTAGACTTTTATGTACAGGATTGTTTATATACTGTGGTGCTATATATATGTGCATGTAGATATATGTACATACACATATTGGACCACATATTGCAGCCTTCATATTAGGTTAGGAGTTTAATGCCAGTTAAGAATTAGTGTAGTAATCCAGTAATGCTTAGAGGTATCCTGGGAGACACCTTTGTCCCTCAGCACTCACAGTGAAAACATAAAACCTTTTTTTGCCATTGCTTTCACTGCAACAGATTCACTGCTGAGAGTAGTGTCTGCATTCAGGGTGCCTTACATTCACCTGTTACAGAGCAGTGTCACTAAGGATGAAATTCCAGAGCAATTACTTAAATCAGTGAAAACATACAATATACTAAAATAATAGATTTTGTTACCAAAACATCTTATTTTCACAGTGAAGTAAGATTTCTCTCTAGTTATTGAAGTGTACTTTCAAGCTCATCAGAAGCTCATCAGAATACTTGAAAGTGTATTAGGAAATGACTGGACTTAAAAAAAAATATATTTTTAAACGAAATTTTTCATTCTGTGCTGCCAGCTTGGTGCTTCATTCCCTGTTTCCGTTTTTACGTATTTTACATAACTGTTGTAATCACAGAATACCCTTCCCATCACTCTGATGTAAACGAGCTTCTAGTTGATGTTGTAAATAATGAATGCTTCACAAGAACCATTAATTCTTCCCTGTGCTTTCACAAAAGCAGAGGTTTCTTGCACAGTCTGCAGAACCACAGCTCCACTATAAAACCAAAGGAACCTCCTAAGAGGAATTCTGAATTTTCACTGAAGCAGCAATAGCAGAAAAGCAAGTATTCCAGCCCCAGGAAGTTTATGAGAAGGGAGTGCAGTGGAAGAATACTTCAGCAATAAACATGCCCGTGTGTTATTGGCAACAGCCACCACTGGCAAGTGAATTAGCTGGGTTTGCTCACAAGGAGTGGCTACAGAACACTGGCAGCTTCCTTTCCACCCTGCAAGCAAGATCTCACCTGTGGTTTTCCATGTAATAATCCCATTAGCACTGAACCTTCACACACGGCGGCTCCAAGGCCAGACCAAAGGCTGAATAGAAACCTTCCCGTAGGAAGGCTACAGTTCAGGTCCAGGGAATGAGGAACTTCCTCTAACTTTATGAGTGACTGGTTTTGAAGTCTAGGCAATTGTGATTGTGACTTACAAAACCAAAAGTGGTAAACCGTAAGTGGAAAAAAAAACCCCTCTGGTAAGAGTTTCAGATTACAAACCAGGCTCACTGAGTGGGAAATTTTACTTCAGTAATTTCATGTGCTTTAAACCGTAAGTCTCAAAAATAAGGTCTACCTCAGGCTCATTGTGCATTTACTTAATCATGTTTAATGTCTGTGTGGTAAGAAACCACAACTTTCAAGCTAGTTCCGCTCCCAAAATCCTCCAAAAACATCAGGAAAAATAAAACTCCCTCAACACCTTTTTGTTATTAGGGAGCAAGGCACTACTTTATTCTTGGCCAAGAGGTGTGTGCAGATGACAGAGTTTCAGCCTCCATGCCGGCACAGATACAAAACTTTTTCATTTATTTATGCATTTTTAGCAAAGAAAGGAATTAATGCTTGAATTATGTTCCAAGTTACATAATTCTCCTCAATAATTAGTATTCTATCCTCTATTGGTTACTGATTTTGTGCCCTTCGTGCTAATTTGGTCCACATTCTTTTAGTCCTTTTATCATCTCTTTCTCAGATGGAAAGCCTTCAACTTTTCAGGCATCAATTCCCTTTCTTTTCTTCTGGTTACTTCAATATCCTTGAAGGGCCACAAAGTTATAATCCCAGTTTAGTTCCCAATCTGAAATCTTAAAAGATCCCAATCTTTAATTCCCTTTGTCTGTTTATTGAAGCTTGTCAGGTTAGTTTTAGCAAAATTAAAGTTTCAATGATTTAGGGATCACAGTAAGTCTGTGAAGAAAACTAGTGCTGTTTAAACACGGGCATTGCTTACAATTAATTAAAACAATTAAAAATTAGTTAAGAAACATACGACTTTTAGCAGTTCAATATTAATAATGTTTTATTAAAACAATTTGGATTTTCACTGGAGCAGTTACTCAATTCTCTGATGTGTCACCGTTCTCGTCTTAAATCTTTCTAGGCCTTTTGAAAGGGGCACACCAACATTTGCTCTCAGTACGAAAGGCAGATATTAACTCGGCTTTAGTAATTTATTTAAAGCGTTTTTATTTCCCGGAACGTATGTTATAGTGTCAGGATGAGTATCCAGCTGTAGCGAAGGGTTTCGTTTGGAAAATTCTGACAGCAGACGTGCGGGACACCCCGAGCACCGCGTCCCCCCAGCCATACCAGCAAACCCCCAACGGCGCCAATGCCGAGGGGCGGGGCCAATGGCCAGCGGCGGCGGCCGATTGGCTGAGGCACCCCGCGCAGGGCGGGCCGGCAGCCGCGGATCGAGTCGCCATTGGCTTCGGCCTCACACCGGGTACCTGTGATTTGCTCAGCTGGCTGCCCATCACCCGCGCCCACATGCGGGCTGCGCCGCGCGCGCGGGCTGCGCCCTGATTGGCCGGCGCGGCGCAGCACGAGCTGCGGCACCTGCTCCCGCATCGCCGGGAGCGGCGGTGGCGCTGTGCGCGTGCGCGGCCGGGGATGCGCGGGGACGAGCGGCCGGGCCCGGCTCCGGCTCCGGCTCCGGCTC